>CAJQUW010006759.1:0-358621 GCA_907163375.1 Prostheceraeus crozeri
ACATTATAGCTTTTAGTTATCGATAGGCACACTGGATAGGTACATGTATAATGTCAGCAGTGTTATCAATACGGAACTTGTATATGAGATCTGTTTTAACTGGATAGGTACATGTGTTTGGGACACTGTGTTTCGGAAAAACGTCTATTGATCGAACTTGGTGTGGTTTTGGTTCTGAGCACTTGTGGTACGTACCGATATACGTCCGTTGTGTTGATTTTGAATGGGTTTTGCTCAGCATTGCGACATTGTGACTAGATTGCAACCATTGAATCAAGATGACACATTGATTTTCCCTTTTACGTAGACAAACTATGCTATAAATATGAGATAGTTTTTTGGATAACATACATAATGATGACTAGTATCCAAACGTCGTGGGTTGTCGCAAGACAAGAGACTTGGATATTCGTTCAAAAGCCATTTTAGAAAACTGTAACAAAGCTCAGTGAAAATATCTAACGGCATGGTGATTTAGTTGATCGACTAATGGATCTAGATGAGCATGCCATGAATCACAATTTGGATCGTAGGTGGAATTTAGAAGGATTTCTTTCCATGCTACACTGCAATGATAGTGAAATTAGGAGGAACAAATTGGGAACGATATGGAAAGAAGGAGACATTTCTGACAGTGTTTTAATAAAAAGTTCTCCCAATAAAAGTGACTTCAGAAGGAAATTAGAACTAAGAGACATTTAAATTATTATATGTGAACGGAACTGGCGTTTAAATGTTTTAAACAGGAACGATCACTTCTCTTTTTGCCATGTTCTCATAGCGTTATGTGTTCTATACATGTTATGTTACCCTTTGAAACTCATCTTTGTCCCCTTTGCGATGAAGGAAAATATCTTCAACAGTCACGGTATATCGTTCAATGATGAGTCATCATGCAAGGTGATGTGATTGGTCACTATTGTGTCTTTGTGTGTGACTTTTCTATATAGTGGAGGACATTGTACCGTCTCGTAGCTGTTCAAAGTGACTATGAGCGATTGCTGAGGCTAATACAATGTTCAATCAGCATGGTCGTTCACTACCAACCATTTCCCCATTTCAATAATTTTAAACCGAAGTCAAACTCTTCACGGGCAATATATTTTGATTTCTGTCTCCGTGAATATAAACTGGCTATTAGATAAAAGCGGATCTTGGTGGATCTGATGGAGGAAATAGTGAAGTATTTCCGCTGCGGAGAGGACGTTGTGGTGCAGAGAATAGCTAATAGAGTGTCGTGAACAACGCTCTTACACGAGTTGCACATGAATTCTGGCTCAACGAAGTATTTCGCCCACTATCTCAAACGGAGATTGTACCGGAATACTCTCGCTGTTGGTGCAGCAGTATCCAACGGAAACTCAACAACATGTCTCCATGACATTTATCACCTCCAGCTACTATTGATGAGAAGGGTGAGAAGTGCAAACTGGACTTGTTCAGTGGACCGCCATCAGTAAGCATCAATGTGGCTGCTCAAGGACATTTCTGAGTGATCAGTTTGCGGGCATACTATGCCAATATTTTAAAGACTTTCCATTTAAAGCCTTGCTGTATGTGCTGTCCTATTTCAAAACATCTAATGAAAGACATTGAGCAGCTCATAACTGCTACAAATGAGACTCTAGCCGATGTGAGTGTATATCAGTTTCCCTCTACAACTTGCTAAGTGTTTTATGTAATTTTATACGTACCAGCAACAAACTCTGTGAATGCTTGTAAACTTTGTATATAATGTTGTAAGTACTAAGCAAAAATTGTAATTGTATTATCTATTTCCATATTAGAATAAAAATGTCTGTAAAAACGGAAGGCATCTTCTCGTCAATCGACACGGTCCTTCAAACCTTCAAGTCAGTTTTAAAAAGGCGTTGCGAAAGTTAAACAGGATACATGATAATAAGAAGAAGTGTAAATTGATTCAAAATTCAAGTGATGATTTCATTCGTGATTTAGCTTTTGCAATACACAAATGTCTACCTATTTACAAGCCTCTGTTGAATGCTGGCTCTTTGAATAGCATAAAAAAGTTTTCAAATCCAAAGAGTAGTGATAAGAAAAGGCGAAACTTAATTCAGCGCGGTGGTGGTGGGTTTCTAAGTATGTTAAAATATATTGGAAACAGAATTAATGGTGTAATCAATAGTCCGCTTGGAAGGATTGCAGCAACTGCTGCAATGTTAATATAAGGTTAGCGAATCATAAAGTGACACGTCATCACTTTGATTGATGAGTCATATATAGGTGTATATAAGGAAGACGCTTTAATGATATTTTACCACTTTCAAGTGACAATTCATTTGCGCTGGTTGAAAGCTCCGAATTAGTACTTGTTGAAACATGACTCAGAAAATGTATACAATCAGAGAAGAAGGTGACGCTTTTGAGCAAGATCTCTTGAAGCTTCGTCCGACACGAAAGGTGCAAGGGATTGGAAATACGTTCTACTTTCAAACCTTGAATTATGGTGATGATGGCTTTTATCTTCAAGTTCCATTCTTCCACAGTAATGGTATGTCTACATCAGGGTAGAGCAATATGAGACAAATGCGAGTGACTTTTCCAAAATGGCAACAGGTGATTCTTAAAAACTATTGACTCTTTCGCGAAAGAATGTGTTGAGCTGCCTGAAAGTGCTCCCACTCATTGGAGAAAGGCATTAGAGGAAGGAGTTGGTTATAAGGAATTGCCGGAATTCGATACAACTGTTTTTAAAACTATCTGATCATTTTCAAGCATTCGATCTCTTTACAAACGCGAATGGAATGTGAGGATCTCAAACGGGGCCGCTATATGGGCTTAGTTCACGTTATCGGACTTTATATTGGCTCACATGGTTCGACTGGTTAAGTCGGATCTTTACAAATGAAGGTTCTTCAACTAGTCTATGAACCACTACAATTGATAAATGTTTAATTAACATTGATAAGACTGCTTCAAGTGATGGGAAGGAAGAGAGCAAAAAGCGAGGTCGGAAATCTAAAGATGGGCATCCTAAATTGAAGTTGAAGCGCCAAGATGCTGACTTGAAAACTTTCTATAATCCTAATTGTGATGAGGAAACACAAATGTTTTAATTTGTAAATGTTTTAATTTGTAAATGTAACTTGAAAGTTTCTATCTGAATGTAAATAAACTTGATCTGGAACATGTGTCTGTTTTGTTGTTCTAAGCAAAATTAGCGGGATGATGAGTTTAATGTTAATGGAATTATAAGATGACAGATTTTCGTCTATTCACTGATCGCACAATGTGTGTCGCTGGACCAAGTCAGTCCGGTAAAACTACATTTGTAACTGAATTGCTACAATATAGAAATGAAATGTTTAACAAGGAAATTAAGAGAGTCAAATGGTATTATGGAATATTTCAACCACAACTACATTCTGCACTTCGCCAGAAAGGTTATGAGGTGAAGCAAGGGTTGCCATCAACTGAGGATATCAAAGCAGGTGACTTACTAGTATTAGATGATCTATTACGAGAAAGCAAATCTTCAAAGGATGTAACTGAAATGTTCATTCAAACTGCACATCATAGGGAAGCTTTTATTATCTACATCACCCAAAACATCTTCGATGGAGGGAAAGAGCAAAGAACTAGAAGTTTGAATACACATTATTTGGCAATATTTAAAAATCCAAGAGATAGCAGTCAGATACATCATCTCAGTAGACAGATATTACCTCAACAACCTAAAGTACTTTCAAAAATATATGAAGATGTAACAAAGAAACCACATGGTTATCTATTTATTGATCTAACCCAGGAATGTCCGGAACGACTTCGATTTCGAACAAAAATCATACCTAATTCCGCTGAACCAATGACAGTTTTCTCGGTTCACAGTTAGTTTTAAGCAATGTACTTTGTTGCCTTATTATTTTCAAACATGTCGTATTCAAAGATGGTAGTCATTCCTCAAGAGGAGTATGTACAATTGACTACATTACAAAGTGCACAGGAAGTCAAAAATATAGATCAACCTATTATGAATCAACTTAAGGAACTAACACAAAAGGATATGGAAATTCAGAAGATTAAGGATCCCTATCGACGAATGCAGTTAGCAGCTGAAAACATTGACGAGAGGCGACAGATTCGTGACAAGTTGCGACGATTTATAACCTTGTCAACACCTCGACCATATCGTGTGCGCGCTGAGCGATTATTTGACTTCATTGATCCACATGTGAAGTTCAATGAGAGAGGGGAGATAATAGATGAAACAACTGGTGATGTTATTAGAAATAGTCACATAGATGACCTTCTACAATATGCTGTCAGAGATGTAAGGCGAAAACTAGGTGCACCACAAGGGTGGACATATTTTCAGAAAATTTTATCTGATCAAAATGTACCTCACAATATTATTGGAGGACCGACTGTGAATGAATTGGATAAGGGTCACTTACAAGATGGATCAAAGAGTAAAACACCCACGATGGCGGTCAAGCGAGAGCTTGCAGATCCCGATGATCTGCAACCAAAAAGAGCTACTAGGCGCTCAATGCGTGTTGCGAAGGAGTATAGTAAATATTAAGCAAATATGAATTAAGCCTTGCCTCTCTCATATTATGTCGTTACAAAAATTTTGCTGTTGTTTGAAATCTGCGCTCGAAGGCAAAGGAGAAGAGGGCATAGAGGTTGATATCAATTGTGTTAGCAGTTGCTGTGCGAGTAATACGCGTGCAAATCAGAAAAAAGACGATGAGTACAGCAGTGAAACTCAGAAAGATTTATTACGACTTAAATCATCCCGCAAGTTTCAGTCGTCCGGAGGTTCTAGCTCGTGCAGCAGGTGTGGGAATAGAGAAAGTCAAGAAGTGGTTGAGGAGTCAACCGACTTACACTCTTCACAAAAATGCGAGAAAGCGGTTTCCAACAAGAAAATATGTTGTTAACAATATAGATAGTCAATGGCAAGCGGACTTGGCTGACATGCAACAGATATCACAGTACAATGATGGCTATAAATACATCTTAACCGTAATAGATATTTTATCTCGCTATGCTTGGGCACGTGCGCTGAAATCTAAACGAGGACCAGAAGTTGAAGCGGCTTTTCAGAGCATTTTCGATGAGGGGCGTGTTCCGCAAAGAATACAGACCGATCAAGGGAAGGAATTCGAAAACTCTCATGTTCGAAGTCTCCTTAAAAGTCATAATGTGGAATTGTTTAGTGTCAAAAGTGCTTATAAAGCTGCCATGGTTGAGAGGTTCAATCGCACACTGAAGACAAAAATATGGCGCTATTTCACTGCAAAAAATACACATGTTTGGGTAGGTGAGCTGCAGAAATTTGTTAAGAATTACAATGAAAGCTACCATCGAATCATTAAGATGAAACCAGTTGATGTTACCCCAGATAATGCGATGGATGTATGGCTTCGATTGTATGATAAGAAAGCGAAAAACATTTCCAATGAAAAGAAAATTAATGTTGGTGATAGAGTTCGGATTTCAAAGGTTAAGTCTACATTTGAGAAGGGGTATCTACCTAATTGGACTGAAGAAGAGTTTTTTGTGGATGAAGTAAATACAAAATTTAGACCCACCATGTATAAATTAATAGATTACCATGGCAATCCAATTGAAGGAAAATTTTACTCTTATGAATTGCAAGTAGTAGACAGAAGTGAAGAGGTGTATATGATTGATAAAATAATTAGGAGGAAAGGTCATGGCAATCAAAGGAAATATCTAGTTAAATGGAAAGGATATCCTGATTCATTCAATAGCTGGATAACGCATCAGGATCTACAAAATGTGGAGATGGGAGACACTCGTAACTTTTAAGCTAATATAGCATGTGACTTCTTCCATATATGACTTTAACATGTCTACTAACTTCAATATCATTCTTCCAAGCAATAGCAACCACAAGATATTCCCAAGTAACAAACCATCTCTATACTCTGTTGAATTCGCTAATCCAATTACTCTGCATGGACCCCATGAAGTTGCTCTAACTGAAATTACTTATTACAACGATATCAGTTTGCTAAAGAACAACTATTTTGAATTACATAAAGAAGTGCGAGAGAAGGATGATTGCTTTCGCATATTTCAAAATAGTCTACATGGTACATGGGCTTTTCATCATCTAACTTTACATCCTTTTTCAACATCTTTACCATCTGTTCAAAACATGATTAAAATTCAAAAGGCATTTGCAACGTCAACTTTTGATTCTAAGGTTCCCACAATGAGCTTGCAAGATACAGAAAAGAAAATCGGTAGAATGTTTGAACGAATAAATGATCTCTTCAAGCTGACTTTGAATAAATTCTACAAACCAGTCATAAAGGGGTCAACAAAATTGATGAAGGAAGGGAAGCATGTTCTTCTTGTATTAGGTAAGGATTTGAGTCATACTTTTGGGTATTCCAGAACAACTTTCTCATCAAGGTACTGGTACAATGGACGTGGGTGGAATTCGGAGAGGAAAGTCACTGATTTTAAATGTAGAATTGTGCCATTGTATGCATTACAAAAAAGGAGCATCCGAGTAAAAAATAAATTTGAGGTCATTAGAAGTGTTGAAGACTTTGCAAGAAAGTTTCAAGGATCAGTGCCAGAAACGTTAATGACTTGTGAATATAAGAAAGAGAAAGTAACTTTATTTACTGTTGAAACGGAGGCAGAATTTATTGTTTTTACTAAAAAGACACCATTGGAAAAGTCTGAGTCCGCTGTTATTGAATTTGGATCTGAAATGATTGGGATGTTTAAGGGCCTTGAAAGCGCACCTTGGTTGACAGAATTAAATGATACATTCAAGGTTCAATTGTCCTCTTCTAAACTCAAAGCATCAACAAATGCTTCATGGGATATCCACGTATACAGCGAAGACATATCGGGTGATGAATTGTCTACTTCCAGTGAACTTGTAAAAAGAGTTAATTTGAACATTGAAAGCTTGAAAACGCCATCTGAATTGTGTACAAAGTTAAATGAGTTTGGTGTAGATTACCTTGATGCAGATGAATATCACTTTTCTTATGACCCACATAAGAAACGCATGATTCTAAAGGTAGGGAAGAACTCTCTTATCAAGCTGGATAGCGTGTTAACGACCACATTGGGATTCTCAAAATCAACTATTTATGAAGGTACATCAATAGGCGATACAGCCCCATCACTAGAGCGTGATATAAGTAACTTATACGTCTATTGTAACATTATTGAATATACAAGGGTTGGCGACATTGAGGCCCCACTTCTGCGCACATTTCCTCTCTCATCCGTAAGGAAGCAACTAATCAATCGAGAATTTTTTAACACAATGTATCTACCAATCAGCCGAAATTTCATCAATAGAATTGACATATCAATTCATGATGATGCAGGAGAAGTAGTACCGTTCTGTGGTGGTGTTACTGTTTTGACCCTACATATTAGGTCACGAGAATAAGGCTTTACGCTATTGTGACTTCCATAGTTATTCAATAGTCATAATGACAGGCATTTACAGTAGACCATCATATCAGAGCGGTTATCCCGTGTTTGTTGGAGGTAGACGACAAGTTGGAGGAGGCATATTTGGTGCACTAAGACGTATGGTTCTTCCAACACTCAAAAAGTATGGCGTACCAATCATGAAGCGTGTTGGAAGCAGGGCTTTAGATTTTGGTGCAAATGTTGCAGCTGATGCGCTTCAAGGTGAGGATATCGGTGAATCTATGAAAATGCGCGCGCAGCAATCTGCCATAGACGCATTAGATGATTTAACAAAGACGAGACGTACAGTTCGGAAGAAGCGTAGGAAGTCAAGACAAGTTGGATCAGGTCGAGTTACTAAGCAAAGACGCAGGAAAAGTAAAAAGCCGACTAGAGCAGCACGTTCTAAATCTAGACGTCGAGTGAAAACAAGAAAGCGCAAACGAAATTCCACAGCTACTAGAAACAAGTCAAAACGAAGGAAGACAACATATTTGTAGAGCTAATACGATGCAGAGTATCAATTCGGCTTTGTGTTTCTTCGATTCTCCCCCTCATCAGACAGACATCATCTCCTCAACAATTGTAGACATAGTCCCCACAACAAATATCGATGGTAACCAGCAGCCTATTCAGTTTGATATACCTGCCAATCCTCAAGATTATATTGACTGTCAATCCATTGATTTAGAGTTGTGTATACAAATTAAGAAGACTGATGGTACAAATATCGATTCATCCAAGGATAAAGTGGGGTTAGCAAATCTTCCTATTGCCAGTCTGTTCTCAGATGTGTATCTAATATTGAATGACAAACAGATTGAAGGAGGGGATCGAGCATATCCATATGGAGCATATATACATACAATGACTCAATTTCAAAAGCAAGCTAAACAGTCACACTTGCAAGTTTCTGGGTGGTATGATGATCAGCAAGGGAAATTTGATGATGTCTCAAATACAGGGTTGAAAAGACGAATGGATTTAACAGCGGATTCAAAGGAATTATACTTGAAAGGACCCGTCTATCTTGATTTCCTTCGTCAATCTAGATATTTGCTATCACAGGTTAAAATGCAAATAAAATTTATTCGTGCAAATCCTGAGTTCGCGTTAATGGCTTTTGGAGCTACAAACTATCAAGTCAACATAAGTAATGCCGTGCTCAATGTAAGGCGAGTAACAATGAACCCGTCAGTCATCAACGAGTATGCGACAGGATTGAGGAAAAACAATGCAATATATCCAGTTAATCACAGTGTGTTGACAAACTTCACAATTGGTGCGGGATCATCCTCACATGCCTACCCAAATCTTTTTCCCACTGCAATGCCAAAGGCGGTGTATATCACATTTGTGGAAAATGAGGCATTCATTGGTGCTTTTGAAAAGAATCCATTCAATTTCCAACACTTTAATGTTAGCAAACTAGCACTCTATCAGGATGGGAAATTTGTATCTTGCAAAGCATATGAGCCTAATTTCAAAGATGGTAAATTCGCACGTGAATATGGTTCTATTTTCACCGCCCTCAACATGTTTAATACAGATGATTCAAATGGAGTTACAATGGATATGTACAAGAATGGCTACTTCTTCATTATGTACAACCTCACAGCAGATGCAGATCTAGGTGGTGAAAGCGTAGGAGTTACAAAGCCTGGAAATCTACGACTGGAGGTATCATTTGAGTCACCTTTGAAGAAAACAATTACTTGTCTCATTTATGCTATCTATGATAGCAAAGTTGAGATAACAAGAATGAGAGACGTGACTGTCAGCTATCAGAGATGAGTAACTTAAGCAACATAGAAATCTTGAGGAAAATGAGGAAAGCTCATCCCTACTCCAAGACAATATTTCTCAATGTCTTTTCTAGAGATAATTTACCTGATTCAATTCCTTTCTATCCTTGTTCGCTTATCATCAATACGGATACCAACAATCTTCCCGGAAAACATTGGATTGCTGTATACATCAATCGTTATAAAGTTGCCGAATATTTTGACTCTCTTAATCAACCTCGTTTACATGATATCGCATTATGGATGAACAGGTTTTCCTGGACTGTTAGGAAAGTGACATCGTTCCCACTTCAAAGTAATACATCTCTAATGTGCGGTGGCTATGTACTCTATTTTGTCAACGAGAGACCATTGAAAAATAACTGTAAAAGTGCTTTAGAACTATTTTCAAAAAACTGTGATAAAAATGATGTAATTCTTACTAAATATGTTGAAACAGTTTTGAAATAAAGTTTTATGTTGTATCATTAACTTGCTCTCTTTTTTCCAAAACAAGGGTTTATAAGGAAAACAAAAACATGCTCATATTTCATTATCTATTCACATATATACAAAAAACATGTTCACATTTCATTATCTATCCACATATATACAAAATCTACAATTTGGTTTTCATGAAACATTTTTTCAAATCACATATGATGGGAGGCACATCACTTATGTCTTTAATGCCGGTTATCACAATCTTTCCATTATGGAACACATGAACATGATATGGATGCCAGTTAGTCAATTGAGCTGCTGGAAATAACTCCACTTCATAAGTTAGATTATGTGATGATGTAACTTTACGGAAATCATAGTGATAGTGTAATTCACATAACACGGTCATTGTCTTCACTTTCCAATCAGATAATGAATCACCAAGTAAATGTTCCAAAGTTAAGTGTAAATATGAGAGATCACCCTCCATGACCCTTCCAATACATTGGATTGTTCCATTTGGAAAGAATAGGATAGTGAGAGATCTATCCTTCCTCTGAATCCTCCATGTTAACATTGAGGGTCTTCCAAGATGTAAGCTCGTTGTCGGCTTCAATTTGCGTTTTATCAGTAACCATTGTTTTCGGTTGGGTATATTCCTCTCGATCTCTTGTAGATTGAGTTTTGACTTTGCTTTTGTAGTTAACATCCGATTTACAACTTCCAACCGTTTGATGTCCTCCATCTTTAATGAATGACGTTATCTGTGGTAGTATCTCCCTTGTAAAGGTTTCCCATGTGACGTCACTGAAACGAAAAAATCGATATTCAACATCTTCACGTTTTGGTGAACAGACGTATAGTTTGACTGATGAATCACACTTTATCCATACCTTGTCATCGAGAGGAATCTTGATCCGAGTCTTATGGTTGTCAATGAGATCCACAAAGTCTTTCAGTGAAGGCAATGAGTCAATACTAATGCAAACGCCACGATGTTTTCGATCACTATTTGCTATTGAATGACGAAATGCTATTCTTTTAGAATTTGTTATGTGAACGTTTTGAACGTCACTAAGTTTCCATGTTCTAATGTAATGAGGCATGTTCCGAAAGCTATGTTTCAAATTTAGGTTTAATGTTTGCCTAAAGTTTGTTATTTTATTAGCTCAACATATCGGAATGATGTTGAGTACAAAATCTTCACATATTCATTCACATTAGGACTACCTATTTATTAGTAATCATTTCTACATATCGGAAAGATGTAGAAATTTCAATTTTAGTAAGACTACTTATGTATTAGTAAGTGTTGCTACATGTCGGAAGATGCAGCAATCGCAAGATCTATTACAAGTGGAATATTATATTGTTTTTATTTAGACTCATTCTACATCACCTGTGACAGGAAGGCATCTCCTTCTCTTCGACGGTGGGGGAAGACCTAGGCTATAGTGTCCATATGGTAATGATAAATTTTTATCCAGCCAACAGCGCTTATCCTCCCAAAGTGAAAGACCTCGCTTCCTAAATGATTTTGTGCTAACCATGTGATTTTTTGAATTTATAACTGTCATATCTTCAGTTGTATCATTCTCACTATAATAGACACTCCTATAGTCATCATGTTTCAATTTTTTAACTGCTGCTCTCTGAATTCCTTTTGCACGTTTGATGCTATGATTCGTAGAGTCTAGATATTTCATGGAATACATTTTCGGTTTTAGTAGGATCATTTCCTCAAGCAACTTTCCAGCACACTCATCCTTAAAACAACCTAATCTAGCTTTGTTTGTAGTTGAGTATAGTCGGTGATGACTGTCAAGAAGAGTCAAACTTTTCACCGAAGTATAGAAGTATATCTTCCAGACGGACAGATGGTGATGTGTATAAACATAGGAAGAAACTGTCGGTATCACCTCCACAAAGCCGCGTTCTATTTATCAGTGGACACCCTTTTAGATCATTGTAATATAATTGATACATTTCCAACTTACTATAGTCAAGTACTGCTTGACCAACATATATTAATTTATTTAAAACTATTGAAGGTTTGTACATTTCCATACCAACCAGATCTTCATCAAATATTTTGTGTTGAACATAGAGAGGATGATTTGACAATTTCAGTAGTTGTTTCTCATTGTTGACTAGTTTAAATTTTTTCCTTCTCCTTACATTTTCCATTGTTTTACCATATGAAGAATTATTTTTCAATTTGTAGAATGACTTTTCGAAGTCAGTGTTTGATTGAGCCCTCTTTTGAGAGTTCATATCAATATATGTTTTTAACCAAGGCTTTTGTGTGAATTTTATGCCACTACGAATCTTCTTGATTCTCATGCCCATGGTCAAGTAAAATTTTAAAATTGAGTAGTGGACTACATAATTTTCCCTATCAAATTGATGGAGCAGAAGTTTCTTGATAGAAGAAAAATGTGTATTTGGTCTTACTTTTTCATATAGATTTTTCATATAGTGTGAAAACATTCTCTTTTCAATCATCTGCATTTCTGGAGCTAATGGGAAATCGGCAGTGTCATCATGAATGGCTGCAGGATACTCTAAATCTAAATCAAAAATGTAGCCGATTTCACCATCATCATCTATATTTTGAACATTTTCTTCATTTAAAAAATTATCTAATTCACTTTCATTCAACCATTTGAAATTTGAGTGGGGTAGATTCCTACTGAGTGAAGAACCGTAAAGGTTATTAACATCTAAGTAGGTCAAATGTCGACTTTCATGTATATTATTTCCTAATTCTTCAATGCGTGCACGCGCTCGGTGAATGTTGGTGAAAGTCATACCCCCTCTAATTCCTCGTTCAAATAGATTGTACATATTTTCATCTTGTATGTAGTGTGGGGGATCATTGGAAGAGAAATTTAGTGCTGAGGTAAAGCTAAGATGTGGGAGACTGACAAAATGTACAGGGTCGACTTCATCCTCACGTTGACTCAATGCTCTAAACACTTCAAATATGTCTGCCAACAATAAAACATCTAACTTCAGATATGCCAGCATGTAATCACCAAATGTGCTACAATTAAATTCAATCCACGCCTTGTTAGCGTGTTCATATTCACTATCGGAACAGTGCTCACGAGTAAGATCATTATAGAATTCAAATTGTGGTGGTAGACAGTCTTCCGTCAACGTGTTTAAGTTTTTGAAGTATGAATATGGAAACACTCCCTTCTGATATAAAACATTATCACTTAATTGTGGAAATTCTACCCTTAATGTCTCTACATGCTCATACGTTTGCAAACCCTTGGCTAATTCACTCAAGGATGCACTTAGAAATTGATATGAGTCTAAGAATTTTAGTTTAAAGTATACTGTCTTCCCTTTGTATTCATTTACAGGGACACTGGCGGATAAAGTTATATATTTTTCAGCAGTTGCTGCTACAACATCTAATTTCCAAGACTTCATTCTTCCAATCGCTTTATAGCAAACGATGTGGCTATCATAATTTTTAAAATTGTGGAAAAATATGGGGAGCTCCCGTCTGTTAAGTCTTAACCGGAGATTGCATTTCCTACATAATGTTTGCCTATATCGTCCGGTGATATGATCATGATCACGAACTTTTATGACTTCATCGCTGAATTTTGATTTACATTTGTTGCAACATTCTGCATTCTCATGGCGTGCTTTTTCATCCGCTGACAGTGTCATTGGCTGCCTAGTTGTTGCACATTGGTTGTCATATAAGTCTTGGGCTACAGTTTCTAAGTGGTGCAAGAAACCAATAATGCAATTTTCACCTTCAAAGAGGTAATACTTGTTTTCAAATTTTGATTGAAGGGCATTATGCCAGACATGATAAGCTCCAATGGCCGCAGGTTTATGTATTTTATTATCAATGTAGCACTCTATATCTGCATAAATTACTAAAGGAGGACTTAGTTGATATTCCATGCTACTTGTTAGTACTTTTAGATCTGTCGGCATTTTTTCTATTTGTGCTTTTCCTCGAATGCAAAACTGGAAATGTCGTTCTAGTGTTGTCTTATATGTGAATGACTGAGTGCATCTTTCGCAGAAGTATTTATGTCTTTTTAAAGTTCTCCTATACAATCTTGACAGCTTTGGAATTCCACAATAGTGTGCTGCTCCATTGTTTAGAATTAGCAAAATATTAACCGTTTGCCTACCAGTAAAGTTACTATTGTAACGAACACCTTTGAGTCCATTTTCATAAAAGTGAATGTTAATTTTAATATCATTATTTTTCTCAA
The DNA here is from genome assembly GCA_907163375.1 of Prostheceraeus crozeri. Classification (NCBI taxonomy): domain Eukaryota; kingdom Metazoa; phylum Platyhelminthes; order Polycladida; family Euryleptidae; genus Prostheceraeus; species Prostheceraeus crozeri. Next base: position 13,925 of record CAJQUW010006759.1, read on the forward strand.
ATTTTGGAATATCTTTGATTGATACTGGTGTGGAAATGCCTTCCATATTTAGCTCAGATGTCCACTCACTATATGATTTTACTTCATTCCTTGAATAAGGTACTTCATTATAATGCAATATTGATAAAACTGCATATAGGAAGCAATCATTTGCATTTGAATTAACATTAATGACAGCTTTAGAGTTTTTTAACTTCTTTGGTAGAGGAAATGATTGTCCACCTGACAGTATTGGACTTGTTATTACATTGAACTCTATATTTTGTACATCATCTATAATCCAATTGCTACCCTTTTTTGTGAAGGCTTCAATATGATTTATTAGACTATTTAGATGATCCTGAAACCAAGCATCATAGTCATAAATATAGTTTGAGGATGATGAGGTAAAGTGTGCGAGAAAAGTTTCTTCTTCTTGAGGATTAGAACGGACATAACGAATTTGTGCAATCAGACGACCGCGCAATTGATAGCTCCTTAGTAAGTCAGACACTAAATTCCCTAACATGGAACGCATGCTTTCTAAAAATGATGTTATGTCCACAGTAGGTGTTGTTGGCGTGATATCATACACACGTGCATGGCCATTGAGTGCGCTTTCACTGAGACTAACAGTTCCATAGTTATTATGCATATTCATCTCACTATTTGTGTTATGTACATTCATATGCTGTCGAAATCTACTTATAGAGTTATACGTTTTGCCACACCGAGAGCAGTATTGCATAAAGTTTTGTATGTTAGTTGAAGCGCTGGTTGTTGGCTTAGAAGTAGATCTATTTTGATTATTTGAATTTGACTCTGTTATGCTATCATTCGGTTTATTATTGCATACAAGTTTATGCCTCTTAAGATTATCCATCCTATTCGTCTTATATGGACACTTGCTACATTTATACGTTTTTCCTAACTTACAAAATTTTTCATGTCGTTGCAAATTGCCTATGAGAGTGAACACTTTTCCACACTTGGTACAGACAACCATGATTATTGATGAGGATTGAAATTAGCAAGCCCTTATATACATCTACCAGCTAATGACGTCAGCGTCATCACCAGCCAATACCGTATGTTCCGATCTGTTGTAAAGACAAAACACATATAATTTCAACAATTATTTTTTTTCAAAAAAGAAGAAAATAAAAGTTAAAGTAATAAAGTTACAGTCTGACACATTTAACAATACCACTATGGTAGAGTTTTAGGTGACTGCAGCTGTCACTACAGCCACCCAAATCGTCCATCCTCGTAAGGCGCACTCTTCTGATGCCATTTTGGGAGCATTCCAGGTGCACAAGCGTTTCTTTGTTATGCTGTTGGCTGGTGGTAACTTGGGAGGCCAACAGGAGGTTTGATTGAGTAATATTTCTTAGAGACTCAATCAAACCTCTATTGTCCTCCTCCAACTTAGCCTCGCGGGCCTCAGCCTCCTTTAGGCGCTCTTGGCAACGACGGAGTTGCACCTCAACGTCTTGTACCTCTTCTGCTGTCGCGTCGAGATCCACATCATACTGCCGGACAGGGAGAGCAGCTGGAGGTGTGGGCGCAGCAGCGTGAGGGGAAGGATCTGCGGCTGGGATCGGAGAGGAAGGAGCTGCGGCTGGGATCGGAGAGGAAGGAGCTGCGGCTGGGATCGAAGAGGAAGGAGCCAGTGTCATCATCGGCGATAATGGAAGGCGCACACTCCAGCTCGGAGAAGCCCGGATGTGGCTGAACGAGACTTCCTCCTGAGATGCACACATCGCGGAGTCCTGTAATCGAAAGAAACAATTGTTTATCATCTATTTAGCATTTTACCATTGATGAGATACAAAAGTGAATTTCTCTTACCTCCGGCTGGATTGTGACCTTCTGATCGGTTCCAACCTCCGTCTCACGGGGCAACGAGTCATTCTAAAAGATAAATCAATCTATTACAAACAAAAAACATATTTTAATAGAAAATTCTGTACTCATGCAGTTGACCAACTTTGATACTTACATTTGTAACAGGATCATCATCCTCATCGGAAGAAGATGTCGGGGAAGAAGTCGCTGACGACGTTTCCTCATCAGATGAAGTCGCTGATGAGGTTTCATCGTCCTCTGATGAGGACTCCCGAATAGGATACGGCTTTTCCTCATTCTCTTCCACCGATGTACTGGTCGCTGGCGTCGAAAGGAAACTTCGATGCTTCCTGAGGGACAGCGATCGCGCAACCTGCAGAGAAAAATAATATAACATGTTCGCAACTCATTGAGAAGCATACATGTTCTTGGAAATACTTCATGCATTGAGAAATATTATTGACAAATAACTAAACAATGACACTTACGGGACTAGGAAGACACATCTTCTCCGGTGTAGGCAAACGGGGTATACTGTTCACACCTGTAAACAGCTGAAGAAAAGAACATATTCAATTTCGCATAAAGAGCTAATGAATAACTTTAATACTTACATTTCTCAAGCATTCAGCCGCTTTCTCCTCTTCAAAACTGACACAATTCTGTTGAGGCAACTCACTCTGAAATGTTGTGACAATGTTGAAATACTTTTTACATGATAGAATAATTAATGGAGTAAATGTATTCTCACATTTTTAGTGACGATCTTTTTCTGAATTAAGACCTTGGTCTTCTTAGGAGGAGGCATCTCATCATTATCCTGAAATGATTAAACGATATATGTTTTTATGTATAATGGACCAATAATTAATTTATTCGGTTTTAAGAAGCTATCCTTTGAAGGTTTTATGTATGATTGGCAGAACTCACCTCAAAATCGCTTAAGGTGTCATCGATGAACTGTCGTGACTTGGGGGCTTTCTTTGGGGCTCGGGACTTGATAGGTTTCTTTATTGCTGTAGGCTCATCAACCTGTGAAAGGACACCTTCCATCGGCCTCTCCTTTTGAAATAACCGCTCCAACCTCCTCTTTTCAGCCTTTGAGGTGAGGTTGATTCCCTTCCTCCCATTTTGTTGAGCACATGGTGTATGTTTCTCAATGAATGCCTTAGAGGCTTCGGTATTAACCTTTTCAGTACTCCGTTTATATGACTTGCAGGTTAGGCAGTACAGATACGTGCAATCACTTTTGAAGATACAGTTCTTGTGGCCGCTCTTATTAGCATGTCGAACGGGTATTTTGCACGTTTCACAGAAATGAAAAATTAGGCGCTGTCGTGCAAGACTCTCTTGTCGGACCATCTCTGTGGAGGAAAAAAATTTGATTATAATTTTATCTCTTATTAAATGAGAACTCATTTATATATCACCAACAAAACATTATGAAGTACTAACTTGATATTGAATAAATCTTAGAAAGATTTGAAATCTGAAGTTGAAATTGAAACCGAAAGTCGAAAGTTTAATTTTCATTCGAAAACGGTTTGCTCATAGAAAGAGTTGAAATATACAAGTAGCTGTCTTGAAATTATTTAATTTCGAAATTAATTTGATGAAATGAAAGTGAAATTTCGAAAATTTCAACCAATCCTCAATTTGTTTAATTAAACAAGTTTGAATTTTATACATCTGTTAGCAGATGACAGACTGAATATTTAAAATGGATGAAGGCTTTATTTAGGTATCTTTTATTTATAAACAAACTGTGAAAATCTTGTTGATTCAAATACACTTACATTTAAACTGATATATTCATGTCTCTCGCTCAGTGACTTAATATAGGATGAAAAATTAAAAAAAACATGGTTAATAATATAACATAAAGTGTTCCTATCCTAAAAACCCAAGCTTCTATATTTAAAGCTATTTGGTAATAAAAACTTAATAAAGTTCCTACTCCCGAATATCCTATAAAGTAGCACAACATGACAATGAAACTCACTTCAGAATTGTAATAAGAACCGGAGAACGGAGGAACGAAGAACGACGTCTGTTATGGACACTAAATAATTTGAAAATGAGTGAAAATTCGTTGTGTGCAACTTCTTTATATATGAAATTGACAAAGCAACTATGAACAAAGACCTTATGACATCACATCTTGGAATTGGTACGGTTAAACAAAATTGATAACTCAAACAAGAATTGGAACAGCTGGTTTATTTTTAACCTTAGAAATGGAAGTGCCATCATATGTGTTGAAAGATTTCTACATGTAAACAGTAGAGTGAATTCAAAGTAATATGAACTGATGGACTGATGTATTATTTGATATACATGTTATTATTAATAGTCATATAATGATTCATATTTGAAGTTATAAAACGTGTGGTTTGAATAGAACATTAAAATTTGAATTAAGCGCTAAATTTCGAAAATTCAAATTTCGCGCCAAAATTCGAATAATCAAATTTAAAGATTTTTTCGAAAATTTGAATTTCGCGCCAAAATTCAAATAATCAAATTAAAATACTAGGGTTAGGGTTAAGGGTTAGGGTTAGGGTTAAGGTTAGGGTTAGGGTTAGGGTTAGGGTTAAGGTTAGGGTTAGGGTTAGGGTTAAGGTTAGGGTTAGGGTTAGGGTTAGGGTTAGGGTTAGGGTTAAGGTTAGGGTTAGGGAAGCAAGAAGAGTATCTATGGCACCCGGAACCCATGGGTAAATAAATTTTCGAGTGCGCGAAGCGCACTCGAAAATTTATTTACCCTATAATCCGAAAAATTTCGAGGGCGCGAAGCGCCCGAGAAATTTTTAGGCCCCCCCCCGCCGTGTATGAAGTGTATGAAGTGTATGAAGTGTATGAAGTGTATGAAGGTCAAAGGTCAAGGTCAGGTCTAAGGTCAAGGTCAAGTGTAGAGGTTTGTATATTATGGTCATTTTTGGTTGTAAAACTTTAACTTTGAAAATTTGTAAACTTAGTCATTTTTGTAAAAAAACTTGGAATTTTTCAAGTTGCATACAGATGCATACAACTAGGATTTTTTCATCAAATGGGTACATACAATATATCATTCGAATGCTCTTTTCATGCTGATTCTAATGGTGTATTGTATGACACATGTATGACATAGAACTAGAGATCTACATGTCTTTAAAGAATGGGCTAAAAACTTAGTGAATTTAAAAATCTAACATTTGTCTGCTTGCATACAGTTGCATACAACTAGGATTTTCCCATCGAATAGGTACATACCTTATATCATTCTAAAGGTCTTTTCATTCTCATTCTTATGGTGTCGTGTATGACACATGTATGATATCATCCTGGACTGCTACAAGCATTTTAAAATTAACAACATAACTGTTTCTTTAAAAGTTATATGTTCCTATTTATTTCAAGTTGAAGTCTTCATACTTGATTTTTTGTTTCAATTCAGTTATTGAACATCATTAATTGTAGATAGTTATTCCCCTTTCCCATTCAGACCTTAATTGAAGACCGATTTGTGAAATGATAAAACAAGTCTGTTCATATATACAAATGAATATTAATTGAAGAGATCAAGAAAAAACACACTAAATGTCATCAAGGTAAGGAAAGGGTACAAGTTTTTTCAAGTCCACTTGCACATGGATCCTAGTCTTTTTGGGCGCACAGGGACAGCGACGTGGTGTGTCAAGGTCGATGACCGAAAATTCGAGAGCGGTGGTGAGGTTCCGCTCGTTCGGCTCCATTCGCATGAAGACCCGTTTGGTGTGGTACTTTTTCGGGGCGTTCTTCACTTTGACCGTGACCCTTCCATAAAGTGGCGTTCGCATGGACTTCTTATTCATGTGACGCATCGTCTCGATTGATACGTCACTATCTTCATCACTCGAGTAGTCGGGCGATGCAGGGGCTTGGGTGAACACCACCGGCTCGTTTGGTGTTGTCGATCGCTCCATCGGAGATTGGGGAGGTGTACTGGTACGTTCCACTGGCGAAGTGGTACGATCAGCAGTACCGTTCTCAACTGCGGCTTTCTGTTTGCGATCCATTATGACTTGTAGATTTAAAATAATTGTAACTTGTAAACGTGAGGATTAGAACCTTTGATAAGAATTGGTACAAACCTCGGACTTATATACTTTTTAAACAAAGGAAATCCTAACAGCCAATCAGAGAGGTACCGAACTTCCCTAAAGAATATATATAACTATATAAAGGATGACATTGTTCCAAACTGTTAAGTAATTATCCTCAACGTTCCATAACAAGAAGCATGTCCTCAAAACCACTATTTTATTTTCAAAATGACAGCCAAGTCATTATGGGAGGTCAGTTGGACATGACCATGCATCTGTCTTGCGGCTGCAAAGTGGCCCTGTGGAAGACCTTGACTGTCTCTGCACTTCAAAGGCGGAATGGACTACCGGTGAAGTGTCCGGTACACGAATGTGACCATGACTTTAGTAAAAATCCGACATTCCATGAGTGGTGTGATGACTTCTTGAAGATCATGGAGTCGCCTGAGGGACGTGATTTGCACCCGTCATTTATTTTTCACGCTTAAATTAAACTTACATTGTAAATCTCTTGTCTTTTCATTTTAAACATAGTTCTGGAATTGGTTTTCTTATTGGGGAGCAACTAAATCATAACTGCACAGTAAAGTTTCACATCTAAATAGTGCTACATTAAAAATAATTGTCACAATAGTCGCAATTGAGCAAACCCATTCAAAATCAAACAACGGACGTCTATCGGTACGTACCCAAGTGCTCAGAACCAAACCACACAAGTTCGATCATAGACGTTCCCAAACACAGTGTACTCAACTGAGTGTACCAAACACATGTACCTATCCAGTAAAACAGATCTCATACAAGTTCTTATTCATAACACTGAATTATACATGTACCTATCCATGTACCTATCCATGTTCCTATTGACAACACTAAACTTTACATGTACCTATCCATGTACCTATTGATAACACTAAACTTTACATGTACCTATCCATGTACCTATCCGTGGCAAGTAGGGCACAGTTTTCACTACTCATGTAGATACCTGTGTTAGTTTCTTTTATTAGATGAGCAATATCAAAAGTGCCATCAGAAATGTCAACTTCAGTGTCAAGAAAAGTCAGGCGACCATTTGAGGCAACCTCCATCGTGAATTTAATATTATTGTCTTCAAGACAATTAAGAAAATCGAAAAATTGCTTATCATCTTCTTCTGTTTTGAAAACTGCAAAACAGTCTTCAACATACCGCGCGTAAAAAAGCGGTTGGTGATTACTCAGTTCAGAAAAACGACTTTCAATAAGGTTCATAGTAAAAGCCGCCATTGTTGGCGTTAACTTAGAGCCCATTGGCATACCATCATACTGATAAAAAAGTTTTCCATCAAAAGAAAACAGTATGTTAGTGCATGCTATTTCTAGCAAACTTTTCAATGCAGATTGCGAGACAGGGCAATGACCAAAATCAGTTAGAGACGAAATGTGATCAATGGTTTTCTTCACAGGAATGGACGTGAATAAATTACTAACATCAAAGCTAAACAACTTGCACCTTTTTTGATCAGAAATGTTGAGAGTTTTCAATTTTTCCGTAAATTGAAAAGTATCAGTAACACTATAGCATTTTGGAATATAAGGTTTCAGAAGATTGTCTAGCCAACCCGATAAGTTGGAAAGATAAGAATTCCTCATGTTTGATATGGGACGACACGGAGGGCTGTTTTAATTTTATGTACTTTAGGAAGACCATACATTCTGGCAGGTTGTGAGCCGACAGATTTGATTTGGTTTATGACTTCATCCTTCAAGAGATTCTTAGATTTCATGTTTTGAATTTTCCGATTAAACCTATCCTCTTCGAGGATGAACGGCTCTTTCTTCGAACGTTTGTCGAATTTATAGCTTTTAAATTTGGAGTCATCCTCAAGGATATTATTGAGTTGGCTAACGCGCCGAGAACGAAAATTTGCCCTGTGTTCAATTCCAATAAGGTTTTGAATCATTTCAACAATAAAGACATTGTTGCTATTGGCCTGAAATCTAATGTTACGTATTTATATACGTGTGATCGCTGCACAATGCGATACATTGGCGCAACCAAGCGTCATTTAGCCACTCGTATCAATGAGCATCTAAAAGCCTACCCTGTGGCCACTGAGATTTCTATGCATGAATATCACCCGAAACCAGAAAATTTCTATGGTTGTGGGAGTGTCCAAGCATCCTTTTGTCTTAGAATCTATTATGATTAAAAACAATACTGACCTATTGTCGAATGAAAGGAATGGTTCCATACCTCTGAATCTAAATCTATGAATCGGCATATTTCGATGTACTTTGACCTTCGGTTCGTTTTTGTGAGATATCTGTTCACATGCTTTGACATTGTTTTAAGAACTCTTATATAAATTGACTTGTGTGTGTGTTTATGACTTCTTACCGCTGATGATGGAATCCATGAGATTCTGAAACATGTTCGGTTGTTTCAAAACACGAAGTTGTTTTCATTTGAAAAAAAGAATATATATATATATAATTTCGAGTTTCGAATTTTGAATCAATTTCCGTCAAGTACTCAACTGTGAAAGGAGCAGCGCACACCAAAAGTTTAGAGGAAGAACTCAGAGCTCGGTACTCAGAGTTTCATGTTAGCACAAACATCAGCCAAAGCTAAGGAACAAATTTTACAAAGTTAAAATGCTGAAGTAAATATGCAATTGCAGCAGCCGTGACGTTTACGATTTAAAGAAATATACACAGTTAATACAGAAGAATATACATTCGGTGTTTATCGTGACCTTTGCAAAGCAGGACACAAAGAAAGTTAATTAATATCTTGATAGCAAATACTTATTTCGGTGCCTGCATTTGGAGACAAGTTCATTTCGTTTGTTGAGTAGGTTATCACCGTCGTGGTCCAAAATAAAAAACTGCTCCCTGAGACAGAAGTCGCACCTTTTCGTTACTTGGTTGAAGGAATTGCAAAATTTTTTGATCTTCCACTTTGCTATTGGGTTGAAACTTGCTTGCTTCATACACTATGATAAGATCGAATTTACAATATTTTCTGTGTGTTTGAATCTGATTGGTTTTTGAAATCTATCAGCGCATTATCAACACTGATGGATAATGAATATTGGTAAAGCATTTTCTGTGTTAGTAAGTGTTGGCAACATCTTCCCAATTATGAGATGACATGTAAATGTAGTCTATTTTGTGAAATTTGATGCAGTATTTAGCATTGTAAATTTTGTTTGACTTTTGTATTAACGATGAGTCAATGATATTCATGGTATTCATGATTCATGGAAACAAAATTAAATTTGAAGGAGGACATCATTAAGAGGTAAAGTTTCAAGCAGTTATTTGCAAAAATCTTCCAACGTAAAAATGTTTGAATTGACGCTAGCTATGTCATATCAAGAAACCAGTGAAAAATATCGACGAAAAATACATTTGCACACGATGAAGTTTTCTCACACTGAATGACATCGCATACCAGATTAGTGTGAGGTAAATGAAATCACTTATCTAACTAATGCAAATATGGTGTGGTGAGGCAGACGTGGGACCATGTAATAAACAATAATTCGGAAAAGACCAATCTGCTATGAACCACTTTGCCTAATCATGAATATGTGTCGCAGACCGTGCTGCTTCTTCAGAAAAAATTTGAGGTGCAAATGGCAAACGTCAATACTAAGTACATGTGTGATAGTCTTTTGTACGGTTTACATTCAAATTGGTGTTTTGTACTTCATTGCCGAAGTCGGGTCTTACGGAGATTTTCAATGACGCAAGTCGGACAATTTGACGAAGAAAACCATTTTTACCAACTGAATTCGTCACTTCAGATACGTGACGTGACGCAAGTCGGTCTTTATGACGCAAATGGTATATTAGACGCAAGAAGTATATTTGACTCAAGCTGAAGTAAATGAAAATTGAAGTCAGACTTTTTGACGCAGTTCGTATATTTGACTCAAAATCATGAAATAAATTCTGAAAACTTCCTGACGCGTCCGAACAATTTGACGCATTTGGTATATTTGACTCAAAAACGATCGATAATGCAATGCGGTATATTCATATCTAAATATACGGTCAGAAGTTCTCTCAACAATTTTATGTATCGAATAAAGCGCTTATCTCAAAAGAATAAGCTAACATGGAATCAAATAGGCCTATATCAAATGATGCCCAAGATTTACAATCTAAGTTCAGACAGCGGTTCATGGTAAATTTTGCATCACAGAAATAAGGCGATCATGCTTTCTTCCAATGCAATGTTATCCACTGCTAGAATTATTTGTCAAGATAATTTGCTTTATTAAGTTTCAATGATCATCACACTATAAATGAGCTAATCGCAGGGGCAATTTTCTGTCATCTGGAACATTCATCGTAATCGAAATATAATTTGCAGAATGTTCGAATCGATCAATTACAAAATTGCCATCTCATGTCAAGTAATGAGACCGAAAAGTTGACACTCTGTTTGTCAGGAGGGCAACGACATGGCCTGAATAGTAGGCCTTGCCTACATTCTTTGGTTTATTCACGGGATCGTCAAGTAGGCAAGTCATTCCTTGAAAATGCATGAAACTGAAGGAAGGACTTGTGGAATTGAAACTGAGAAATTGTTTAGGTCTAATTTTTGGAAGGTGAATTTAGCAAGGAAGTGGAAGGGAGCACAGTATGGAAGTTACAATATCCGAAAGCAATGGACCTATTGTCAATAAGATCTATGATTGCTTTTACACGTTTTGCTACCATAGCTCTCAAACAGATATTGTTGTCAGCAATAACGCACTGATTCAATTTACACTTATGTTTGGAATGTGATTTTCTCAAAGCCATTCGTAAATAGAAAATCACATTACAAACATAAGTGTAAATTGAATCAGTGCGTTATTGCTGACAACAATATCTGTTTGAGAGCTATGGTATTGTATGAAATAACATGCAAAACGTGTAAAAGCAATCATATCGGGAGTACAGTCCGTTCACTCCATACACGCATTAAAGAACATGCCACAAACAAAGACTCAAGTGTACTCAAACATCACCTAAGTTGCTCTCCTAACATAGCTTTCCCGTTTACAGTCAAAATCATAGCGTTTGATACAAACAACATTAACCTACGTTTCAGAGAGGCCATATTAATAAAATCTATGAAACCAAGCCTCAATAACAAAGATGAATGTTCAACTTATCAGACATTGATATTTTGATTTTTATGTAAGATGTAATTTGAAAATCCTTTTTACGTGAACAGGCCGTCATATCGGTGAAAATTTGTAAGATTGGATAATAATACAGCAGTTTGGCTAACTGATGACTTTTTTGATTTAATTGAAAAATGCTGCTTAAAGAAAATTATATCTCATTATTGAATATCAGTTTGCTCTCCCTACGCTGTCATCTAGTATTTGATTTCGATATTCGATGGTTATACATTCGATGCGTGAAGCTATCCGCAAATGATGAACAATCCAAAAACCAACTAATCCTCAGATCGGACAGATAATTGTAATCTATACAATCCGGGGATCCACTGGCTTCTGGCACAGTTTTTGACTGAAAGCCGAATGACGATTCTCATCTTACCTACTTGCACGTACACACAACTAAAAACATTCATTCAAGCAATTCATGCAGCAACAGAAAAAACAGACAAAAATAACAGAGATGCCGACAAGCCTCAAGCAACGTAATTTTTAATCCAGTGGATACAGCAGCGCATCCATGAGGATTCAAAACTACCGACTTTGATTCAACGTAGCAAAGTGCGTCAAGGTAACAAAAATAAAAAAAAAACAAGCTAATGACTAGTTAATTTTCAATAGGTACAAAATATGATTTAAAAGAAAATTTTTATATCCTAAAATGTCTAAAAATTTAAAAAATGCTTACTAGAAGGACAAACAACGCTTCTCCTCTCCTCATGTGTGATGAATTGGCGAGTAAGTCGTTCTGTTCAAAATTATATGAAAAATATACATGAAAAATTACTGAAAATACTTGTATTTTTCAACATTAGGAGGCTTGCCAAATCTGAATGTGAATAGCCTCACAGACAGATTTGCGTGCATAGAAAATGATCTGAAGAAACTGCATATAAAAAATCTTCGTCCTATTGCATCGAAATGTGTTTTTCTTTGATCGTATCTGACAAGATAAGGAACCGGATAGAACTCGACAGATGCGCAGCTTCGTGGTAGGCTTATTTCATTCTGTAAAAGTCTCATTTTCGGCATTGTTCCTAGCAGAATCTCGTTGTGGCTGTTTGACTATTTCTGTGGAACTAGTGATCTTTGAACTCGTGCGATCAGGCCATAGCAATGGATTAGGCCTATTCATGTATTCGACCGCTCTGTGTCACTCGAAAGGAAGTAACACTGAAGACGCGTAGCGCCAGACGATTTAGGCTGATCATTTGAAAAGTATATGCAGTGTTACTGAACTAAAAATCTATGACATCAAAAATCCAAGATTTTGATCTGTAAATGACTGAAATCAATGATAATTTTCTACAGGGCCCATGCAGCTCAGAACATTAAAGCATGTCAAGCTTGAGATAACTACTAATCATAATTGTGAAACATAGGAATCTCCTTAATGCCATTTTCAATGGGAACGAGAAGATGGATGGTGACCCTATCAACCACAAAAGTCGCCCAGCGGTCGCCGCGACGGCCCTCGGCGTCGCCGAAGTCGCCGCCGCCCGGCGACTCCTGGTGGCGGTCGCCTCGACTGTATGTGGGCGACCGATGCCCGGCGACCGCTGTCAGCAGTCGCCTCGAGTGTCAACGGCGACCTTCATCATTTGTCTGGTTTTAGCATTTAACTAGCCTCCATGATGTCAGAAAGGCAATATTCCGGTTTCGCAAAACATAAATTGCAAAAATTTCGGAATCAGCTTCAGAGTTTCTAATTAATTAAGACTCAAATGTAGAATGCTTGTGGAAAAAGATGCTTCTGATGCAGAAATTCGAACGCATTTAATCAAACTAGATCAATGCATTTCCCGCGAGAAAATGAGTCGTGGGCCCCTCGTCAAAAAGTCTTGGGCCACATGAAAAAATGGGGGCCAACAAATTTTTCGAAAATGGCTTATTTGGAAGTAAAAATGCATGATCATGTCAATTTGTGACCGTTCTCTTCGAAAAATGACGTGAAATGTGATCTCTTAAAGTCGAGGGTTGCCCCCCCCCAATTTTCACGTTTATCTTTTTGACAGGGGGTGGTCGTGAGTCGGCCATTTAAGTTCACACGAGCTCTAATTTTGAAATAGAACGACCCCAGAGTTGTCACACACATTGAGCAGCGAATTTCTTGTGATTTCTAAGAAAAACGTATCTCCAATGTTAGTGGACTGGCCCGAAACTGTCATCGATCGGCCGTCTGGCACATCTAGGCAAGTTTTTCCTTGGAATAGATAACCGTAGCTCATTTCTCTCAGTGATTTTCGCTACATGATGATATGATGCATTCAATCGTGAAATGCTGCGTCAAACATCTTTGGTTGCGATGCTTCATATATATTTGCATGACGCATCGATGGCAATGAAAAAATTGCACAAAATTCTTGACTTAACCCTGAACTTCATATCATTCTGACCATGATTCTGACTATGCCTGAATTTCAATGCTTGTCAATTTTTTCGTCAATCAAGGTTGCAAGTTGTATTATTGTTCATTCATTAAATTGTAAATGAATGGAAGAATCCTCGATGAGTGTTGCATTGATTAGTTAGTAGTTAGGGAGAGAAGGGAGAGAGAGAATTCTATTAATAGAAGTGATAGTTGTCGCTCATGAAAGTTAGACGAGGGCGAAGCCCGAGTCTAACTTTCATGTGCGACAACTAACTTGTTCTTAGTGTCCTCATTGTTCTGTCATGGCACATCTCTGAAAATAGAAGGAGCCGCCCCGCATTTTATTATTTCTAATATTGGACTTCTGGTTAAAGCGAGTTGCTATCTGAAATTTGCATACTTTAAAAGAGATGATTCAGTCAGACTTAATATGATGCAATCAGACTGAAATATATTCAAGTTAAACAGAAAACTTACGTTCGTATCCACCCAAGATCGAACTTTATGTAGACTTGCTTTAATGCATGCTGCGGATATTTCGATGAAGTATTCATTTCACGGCAGGAACAATAAATTTCCATTCAAGAATTTTTGGTTCATCGTCTGTTTGCGACAATCGTATTCATCAAATACAGTGTGAATTCCAAAAACAATAATTAGTATTATAGGTAGTTATTTATAGTACTTTATTATAGTAGTTCTATATTAGTATTACAGTATCAGAGAACAATGATAGTAGTATTATTGGTTCTCCAACGTTATCAAAATGTTGCCATTAATTCAGGCCTCCCCAGCCAAAATACAAATTTTTCTAGGCTTTTAGGTTTTCAAAAATCTCTCGAAATCTGCACGAGCGAGATCAAACAAAAATGGGAGACGTTAATTTGGGACGGCAGAAAATGGGAAGCATCATCAGCAAAGCTATAGCGAAGGATGTAAGCCTAATACAATCCATGAAGACTGGAAACAAATGGAATAAGATGAAAAGCAAGTAGGCCTATACATGTAGTCTACCAACTACGTTCAACTAGAATACTGCAGGTACTATGGTACTGTCACAAATCGGAATTCCCAGCTAACACACGTAAGTACAAATCTACTTGATGCACCACACTATCCCGAAGAAGGATTCTTCAGATGCCCTCACCGAAATGCCCTCAAGCACAGTCTATTAATCAGGACTTTCGACTTTGATGCTCAGAGAAATTGATGAGCCAGTCGCTGCAGTGTCGATTTTATCCCTCTAGATGAATTTTGATAACTATGAAGCAATGGGAAAAATTCTCCTAACAAATTATACTTTGGTGTAAATAACGAATCCTTTTTAAGAGATGAAAGAAGAAATAGAGACGGCTGATGATACCGTAGTACATGAAAAAGTACATGCATAGGCTATACCCTCATTCAGGCTAAAATTCAAACCGCAAGCCACATCCATTATTATTACAATGACATGAGACAAGTCATTGCTCAAAATGATGTATCTTTCAATACGACCGAATTTTAATTTCGACCGAAAGTCTGAGTGCTTTATTGTCTTAGAGTATGATAATAAAGCACTCTATTTGATTTAAAGCATATTTACCATTTGAAAGCAGTGCTATTTTTTCTCTTAGAAAATATAGCACCGGTGAGGAAAATAAAGTTCAGTTATCCTAGATCCACATTTGTCTCAAGTTAAATGATGTACATCTGTGATTTACGGCAACTCCAATTTCACAGTCCTAGATATATTTCAAGCATTGCACCATTTGTATTCAATATTATTCTCCTGGTGTCTGCTTTTTGATTTGTAATCAAATTATGTGCTACTCTGAGAGGTAGGCAAAACACTTCTATGCTTTCGACAGCAAAATGCAGCTTCAAAATCTGTTTCACGGCAGGCCTATGTGAAATGGAGAAGATCCTTTTCAAGAACTCATACCTAAAATGCTGCTTCGTTCCTATGCCGCTAGTTGACTGCTTCTTGACAAGCATCCTTCCTTTCGGTCCATATTTCTCTACAACCAAGTTTGTGTACATACGCATCAGGCTAATTGTATTACATAAATCGATGAATTAATTTATAGATTATTTGCTGGTGTTAACGATGACTTTACTGTGTTTTATAAGCTCACTGCTATATAGCCGTTTTTCATTTGAAGCAAAATATAAATGGAAATGTATTATAGTATGAAATTATTTTCTTGTCCGTTCCTGCAAATGCGAATATACATGTACCTATTTGACACTATGCATATAAGGCTTATATTCGTAGCAGTAGGATGTTGACAATTTTATGTTGCACTTAAATTCCAATGAACAGACAGGCGAAACATGCCCATACACGCTTTCCAAAAGTTATATGTAATTGAAGCAACTGCAAAAACGTGAATTGTGGTAAACGCCATTATAGAAATGACACTATTTTATAGCATGCAGCTACTTTGCTTTGGGGCTGGAAATGGACTTTCAATTGAGATATTGTTGAAATTTTGTTTCATAAGCATTAGAATGATAAGGTGGACCGGGGCAAGCTGTTAACAAAGTGACCTTGTAGAGAAGAATGTCGAATAAAAGCACCTTAATTGACAGAGATGTCCCCTTTGTAAATTGCAGATAGAATCTTTTTCGTAGTGAGTAAAAAGTAAAATCACTTTTTTACTTTTTTGCCCACAGTATTACTGTATGCGTATCAATTCATCATCTCAAACTAAAGGGTCATTTTCACAGTTTTCTGCTTCTCTTAAGATTGCAGTTTTGTCATTTTTTCATGATTTGTATGAGTTTTAGCTGTAGAGGATTTTGCTATGGGAATGCAAATATTGTGAAAAATTCACAAGTGTGACGTGGCAAAATTCTTTCCCTGAAGAAGCGTTTTTTCAAGGTGACAAATAAGTGGAGATTGGATTCGCGCACGAGTCGACACTGAGAATTAGGCCTAGCTTAAAATGTCACACTTGTGACTACAGAACATTTAAGAAATCGTATGAGACTTACAGGGCAGTTTTACTACCCGTTTGTTTATTTTCTGCACCCAGAAACTATAAAAATATTTTTATATTTTGTAGACCATTGAATATTGATACTTTGAGAACTTCTGCCAAATTATGGTTACATTATTGTGTAAGGTGACCAGCATGTCGCTAAGTGACGACTAAAAATTGCTAAGAGTTATTTGCCAAATCTGTCTAGTGCTCTATCATCAGTGTCTAACATATATTGGAAAAAAATAGTTTCTCGAGCGTCAAAATGTCCAACTTGGCGTCATTTTGTCTGACTTGCGTCATCTACTGACTATAAGGACATCTTATTGAAGCAACCAGTTTTTACATCTAATTTTGTCCAGCTCAGTTAACAACAATTATTACTGCCAACACCTGCACACGCTGCGAGGCGATTAATTATGGAAAGAATTGGGAGTGGCTTTGCGGATACTCGACACTTTTCAAAACCTGCCCACGCTGCGAGGCAATTAGTAATTGAAGGATTGGGAGTGGCTTCACGGATACGCAACATTTTGATTTTAGCAAATGCTGCCTGTAATACGAGGCGATTGGACCTGCTTCAGTCGGGTGTGGCTTTGTTTTTGGGGAGTGGCTCTACTTTTGGTCACCTCCCTTAATTTTGATGGACTATATAATCGCAGACTCCAACTCCAGCTTCAGACTTCAGCATCAACAACAACCTTGCTTGTTCGAGCAAATTCGTATCGAAGACTGTTCATTGCCTGATCTTCTTCACGGAGGGAGAAAACTTGGAGTGGTCATCTCACCAAAAGGCGGTAACATTGATTCTTTGTATAACTATAAATCTCTGACCTCAAGTCTCCTCTTGAATATTTGGCATCTCTGCTAGCGCACCTTTAAATTTGTAACGCTCTGTTCGTACTCGTATCATAAGGTTGAATTATTTCTTTTTGCGTGTCTATAACATTAACGAACTTTTGAGTTATTCCTCGTACCTTGTATTTCCTTGTTAACTATTTATCAACGTAATTGTCTAAATACTTATCTCTATATTTGCGCTATAAAACTTTGTTTTTGTTCCGTCAAACGAGACTGGCAAGGCATTGTCCGGTAGTTGGGAATCGAGGTTCAGCAACTTAGCATAAGCGTCGACGTAACCGGTCGCTGATCTCTTTTTCTTTCCCGGACAGAACTGCCGGGTCCTGGGTTTCACACCCCGGAGTTGCTCACCCCGTTACACGTAAAAGGACCATACCTAAAACTAATAGTGGACTTCCGAGTACGGCGAACGTATTATAAATATTACATCTCTGTTTCAGCTGATCCTAGTCAACATCAAATAATTTCGTTTATTTTTCCCAGTGCACAACTGTTCCAAAAATTCCTTGCTCAGCTGATTTTGGTATTTCGCTTCGTCAGATATTCTCTCTGTCTTTCTCTAGTCCTCATTTTC
Organism: Prostheceraeus crozeri; assembly: GCA_907163375.1. Classification (NCBI taxonomy): domain Eukaryota; kingdom Metazoa; phylum Platyhelminthes; order Polycladida; family Euryleptidae; genus Prostheceraeus; species Prostheceraeus crozeri. Next base: position 31,755 of record CAJQUW010006759.1, read on the forward strand.
TCTAGAGTTAAACTTAACGTTGAAAGGTTCAAACCAACAAGTCAATAGTAGCCCTACAAATATATATTCATCTAGACAGTAAAGTCACGGATCATCAACTATCATCAGCAGCAGTAGCAACTAAAGGTCATCCGATCTAAGGAGAAATCACCTGAAGCCAAAACCGCCTAACTTCTTTTAATAGTGCTAATAATATACACCGTAGATTAACAATTCAAATCAACCACAATTAAATCTTAAATTACAATTAAAAGCATAAATTACAATTGGAGGTCTTTCACTCCAGCCTTACCTGCCAGGACTATCTCGTTTGACGGTTCCCTCCAACGTTTCTCCCATTTGTATCCGCTAAGTTTTTCAGGCAATAACTACGAAGTCTCATTAGGTGTTCTGAGGATCAGGCTACCGAGTTTGACAGAAACGTTTTGAAGTTGGTAGGAACCGGTCACGCTCGTGATATTGAGTTTTTGTACAGAGCCCGTTTTTGAGAGTTGTTATTTGTTACCGGCCGGTGGAATTGTCATTGAATTGATTTGATTTGGCTCTGACTCAGTGATTACACTGAGGGGTTGATTTTGGAAGAAATAGGAATTTGGATTGTGCGCGCTGATTTTTATTCCCGTGAGAGGGAAGGGGCGGCCGGAAAAACTACCGGTAGTATTGTTCATTGTTTGATTGATTGGCCAGCCCGTGGTGTACCATTGCACCGTTTGGGACGTGTCGAGTCCCCTGATAGCCTGACTGTATACCTTCCAACGTATATATACGCCGGTGTGTCCAGCACACATATCAAACTCTATACGGTACTGTATTGTACTTCGAATTACCAAGTCGAAATCCTCAGAACTCCTAACTAATATATTCCAACGCAGAGATAGAGGAGACTTAGGTTTTAGTATATGAAAATCCTTTTGCTACTGCAGTAACTATATCAAGTGTCTATCAGTCGGACATTAACTACCGACACCAACTATCATAAACATAATTAGTGCTACTTGCCTGGTCTCAGACAAGTCTCTTCCAGTCGGACTACCAACCGACACTAGCTACCACAACAAAATAAAAATAATTTTCTGAATACTTGCTTGGTCGGACATCACCGACAATAAGAAATTCAATCTGCAAAGCCCATTAATTTTACTTGTGCAAAGACATAAAGTAATTTTGTAATTTTGTGTTTCACAGTCAGTGGCATCGCTAAGGTGATACCGGGGTACGGGTTTATGTGTATTTTGCTTCATTCTTTGTGTCTATATCTACATATACCGTCTCTTTATTCTATACAGTATACTGTACTTGCTTTTTAATCAAAATTTTGCATTTTCTTCAATTTGTATTTGTATATCTTTGATAATTATATTATTCCATGTTCCATCTATAACTACCAGTACTACTAATTTGACGCGAATACCCATCTGCTACCCACACTTAGCAATCAGTTGAGTGGATTGTGGTAACCACCCACACAATAGAAATAGCGTTTTCATCGCGGACATACACCTAACCACCCGCGAACTACTATCACTCAAGCGCAATCTCACTCCGATTATTTTTCATCCAAGTTGCTTACCAGTTTAATTTTTCGACTAATAGTGTAGTTAACAATTCGTGTAATTAACAAAGCATTTCTGTGTGTAAACGGTTATCGACAGCATCCCTCTATTTAGTACTTTTTCTCGCGGACGCAAACTACCGCAAGCTAGTTTCTGTTGCACAAACTACCAAACTAACCGATTGATCATTTATCTCCATAATATTCCTTCTACGATACTTCGCTGACTCAAACTTCTCTCTCATTATCCTCCCGACTACCTCAGTACGTGCAGCTCCCTATCTCACATATACATTAAGCGAGCGCACGTAGTGTAAATATTCTTCCTGTACAACACCGTTCAATTTTATCCTCCATTATTTCAAAAACTATATTTATCACAAAACTATTAAAAGAAGTTAGGCGGTTTTGGCTTCAGGTGATTTCTCCTTAGATCGGATGACCTTTAGTTGCTACTGCTGCTGATGATAGTTGATGATCCGTGACTTTACTGTCTAGATGAATATATATTTGTAGGGCTACTATTGACTTGTTGGTTTGAACCTTTCAACGTTAAGTTTAACTCTAGAGAAAATGAGGACTAGAGAAAGACAGAGAGAATATCTGACGAAGCGAAATACCAAAATCAGCTGAGCAAGGAATTTTTGGAACAGTTGTGCACTGGGAAAAATAAACGAAATTATTTGATGTTGACTAGGATCAGCTGAAACAGAGATGTAATATTTATAATACGTTCGCCGTACTCGGAAGTCCACTATTAGTTTTAGGTATGGTCCTTTTACGTGTAACGGGGTGAGCAACTCCGGGGTGTGAAACCCAGGACCCGGCAGTTCTGTCCGGGAAAGAAAAAGAGATCAGCGACCGGTTACGTCGACGCTTATGCTAAGTTGCTGAACCTCGATTCCCAACTACCGGACAATGCCTTGCCAGTCTCGTTTGACGGAACAAAAACAAAGTTTTATAGCGCAAATATAGAGATAAGTATTTAGACAATTACGTTGATAAATAGATAACAAGGAAATACAAGGTACGAGGAATAACTCAAAAGTTCGTTAATGTTATAGACACGCAAAAAGAAATAATTCAACCTTATGATACGAGTACGAACAGAGCGTTACAAATTTAAAGGTGCGCTAGCAGAGATGCCAAATATTCAAGAGGAGACTTGAGGTCAGAGATTTATAGTTATACAAAGAATCAATGTTACCGCCTTTTGGTGAGATGACCACTCCAAGTTTTCTCCCTCCGTGAAGAAGATCAGGCAATGAACAGTCTTCGATACGAATTTGCTCGAACAAGCAAGGTTGTTGTTGATGCTGAAGTCTGAAGCTGGAGTTGGAGTCTGCGATTATATAGTCCATCAAAATTAAGGGAGGTGACCAAAAGTAGAGCCACTCCCCAAAAACAAAGCCACACCCGACTGAAGCAGGTCCAATCGCCTCGTATTACAGGCAGCATTTGCTAAAATCAAAATGTTGCGTATCCGTGAAGCCACTCCCAATCCTTCAATTACTAATTGCCTCGCAGCGTGGGCAGGTTTTGAAAAGTGTCGAGTATCCGCAAAGCCACTCCCAATTCTTTCCATAATTAATCGCCTCGCAGCGTGTGCAGGTGTTGGCAGTAATAATTGTTGTTAACTGAGCTGGACAAAATTAGATGTAAAAACTGGTTGCTTCAATAAGATGTCCGTAAGACCCGACTTCGGCAATGAAGTACAAAACACCAATTTGAATGTAAACCGTACAAAAGACTATCACATTTCCATCCACCATGAGGAGCGACGACCTCGTCGCAGTAGAAGCAAGACATGTACAATCTGGAAGGGAACAGGGGACACGAGAGCAGATTGTCTATGGTACGTAATAGTCAAAGCATGACAATTATTACTTGTGCAAAGCTACAGTAGTAATAAGCAGTTATAGATATGCAAGTCAGTGGTAGCGCTGTGACACGTACATCATAATTAGAAAGGAAAACGCGCCGTTTTGTGATAAATATAGTTTTTGAAATAATGGAGGATAAAATTGAACGGTGTTGTACAGGAAGAATATTTACACTACGTGCGCTCGCTTAATGTATATGTGAGATAGGGAGCTGCACGTACTGAGGTAGTCGGGAGGATAATGAGAGAGAAGTTTGAGTCAGCGAAGTATCGTAGAAGGAATATTATGGAGATAAATGATCAATCGGTTAGTTTGGTAGTTTGTGCAACAGAAACTAGCTTGCGGTAGTTTGCGTCCGCGAGAAAAAGTACTAAATAGAGGGATGCTGTCGATAACCGTTTACACACAGAAATGCTTTGTTAATTACACGAATTGTTAACTACACTATTAGTCGAAAAATTAAACTGGTAAGCAACTTGGATGAAAAATAATCGGAGTGAGATTGCGCTTGAGTGATAGTAGTTCGCGGGTGGTTAGGTGTATGTCCGCGATGAAAACGCTATTTCTATTGTGTGGGTGGTTACCACAATCCACTCAACTGATTGCTAAGTGTGGGTAGCAGATGGGTATTCGCGTCAAATTAGTAGTACTGGTAGTTATAGATGGAACATGGAATAATATAATTATCAAAGATATACAAATACAAATTGAAGAAAATGCAAAATTTTGATTAAAAAGCAAGTACAGTATACTGTATAGAATAAAGAGACGGTATATGTAGATATAGACACAAAGAATGAAGCAAAATACACATAAACCCGTACCCCGGTATCACCTTAGCGATGCCACTGACTGTGAAACACAAAATTACAAAATTACTTTATGTCTTTGCACAAGTAAAATTAATGGGCTTTGCAGATTGAATTTCTTATTGTCGGTGATGTCCGACCAAGCAAGTATTCAGAAAATTATTTTTATTTTGTTGTGGTAGCTAGTGTCGGTTGGTAGTCCGACTGGAAGAGACTTGTCTGAGACCAGGCAAGTAGCACTAATTATGTTTATGATAGTTGGTGTCGGTAGTTAATGTCCGACTGATAGACACTTGATATAGTTACTGCAGTAGCAAAAGGATTTTCATATACTAAAACCTAAGTCTCCTCTATCTCTGCGTTGGAATATATTAGTTAGGAGTTCTGAGGATTTCGACTTGGTAATTCGAAGTACAATACAGTACCGTATAGAGTTTGATATGTGTGCTGGACACACCGGCGTATATATACGTTGGAAGGTATACAGTCAGGCTATCAGGGGACTCGACACGTCCCAAACGGTGCAATGGTACACCACGGGCTGGCCAATCAATCAAGCAATGAACAATACTACCGGTAGTTTTTCCGGCCGCCCCTTCCCTCTCACGGGAATAAAAATCAGCGCGCACAATCCAAATTCCTATTTCTTCCAAAATCAACCCCTCAGTGTAATCACTGAGTCAGAGCCAAATCAAATCAATTCAATGACAATTCCACCGGCCGGTAACAAATAACAACTCTCAAAAACGGGCTCTGTACAAAAACTCAATATCACGAGCGTGACCGGTTCCTACCAACTTCAAAACGTTTCTGTCAAACTCGGTAGCCTGATCCTCAGAACACCTAATGAGACTTCGTAGTTATTGCCTGAAAAACTTAGCGGATACAAATGGGAGAAACGTTGGAGGGAACCGTCAAACGAGATAGTCCTGGCAGGTAAGGCTGGAGTGAAAGACCTCCAATTGTAATTTATGCTTTTAATTGTAATTTAAGATTTAATTGTGGTTGATTTGAATTGTTAATCTACGGTGTATATTATTAGCACTATTAAAAGAAGTTAGGCGGTTTTGGCTTCAGGTGATTTCTCCTTAGATCGGATGACCTTTAGTTGCTACTGCTGCTGATGATAGTTGATGATCCGTGACTTTACTGTCTAGATGAATATATATTTGTAGGGCTACTATTGACTTGTTGGTTTGAACCTTTCAACGTTTAGTTTAACTCTAGAGAAAATGAGGACTAGAGAAAGACAGAGAGAATATCTGACGAAGCGAAATACCAAAATCAGCTGAGCAAGGAATTTTTGGAACAGTTGTGCACTGGGAAAAATAAACGAAATTATTTGATGTTGACTAGGATCAGCTGAAACAGAGATGTAATATTTATAATACGTTCGCCGTACTCGGAAGTCCACTATTAGTTTTAGGTATGGTCCTTTTACGTGTAACGGGGTGAGCAACTCCGGGGTGTGAAACCCAGGACCCGGCAGTTCTGTCCGGGAAAGAAAAAGAGATCAGCGACCGGTTACGTCGACGCTTATGCTAAGTTGCTGAACCTCGATTCCCAACTACCGGACAATGCCTTGCCAGTCTCGTTTGACGGAACAAAAACAAAGTTTTATAGCGCAAATATAGAGATAAGTATTTAGACAATTACGTTGATAAATAGTTAACAAGGAAATACAAGGTACGAGGAATAACTCAAAAGTTCGTTAATGTTATAGACACGCAAAAAGAAATAATTCAACCTTATGATACGAGTACGAACAGAGCGTTACAAATTTAAAGGTGCGCTAGCAGAGATGCCAAATATTCAAGAGGAGACTTGAGGTCAGAGATTTATAGTTATACAAAGAATCAATGTTACCGCCTTTTGGTGAGATGACCACTCCAAGTTTTCTCCCTCCGTGAAGAAGATCAGGCAATGAACAGTCTTCGATACGAATTTGCTCGAACAAGCAAGGTTGTTGTTGATGCTGAAGTCTGAAGCTGGAGTTGGAGTCTGCGATTATATAGTCCATCAAAATTAAGGGAGGTGACCAAAAGTAGAGCCACTCCCCAAAAACAAAGCCACACCCGACTGAAGCAGGTCCAATCGCCTCGTATTACAGGCAGCATTTGCTAAAATCAAAATGTTGCGTATCCGTGAAGCCACTCCCAATCCTTCAATTACTAATTGCCTCGCAGCGTGGGCAGGTTTTGAAAAGTGTCGAGTATCCGCAAAGCCACTCCCAATTCTTTCCATAATTAATCGCCTCGCAGCGTGTGCAGGTGTTGGCAGTAATAATTGTTGTTAACTGAGCTGGACAAAATTAGATGTAAAAACTGGTTGCTTCAATAAGATGTCCGTAAGACCCGACTTCGGCAATGAAGTACAAAACACCAATTTGAATGTAAACCGTACAAAAGACTATCACACATGTACTTATGTCATGCTTAGCTACATGCAACTCGCATCGATGTTTTCCATTTGAACCTACATTGTTGTCTGAAGAACGGCCGCGACACGTTGTGCAAACATAGCGATTAAACGGTTTGTGACAGATGGTCCTTTTTTTAATTATTATTAACATATCCAACTAATAAATCAAAGTTGTCATAATGGATTATTCTTGATTAATGTGGGCAGCAACCCCAACGCTTAGATACATTTTATACAGAAAGAACATTGCATTTTTTTCAAATCACACTTGTACTTTCGACAGTGATTACTCGGTCAATGTTCAAGCGAAGGCCATTCTTGTGTCTCTCAATAAACATAATTTTTACACATATGTTAGACAAACACGTTTGTAGAAATGCAAGCAAGTAAGTACATGTACGAGTCAACTAGGCATATAACTGTCATAAGAAATTATTGTCACTGAAGGATGAAGATATAAATCCTACATGGGTAATTCTCTTAAATTGAAACTTACCCAGTTGACCCAAAAGTCTTTAACTTTTTCATTCTGAACCTCAAAATGGGCTCCCAAAGTATTATTTCAATAGAATACTTGTCAATGAAAGCTTTTAGACTTGCTAAACATATTTTAAGACACACATTAAGCATTTCTCACATAATAGAAAATGCTTCACGGAATTAAGCATATCATTGAAGTTTGTTCATTTATAACTTGCATTTTTAGTCTTTCTTAATTCCCGTACTTCAAATGAGAAATCTGTTTCCAAATTTGACTGGATAAACGCAATAAAACCGACACAATTTTTTCATCAAGTTAGCAAAATAAACGTAGGCTAAAATGCAAACTCAAACAGTTCACCATTTAAATCCAAACATTTGTCGCAGCGTGTCCTGAAAGATCTCGGGGGATCGCAAAGCATCGACAGTGGTACTCTTTCAATTTCTTCAATTCTTCGTTGATGAGCTTGAAGATTTTAAAAGACAATGAAGAGGGTTAAATCAAATGAACCTGTAGGCCACTCGATGGCTCCTCGTCGCCCAATCCACCTTCCTGATAAGTGATTGTTCAATAGCTGACGAACTCCTGAGCAATAATGCGGCGGGGCCCCATCTTGTTGGAAACGCCATCCATTTCGTGCATTTCAAAGGGATCCCTGAATGATGAACGATATTGTAAAATTCTAGCGAAGAGGGTGATTCTAAACTTGTGTCGATCAGGACAATTTAATTCTAACAAAAAAATTATTGTGCGACTGAATGATTGGCTGCTTTGAAATGAAGTGATAAAGAAGAATCAAACGGGTTTAAAAAAAGGAAGTTCTGTATTGGATGATATATTAATTATATCAAAGAAGTCATGCAAATTTACAACAATATGAAACGCCTTTTGTTTTTATGCTTCGTAGATTTATCTAAAGCGTTTGATTCTATTCCCAAAGCGATTGATTGATAAATTGAAACGTCTGATACCTAGATGCAAGCTAATATCATTGATAATAAAGATTATCATAAACAAATAATACAAGGTACTTTTCGATGGCTGCGAGACACAATCCTTCAAACTTGAAAATGGAATTCCCCAGGGTGACGCGTTATCGCCAAATTTATTTAGTATTTATATAAATGATTTTATTCATATCTTCTAAATCACAGATGCTGACAAAAGCAAAATTGACCCCATGAAAATATTTGATTTTGAAGTAGGCCTATCATCACTCATTTATGCGGATGATATACTGCTAATGAGTGAGAGAGAACGACGTGGCTTGAGTAATCAAATTGCAACGCTTTACAAGTTTTGTTCAGAAAATGGACTCAGCATCAATTATGACAAGACTTTTTTTTTGGATCACGACCACACAATGGTCGGTTGTAACTCAGGACCTCGGAATCCTACCAGGACTCAGGGAGATGCAGAGTGCGTCTGAGGATGTAGGCACTACCGAGCAGGGCAGCCTTAAGTAATTGAGGTACTTGGTGTCGACCGGGAATCTCTTTGAGGTACTTCTTTAGGTTGTCAGTATGGGCTCCCAAGGATCCCACTACTACTGGTATCACTTTTGCTTTAATCTTCCACAGCTTCTGTACTTCTATTTTCAGGTCTTGGTACTTTGCTATTTTCTCTCGTTCTTTATTGCATATGTTTCTATCCTCGGGAACGACGATATCGATTATGTATCCCATCTTCTCTTCTTTGTCCACTATCACTATATCGGGCCTCCTTGCTGAAATGTTCTTGTCGGTTCTTATTTCGAAGTCCCATAAGATCTTCACCATGTCTGTTTCAACTACTGGCATCGGCATATGTTTCCATGGCTCTGTCGATACGCTGATGTCATACTGTAGACAGATGTCTCTATGTATCATTCTGGCAACTTCATTGTGGCGATTGAGGTACTCTTTTGATGCCAGTTTTGAGCATCCTGTGAGTATATGGGACACTGTCTCATCTGCTGACTTACACATTCTGCACTTTGCATCATCGCTGGTTTTCAGGATGTATGTTGCATGTGCTTTCGTATTTATGGCTTGGTCTTGAGCTGCCCCTAGTAACGCTTCTGTGGTAATTTTCAAATTGACTGATTTCAACCAACCGTAACAAGCCTGCCGAGATGTTATTTCCAGCATTTGCCTTGTGTATTGTCCGTGCATTATCTTATCTTTCCATTTATGGTATCGATCTTCTACAACTTTCATCTTCCAATCTTGTCTTGGCAGTATCTTGTCGCTGCCTGTACAAATTGCCCGATTTAACCACTGCCAGCAGTGGGTCATCGTTTCTGTTTTGTACATATTTTGTTAGGCTTCTGTCTTCTTGTTCTATGACTTCCGCCAGATCTTTCAACCCCCTACCTCCCCGATCCCTCGGTAGGTAGAGACGGTCGATATCGGCTCTTGGATGTAGTGCACCGTAGATGTTTAGTATCTTACGTGTCTTTCGGTTTAGTTCACTTAGTTCTTGCACTGTCCATTTCACCACTCCTCCAGTGTAGCTGATTACGGGTACTGCATATGCATTTATAGCCTCAATCATATTCTTGGCGTACAACTTCGATTTCAGCAGTTTCTTTAATCTCCTCTTGTATTCTTTTGTTGCCCTTGCTTTTGCCACATCATCAAGTATGGTTTCACTTTATTGATTTTCTCAATCACCTTGATTGTATTCTTATTGATACGTATCTTCTTGATGTCAGATCTATTGTCTCTGTTCATATAGGTCGTCACATATTGCGTCATCTTATTTTTGAGGCTCTCTTCTTCGTCGGTAAGTGTTTCAATCATAAAAATAGATTGTTTATCTGAAGTTGACTAGAATGGAAATTGACTCAAGGTCACGGCACATCCGGGGGAACTAAGTTGGGGCATGAAGAACCAATGAAAGGCCTAGAATTGCAAATGTGACCGATTCTAACCCAATAATACAGTCGTTGACAAGTGTATCTAAGTGAAAATGCGTGCGATTTTTGTGCCACTATTGTGCATTGCATGAAGCTTTACTTCCATTCTAGAGGTTTTATTGTTATCAATTTCTATGGTTTCAATAGTTGTCTGGATTGTCGCTTGTGGTTCAAGTATTGATTCGTTATTAGCTGAATTATCGATTGTCCTGTCATCTTCAATAGTTGTAGTTGTTCCATTCACTCGACCAGCAATTCTTTGTATCTCGATATTTGTTAACAAGTTGTTCTTCATGATAGACCGTTTCTGGTTAAGCAATCCTTGCTCGAATATTGTCGATTGCGGGTATTGCTGTTTCCAAATTGCGTACATACGTTTCCGATATCCTCTCTTATTTGGTCGACTCATATAGTAACACTCAATTACGGTGTCATTATCGGCATGTGTCCACTTCCTTCTATGACGTTGCTGGTGATCATGCGTTCCAATAGCCCTTCTGCTTGAACATCCTGGTTCCCCAACATTCAACGCAGGCCTTGGTAACCCGGGCGACGCCTGTTCCGGTATGGAATTTGTATTATTTGAATTCTCCATATTTTGTGTAACCTATGGGTGTTGGGCAAGGACGAGATTAAGGAAGGAACCGTTTCTCCTTCCCGAGTTGGTACTTATTGTGATTCGAGCGTCTGCAGTCTGGTTAATAATCAGCCAATTACACTTTCCACTTGCGATCTCCACGTAGCTGGATTACAGGTGTTTGCCACACACCCGGTCGGCTGTAAGGATATAGATGATATTAGAATATAGTTATTAGAGATCTTTATCCACTGTTATCGACCTCCAAGTAGCTGGATTACAGGTGCTTGCCAAACACCCGGCCGGAAATTTATTAATAAGGTTGACTGCGCAAGGAGTCGAACCTGGGCCATCCAGACCACAGGCAGACACTTAAACCACTGTGCCACTAGCTCGGAAGACTAAGATTATGACTCATAATATCAGCACTAAATTGAGTATATTAGATATCAGTCTTAATAACAGAAAGGTGTCCATTGAGGTTGCTGACAAATATAAGTACTTATAAATATTGATATCAAAAAATAAAAAATGCCATTTGGAACAATTGACAGCTAAAGGTAAACATACTGCATATTTAGCAGCTACACAGCTTAGAGAATTTGGCCAAGTTAGTGAAGATATTCTAAAAAATACATTTGAAATGCTGACGTTATCGAAGTTGAAATACTGTTCAGAATTATGTTTCTTTAATAATTTAAAAAGCTTAGATCAACTGCAATTTCAATTTTATATAAAGGTGTCATCATTTAAGGCGGAATACACCATATTATTGTCTCATAGGTGAATTTGGAATGCATCCAATGAGTTTTCATTTTTATAAATCAGCAATATTGCAATGCAATATGTTATTGAACAAGAATCATTACAAGCGATGAAAGAAGCATGATAAAGGAAGCACACAATGCGATTTATTCAAATATTATTTCACACGGACACGAAAGTAGATACACGTGGTGCTGGCGAATAAACCAATTGCTTATAAAACTTAGACTCAATTATGGGATACAAGTTAATAGTTGATAAACAATCATATCTAAAGATTACAAAAGGTCGATTAGCTGATTATCATAGGGAACAATGGATATCCTCAGCAAAAAAACAACCGTTCTGGGTTAAGCTATTTGGAGTTGTGCCTGTTTGAGGATACTATTAAGTCATATCTAAATGTTGATATCGATTACAGCTATATCAATATCATAATGAAGTTTAGAGCAGTAAACCACAACTTAGAAGTTGTCATCGGCATTTATAGAAATTGATTGAGGAATGAAGAACGTCGATGTGAGCTATATTCACAGGTAGAAAATTTGCATCATTTCATGATTGAATGTTCAAGATAAGCCTATCAGAAACTACGACAGGAGCTAGCACCGACATTATGCCACTGCAAAAGTATAACTGAGTTTTGCAAGTTGATGAACACGCATATTCCAAAAACTCTTAAAATTATTGCTAAATTCCATCATAAAGGTCCTTCTTATATGTCACAGATGCAAGATTGCAGCTGAAATCAATGAGTTTTGTTTCAGTTTTGTGAATGGAAAAGACTCGTACACCAATCTGTTGATCTCCCCGGGGGTATTCGTATAGCGAGTCCTTTTAGCCTTTAAGAACGGTAAAGTCAGCTCAACAACGTTTCATTCAATAGCTGTAATTTCAGTAGTAGAAAATTTCAGTTCAATAGCGACAATTTTACTGGAAATGGCTACTAATATTGCCACTGTTGAAATGAAAATTTCTACTATTATTTTGCGATTACCGTTATGATCATCTGCAGTTGCTAACTGGATTTGCCGCTATTTTTGTAGTAAATGTCGCTGTTGGCCTATGAAACTATGGATCTAAATTGAAAGTTGTGTAAAGGCTAAAGGATGCCTTAGACATTTTAATTAGAAATACCGAGGTATTTCTGATTTGCAAATTTATAAGATCATCCTTTAACCGTGTTAAAGAATATGTAATAAACTATCTATGATGAAGTAAATTTGACCAAGTCAAATTGACTAATGTGGACAGATATTTTAATTTCTCTTCCAATAAATGGTGTAGCAACTCTTCCTTGGGTCATAACACACTCACGATGATAATCCGAGCATTGGTGGAAGCAGCAGGAGAGGATGGGAATTTCACCAACCCTACACTGTAAGTCGCTCAATACCAATCACATACGAAGGATGCATACCAAAATATTTTTTTGGTATATTTCTGTATTCTCTTGGTTTATATTTGTATGCTTTTCGTATGTTATTTCAAATGTGGTATGCTTTACATACTAAAGCCATACTAGCACAATGTTAAAAGAAAGCATCAATCATCTCCAAAGTATCTTGATTTCAGGACTTTTGTCAATAAAGATCAAACTAATGTTACTACTGTTCTGCAAGTAGTGAGATAATGACATTCAAGAGTCATTCTTTCAATACTGAATTCGATTTCAATACACGTAAGTCTAAGGCATTTCATGAATAATCAATAAGATTTCAACCATCAACAATTGTGCATCATGTAATTTTGAAATAAGGCATATTATCAATCCGAAATAAGATCACATTATAATTCATTAAACTCAAAAATAGTTATGTTTGAGATATATAACTCAACATGATTGCACGAAAGATATCGTTTAAAAGAAATAATGTCTGTCAACTTGAGTCATAAAGTAGAGTTAAATAAACATCCTGTTTATGTTGCCAGACGCGTAGCATCGACCGCATATTCGTGGAGCATAAAATTCACAATAAATCTAATGTACTCAAACATCACTCTATCAAACAAAAATATTCACCACTTGTATTACCGAAAAAAGTTATTTGACAGTAGTATGTAATACATACATTTTTTGCTATGTGACTTAAAGCTGCACATACCAAATGGATACCAGAGGCATACGAATAAGGATGAATTTCCATCGGGTCTCGTATATAAAACATACCAACAATTCGTATTTCAGTGTGAAACAGCCAATCACAGATAGAATAGTTCGTATCGCTACATACCAATCACATACTAAAGTAAGTGAGACGTGGTATGAAAACATGCCATATCTCTGCAGACATACCAGAATCTCGTATCATATGTTAGTTTCAAATTGTATGTAATTTTGGTATCCAGCGATTTACAGTGTAGTGGACGTCGGACGAGTGCTACCTGAATAATTGAAGCAGCGGGTGACAGACAGTTAGCTTTGGTTTTCCTTAAAGTTATTTCTATTGACTGGCATGCTTTTTCTCACTTCCATAATGTTCATTACTTGCACGAATAAAATTGTAGATCTCCATGTTTTATAAAAACTCTAGTTATCTTTAAGATTTTTCAATCAAAAACCCCGGGTATCAGAAAATTATGGAAGTCAAAAACTTTTCATTTTGTGTGGGAGTGAAAAGATATCTCTCTCATGAAATTGCCGGGACGAAAAGTCAACTTTTCCTCCCGCAGTTGACTTTTCTTTGAAAACTTCAACTGCTTATTCTCTGTAGATATCTCTGTCCTTCGCAATTTGTGGATCGTAGCTCATCAGTGAACTTTGTGAACTTAGTTCCATTGCTGGCGGCGTTTAATAGTCTGTTAGAGCGCCCATAGAAGTTTCAGTGGCACGAAGTACTGGCGGATTTTATTGTACATTGCTAACTTTTGTTTTTATCGAGCCATTAAAGTCTTCAAGAAGCGATCCAACCTGTTTTCAACAACGATGACAATTATAAACACGCTTCTGTTTTTGGCGATCAACTCGATGCCCTACTTAAGCTTGTTACCAGGGGTGGCCTTACTCGCCCTTCTGCTATAAATTTCAGCATCTTTGTAATAGTGTATAATTTCTTTTATCAAATTTGGTCGGATCAGCAGTTGATTTCCGACTTCATACGGCAGGATAAGCATCAGGAACTCTTCATCAAATCAATAGCATTAGTCGTATCTGACCCTTGTCCTCTGTTTGCTAGTGCATGTTGCATTAGAGGACATTTTTGGCAAGAGAAATGTTTAATTTGTTTTCGCGTTATATTTTGAAACGGCTAAATGTCAACCTCTTAGTTAATAAGGACAGTTTGCCAACTGAGCGAAAATTGCGCAAACTTCAATGTAAAACTAAAAATGATGTAGAACTTGTCTGTTGACGATGTAAGCATAATTATGCTGTATTTGCAATGCTTTGATTTCATGTTTCTTCACAAACAAAAGCACGCGCTTCAAAACTGCATTCCTATCGGAATAGGGATTAATCCCTATTATAAATGTAATGCCTTTTTTGTTACTCCTTCTTCTCTTGTTGGACAAGTCAAAGAGAAAGAAGCCATTCCTTGCACCAAATACTGTTTGTGCAACGGTAAAAATATTGTATACAACATTATTTGTAAAAAGTGAAACCAGACTTGCATTGGTAAAACACAATGCGCTATTAGAAGGCGTATATTTGAACATTTTAATGAGAAAGACAGCCTTGTTTTCCAACATTTTCAAATGAAGCATGGATTAAAGCCAACTAAGGACGATGTGCAAATTGAAATTTTACTACGAAACTTTGCCAATGTTTATGATGGTAAAATGTGCGAGCGAAATTTTATTCTACACAAAAAAACCTGAAATCAATGCAACGTATAACTGAAATTTAGATATCTAATCTGTCACTTCCGAAAGCCAACAGTATCGCCATCATAGCTATTCTTTTTCCTACTCCGTCATGCAATTTAAAAAAATTATGTGATATGTATAAGATATTCCATGATATTTCTGAGTGATATGAAAATAAATCCCGAGAGCCGAAGGCTCGAGAGATTTATTTTATATCACCCAGAAATATCATGGAATATCTCATATATAACATGATATTTTTGTGGGAGTTATTTAGATAACTCCCTTTGATTTGAATTGTAAATTTTTTTGTGATCAACGCATCATAGAATTCTATGTGGCCGATAGCCACATAGATATCCATATGGATATTTTAGCTGTATTCCCTGTTTGATAATAGAAAATACCATACACATCGATATTTTTGATGGAATTCCATTGAAAATAGTTAATATCATGGTATATATTGATTATGTGCTGTACTTTTTCTTTGGCCTGTGTTTGATAGCTGTTGCAGAAATTGATAAAGACATTTTGTCTAAAGCTTTGTAACACAATAGCACACAATAGTATTAACATAGATTTTTTCGTATAGCAATGTAGGACATTTGAGGGCGCTTGGGCGCCCTCAAATGTCCTACATAGTTGTCCTCAAAAATCCATGTTAATGTTATATTGTTTTTTTATACGGAGCAATATTTTGTCCATCAATGGGAATTCTTTGAACGGCAATTTTTTCAAAAATAGACATAGGAAGTTGATCATGGATGAATAAGTTGTTTATGCTTACACATGTATTATCAGCAAAAAGTCATACGCATAACTCTATAACACTGGTTAAGATACATCCTATAGCCGTGATTTAAAAAATAAAGATATTTGAAATCATTTTCAACCACCATTTTGAATCATGCTTTGTAGGAAAATATACACACTGAAGGATGTAATTATCTGCGTTATCGGTTGACCATTATGGAGCAACCTGAATTGAAAGTTGGCGATGATGCTGTACCTCACCTTCTTGCAGCACTCCACGTTGTCAGTTCCAATGACCTGCATGTTGTTGGATGAACAAGTCTTATTCTTTTTTGTCTCATTCAGTACGAGCTAGTGCTTATGACTGGAGGAGACATCCTTGTAACTGGCAATGTGTCCCTGAGACGTCAGTCAGCGCTAGTGAGCACGTCCCTGATAATATGGAGGATTGCTGACAGGGCTGTTTCGTAAGGTAAACAAACCGGGGTTAAAGAGCTTAATGAGGACCATCCCATAAGAGCACTCCTTGTCGGCTTAATGGAGTGTCCATGTATGTCTGCATTCATTGTAGCATATCAGGGTCTCCAAGGGTGGTGCAGAACTGCTGTTAGTTTGGTGCTGGGTGGATTGGACTAGAATGTTGCTACTCTGGATCCCAGTTCACACAGTCGAGTGCATCTTTTACCTTCCTTTTTGTCTCAGTCATTAAATACTATTTGCGTGATAACGAATATCACTGAGAAAAGGATGCTGTATTTTTCATTAGTCAGAATTTGACAGGTTCAGACGTTTTCAAAACAAGATTTCATTACATAAAAAAGAAAGGAAATTTATTTATGTCAGATGGACGCAATTTTGTGTATTGCATTTAAACAGCTTATAAATTTAAAAATTGATATATATATAAATTTTAAATTGAACAAGCTAATTATTTTTATTTTTTAAGTGCACAGCAAATTCTCGATATTGCTTCTGATGCTTGATGTTTTATTTAGACATTTGTCTCACGATTGACTATCTGCCTGTCTCAACTAAACCAAATCATGAAATCACATCTCAAATAAGATTATACAAGTTGTCCATCAACACGAGTTAGATGACAGACTTAGGTGAATCTTCTTGGCAGAGAATACGCATGATTTTCAGCAAGTTATCTTTTGATGGAGCAATTGGGATGCGACTTGTTCGTGTGCTACGAATTTTAATCATTGCGTTATACTCCAGATCTTTGCGTACCAGTGCTCGTCTGACATGAAATTTCTCAAAGCCTGGAGCCTCGTGCCCGGACACTTCGACACATGGACTCCCAACCAACGGCACAAGGAGTTCGTTGGAGAATTAGCCACATTATTTCCGACAACGGCGACCGTCGAAGCTCATTTCTCTACAATAGGTATTGAAAAAGGTGTTTATCGACAGGGGTTGACAGATTTCTCAATGGAAGGCTGCTTGCATGCGCACAAAATTGGACAAGGTATCACGGAGAAATTTCATCTTGAAATTTTTGTAAAATTCATCGCATTTCCTTACAATGATAAGATTTGTCTAACTTTTTTTCAATTCATTTAGTGTTTGATATCTTTGAATTGTGTAGGCCCTACTTTCGAGAAACTTACACCATGACAACAACACTGTTACTGCGAATTCAGCGTTGTTATTTGCGCTCTTCTCCTATCGCTGTTCACCTGAAAAGTAAATAAGCGAGAAACGCGCTAGCTCACAGCAGTGTGCGTTGTGCATTTCATAAGGTTGTCTTTATCAAAAAACAGTTCGAGTTCTGCAGCATCCGCGAAGAAATATTTTGATTCCCCGTCTGACAACATCACAGGTAAGCTTTACTCAACCAGATTATACAGTAGAGATCTACAGACACCATGAACTCCAGCCGGACCCCGACCCAGCCATTTTCATACCGAAGCCTAGCTCCACTCTACCACCTTCAACCCGAAACCGACCCCACCACCTTCAACCCGAAACCGACCCGACCACCTTCAACCCGAAACCGACCCGACCACCTTCAACCCGAAACCGACCCGACCACCTTCAACCCGAAACCGACCCCACCACCTTCAACCCGAAACCGACCCGACCACCTTCAACCCGAAATATTCGATAATTCACCAACAGCAACAATTTAATGTTGTTAGATCTGAAAAGGAATCAAATTATTATCATTATTTAACTACTATTAGGCGATTAACTGTAACCTATTTTGTAAAAAAGTGCTTTTAATGTGCATATATAAAGATAAATTATAATAATTGTAGATCCTCACAAAGGTGATATACTGCAGGTACCTGCCAATTGTCAACCACAGGAAGCTGCCATCGTTTAGGTGCCGTGGTCATGACAACGCATGTCCGAGACATAGTATTGCCTTCATTGTCCATGTCCGTTCTATTCCTTTATAGAGGGTTGGATTTCCATGGTGTGCACAGTGGTATGACAATTGTGGAGACTCATAGATCTATTGAGATTATGATTGATCTCACAGATTGATATATAAGATGTGACTAAAAATGATTGAGACTTCCATGGGAGAAGATGAAATAACATATCTATGTTCTCAGAGGCGTCGCTAAGGAAACATAATTGGGGGGGGGTTTTGCTAAATTTTACCTGATTTACAACTAAGAGCCAAAATTTGCCTGATTACTGCACACACGCATACTCACACACATTCCAACATGTTTCATGTTTATATCCTACAGAAGAGGTACCTGCAGTGTTGGATTTGAGGGGAGGGAAAGTGGAGAAGTTCCCCTGCACTGCCTCATCTCATCCCCGGCACTGGAGATGCACCTTCCTTCCCTGAGGGGGAAGGATATTTCCATTAGATAGGCTTTACATTGCCTCAACCAGATTGATTGAGCATCAGTTCATTATTTTAGTGAATATGAGCAACATTGACAGGCGCAGGCCTAGTTTCCTCACGATTCTTCATAAGCTTAATTGTCTTATCATCAATAATTGACCTTCTTTGTTCATAAAGATAACAAATAAATTCGAGAAGCAGAAAGTGCTGAATGAAATAATTAGAAGGTAGCGAAACCATCACAAAAAGAGTGGAATCTAGAATGCTATCTTGATTCTTTCAGGGTCTTGATGACAACACACACAGTATTTTATTCATATTAATGTAATAGAACTCTTCACAATCAATAAAATCAAGTTTGGGAACATTGTTTAACTTTCACTCTGTGAATATTGACAGAAGCCCGATTTTTGTGAATTCATTATAGGTCTAATTACAATAAATTACAGAATGATCATCTGCGGAATGTTTGTGTGGATCTTCACATGCGAGACCTACTATGAATTTCTGATGCACAAGGGTATCCACGCACCTTATTTGAAGCATTATTTAGCCAGATGCGGGTGGCACCAAATGCATGCATTGGAGAGTCCCTTTCAAGGATCAAATGGGCATATCTCCTACTTTTTCCATTTATGGTTCAACTGTTTTCAAAATAATTCGCGGGCGTTCTTAGTGCGAGGATGATAGTGGTGCTACATGAATCAATATCCTCTTCCTTTTGATCACCGTTTTTCCGGCTTTGGTTGCAGCGTTGACCCAAAAACTTCCGTTCGAAAGCTTCCCCCTACTGCTATCATGCTCAAATCCAACACTAGGTACCTACCTAATCATCTAATCGGTCGGAAATGACGCCTATAGATGAAAAATAATTTAATTGGTGGTTATTTAAGTGGCCAATGAATTGCCGATGACGTTAAGTTAATTTGTGTGCAATTGGATCCCATAGTCTCGACTGTTAAGGAAATTTTCGATGGTGTTTGCATCGAGAAAGTTAACACGCTGTTAACAATAAACTTCTACGCACAGAGAAGACGGTGTGCCTTATTCATACCGTGCGCTTTCCGCGGTGCGCGTGTGAATGACTCGGTATGAGGAAGGTTCGATGAAATCCACCGTAACGATGACGTCATCTCCTCAAGGGACAGCGCAATACCCAGAACTTACATGAATCAACGGTTAAATATGCACTACACAGCTAGGCAGAATGAGTTGCAGGCGTTTCAGCGTCAGGTGATTATGTGCCAATATTCACTGGCCACATTATAGGTAGGGTACTGGAATTGCATTTCAATTGCACTTAGATATTTTAAATTTTGCAGAGCTAACTCACATCGCCTTATGCTCCAATTTTTAAGAAAATGCGAGGCGACTGTTCCTCCTGCTCGCATATACATGTACAGTCATCCCAGGTAGGTCGTTTTCAGCGCGCTATGTTTGACCGCTTTCGCGTGACAAATCAATATCATCAACAACAAGTAACCATATACTTTCTGGTGTCTAGAAAGGGTGAAAATTTCCCGACATTACGATGTGTTTTTGTGACGTGTTTTTGTGGCTAAGAACAACGCCAGTGAATAATGGAACTGAATCGCCGGCAAACCGGCGGTTTACCTGAAATTTCTCATTTTGAATATATGATGTGAAAAAAATCAGTTTTCTCTCCCGAGTAATTTAATGCCACTAAATAATTACGAATAAAAAATATGTACACAGTCGACGTTTCGGGTCCAGACCCTTTCTCAAGGCAAGGCAGCAATAATATATTTCTCATTTTACCTGAATCTTTTAATAATTTCATATTGGGGTGTTACGGTCCCCCACACCCCCCCCCGGTCGCGACGACTCTGTATGTTCTAAACTTCGGTGTGTTGTGGTAAAGTTGCGTTCTAGCAATTATCGGACAAAAATTGGAGTCCCTCAGTATCATAGAAATAAACTGTTTATCTGAAGTTCGCTAGAATAGAAATTGACTAAAGGACGCGGCACATCCGGGGGAACTAAGTTGGTGGCATGAAGAACCAATCAAAAGCTTCGAATTACTCATGTGACTGATTCTAACCCAATGATGCAGACGCTGGCAGGTGCATCTAAGTGAAAATGCGTGCGATTTATGTGCCGTTATTTTGCATTGCATGAAGCTTAATTTCCATTCTAGAGGTTTTATTGTTGTCAATTTCTATGCTCAATATTACCATATCACGTGATTATCGCTGATTATCATAGAT
Source organism: Prostheceraeus crozeri (assembly GCA_907163375.1). Classification (NCBI taxonomy): domain Eukaryota; kingdom Metazoa; phylum Platyhelminthes; order Polycladida; family Euryleptidae; genus Prostheceraeus; species Prostheceraeus crozeri. The sequence goes on from CAJQUW010006759.1 coordinate 52,745, forward strand.
ATGCCAACGTGCGTGCAACGAGTCATTACAGACGGTCATTTTTAGAAATTTCATCGAATGTTTTACCAGGTTTTACACCCAACCACGAATTTTATTTGGCGAAACACTTGCTAATACTTCTAATGACTTCTGAATTCCATTTGACAATGAAACTCACAGAACACAGAAGGGAAGCATTGGAACATGTAACGTTCATGAAATGGCACAATATGCTGACATGATACCATAGCAATCGAACAATGAGCAGCCAATTCAACATTAATTAAACACGCCATATTGTGCAAAGTTTCAGTGACTGTTATCAACCATTATTAACAGCAACGAGACACAGATGATGTCAAGTTCTATAGAGAAGTTTGTGAACGTTTTTTCATGCGCCTGCTAACTTTTTTTAAAATGATCGGAGGGCCCAACCTTATCGAGAAAACTTTCGTGCGATGATCTGAATTCTTCGAATCTGAAGGAATCTTGGCGATCGGAGCATTTTGAAGGAATTCAGAACAATCCGCAAGCGACGGACGACTATTTTTCCTATCTCTGTAAGGTATTAAAAATTTCTTTTTGCCCACTTATTAAGTGCCTGAATGTGCCATCTGTTTGAATTAGTTTGCACTTCTAGCAAAGTGATGCGATTAAACAATCTAATTCTGTGATGAAACTCTTTCTCGTTCGATCACTTTCCGCTAACCAAGATCCCATCCGCGTCCGGTGAGTCCGGTGAAGCCTGCAGAGCAGTTAGTCGAGCAAAATCAGTGTGTCGATGAAATGCGATGATCATTGGCGATTTTATAAGGAGAACTAATTTTCACTTAGGGATATTGAACAATTAACAGGAAGTTAGCATAGACTTGTTTGTCCAGGAAAAACTGGAACACTGATACTTGTGTTTGCCTGGGTTCTTCTCGCCTTGAACCCAATTTGCTTCGCTGAGATGCCGCAATCTCAATCAGGTTTCGTTAAAGAGACCTGAATGAATGAGTTTGACTACGTTACTAAAGACGAGCCTTGAACCGAGACTGGGTGAGAAAACAGTCTAAGATCTGACCTTTTGCGGCTGAAACAATTCCATATTTTATCAACAACATGCGTCCCAACTCTGCCAGAAAGCAACGGAATTCTTTGCACGTCGTGTCGATGCGGTTTGCCAATCATCATGGCCTAGGCATACTCACCAGATTTGAACTTGTGCAACAAATGTATCTTTGACTGACTCGAATGAAAAATTATGAAAATCGAGTTTTGAGATAAGGATGTTGTTGTGGATTATTCCATCGAAAATTTTCGTTCATTCAAGGTTCGAAAATCACTTAGACCATTGTAACAATGTATTTGAACCTGGTGGAGATCATGTTGCTAAATGAATCTTCTGTTCATCTGAATGCCCTCATTACAATGCTTTCTAACAAAATTTGGTAGATTTCACTGAAGATCTGACTAAAAATGTGATAAGCTGAGATCATTTCTGATTGAATTTACACGATAAACGCTAATTTTTCTACGACCCCGTGTATCTCGTTACACTAAGAATGGTAGACGTTTTCCGACCGTTCTCAAGAAAGGTGCATTCAATTATTCTCATCAAATTCTTTATAAATAATAAGCTTAAGCCATATATGTCTCATAATTATCATCGAGAATAGCAAAGTAAATTAAATAAATTGTTCAAAATAAATAAATTTAACAATTTAATAATCTATTTTAAATTTAAATCAAAATGATTTATTAAGTCAATTAAATTGGTCTGCTGAAATAGTCTCAATAGTTTTAGTCACACCTTGTAGTTCACTTCAAATCAGGCTAAAATATATGAAACCGCCATAATATTGTCTAACAAATATTCGAACTTTCACAAGTGCAGTTTTGAGGAAAGTTCACTTATTTGAGCTTCCATTGAGCCAAAATAGCACGTCAGCAATACGTGAAAAGTTAGCTAATGCAAACCTAGCCAACTAATACAATGCATTTCAAATACTGGAGCAAATTTTCGACAGGATGATTGTTCCCCCAAATTGAGCGAGGGTTAATTAACTACTTGCTTGCACTTGCAAAATTTCGCAATGCCACTAAGTTGACCGAGCGACCTGGAAACAATTCGTAGGGCAATTGTGCGCATCGTCGATGAGTTCTCTGATCGGTCGCGAGGCTTGAACTTGTACCATGCAGGAGAGTCGGAGACGACCGGAGGATAACGCCATCCCGTTAGTAAAGAACGGGCTGAAGCGGTGAAGATCAAACGTATTACGGGCGATTTGAGCAGGAGACGAAGCCTCCTTCGATGGATGATGGTCGTCAGGTGCGTTCAAACGCCAACGTGACAGATCATTCATTATTCGACACGCGGTTAAACGGTGGATGGCATGGATTCGGAGGAGGCAAGAACGTTGGAAGGCTTCTAGGCGGGATGTCACATTGACAGAGGCACCAAGTTTCACGACCATATAAAAGAAGCAGAAGCACATAAGCTTTTTGAATTCGATTTACGAGTAGACACTAAGAGAGGGTTAAGATTCACTTAAAAGCTAAAAATTATATTTGTCGACATTAAGATGCTTGCTAAATATGAATGTGTACAGCTTTAAGACAAAATGATTTGAACACCTGATTGTATGACCTGCAGATATTTAGTGCCAAGAAATTGCAGTTCTAGACACAGCACCCCTCACAGAACACTGGAATATGCTACTTTAGCGAAAACTTCAGTCTGCTTCACATAGGTAATATATTCTGAAAGCTAAAACGCCAATAGTTGCCTGTTATTTTTTGTATATTGCTCCCCAATTCTTTGAAAGTCTCCGTCATCTTCAAAGGTAAAAGGGATATTGCATGAAAGATAAATAACAGGGTATTCAATCATTCCGATGTTGTTAGGCAGGATGCAATGGCACATGAGGATAACATAGTACTACTAGAAAGAGCATTATTTGCAGTCTTCACCTTCTTCTCGGGAGATGATGACTGGCTTGTATTTTTGGATCAGTATAGCTTGCTTTAGACACAGATTGACATTATCCTCTTCATTTGCTAATATTTTGCTCACTTTAGCAATGTCATACTGTGGAAAAAAGGCAACAATATATCAATCATGCCTAGATTTTGTAAGCATCAATTATTCGTACAGCCGAGACCGCATAGAGGCCGACATACAAGTATTCAAGTGTCGCAGTGTCACCTTGTAGACTTTTTGTGACTGTTTCATTGCTGGATGGTTAGCCAATTCAAATTTTAATTTTCCGTAGATTCATGTATTGGACAGGTAGCTTGAGTTCTTCATTCCTTGTAGAATGCGCGCATCGAGCAAATGAAAAATGATTTGAAGAGATTCAATACGTTTCTCAAAATTGCACACGGAAACCATATTTGAATGGAGCAGCAAATTGTCATAATCTGTAATGCCCCAAAATTGCTCTATGAAATAGACAACAAGCTGAAAAATTCAAAATGAATACTGATGTCTCGAGCATATTTAGGATAAAATTGAGGGATCATGTTGCAGAATGGATAAATTCGGCAAATCCAAACTCTACATGCAACGGGATACAATGAATTTTTGTGAAAGGGTTTTGTCATAGAGTAGGGATATATAGGTAGAATGTCGACGCAAAAAGGTATCTGTATACAGTGAAAATTTTTATTTAAAAAGATTCAGTTTTCTGCGGAGATTACGTTCCCGTGGTCCAAAAAATTATTTAAGAAGTAGTGAAAAAGTCGAAATTTTGCCAATTTATATACTACCGAGATGACTTTTCTATGTAAATAGTATGAAACAAGTTGGATGTCAAAAGGAATGAATATTCGTTAATAAGCATCCTAACTAAGCGGAAATAAAGCTGATAATCAAGAAAATTTCTTGATCCGTGTTATAATGGAAGTCTTCATAAAAAAGTCACGATATTATTCGTGCTTTCTTAGCTGAAATTTCAAGTTTTTGATTCAATTTTCACAGGCATGATTTAATTAAATTCATTAAATTCATTAAATTCATGTTTCATTTCTTGAAATTGAATAGTGATGTGGACCCATTTCCATCTTTCAAAGTTAATTGAAGTCATTGTCTTTAATTACGTGATTTTGCTGTGCCAGTTACTGGTTGCCTGTGATATGATCAGTCTTAAGAAAGTACGAGGTTGAGCATGAAACTATTGAATAGAATCGATTTGCTAATTTAACAAACATTGAATCTCCAAGGCTGTCATGACACTGGGGATCTGTAAAATACCATTATTCTTTCTGCATTAATATCATGATCAGAGAATGCCGTAGTAATTTCTTCAAAACTGCAAAAATTTGTATATCTCACATTAGGTAGCAATTATCAACTACCCTTGAGTTCATTTAATAAAATCGAAAGTGTATGCACATTGGGGATTTAATAAATGCGAAGTTACCACTCTCCCTAATATCCCTACTCTATGGGTTTTGATGTTTTTCATAGGCTCAAAGATTAGAAAAGTTACTCAAAATTGACCACCGACTTATTTGCGTGTAGACTTCTACCAAACTGAGAAACATATACATTCCCTCACAAACTTGTTTTAATGGCGTTCAATCAACCATTCGTCGATATTCAACTCCTCGCTATTTCTGAAGACTGTAAAATGCATGTAATTTCGGAAATTGATGTCAATGGCAGATTGAAATCTCGTCATTTGGTTGCTTTATTGTTCAGACTTCTAGGACGTTGAAAGAACTCATCCACAGGTATTGCGAATTTGAATGTGAACATGTGACATGCTAATAGTAGTTTCTCCAAATTATTCAATGCTTCTCATAATTGCTGAATTATTGAGTGTATCTTCTATTCAAAGCCTCAGCTTACATTACCTATCGCAGCCTCGTCTTCACATAATCATTGCCGTCGGTAAAGATCAAGTATCACTGAATTCTAATGCTGAAAGTAATGGAAAACAATTTCTAGGTTGGATAAAATATAATTGCTGGACGCTTAAGTCTACAGCAATGAAATAATACCCCATAGCATTCACTACAATATGACATTAACATGGTTTTTTGAGGACAACAATGTAGAGTTGTTGTACAAAAAATGAACGCTAAAGGTCCATTCACACTGGGCGCGGCGCGGCGCGGCGCGTCCAAAAAAAGTGCCTGTTCTCACCGAGCCGCGTATCGAGGGGCGGGAGAGAAGAATGGAGAAGGGGGCAACTATAAAAATCATACCATTATGGACACTTCTTATTGCTATATAATTATATAATAAACATATTCATATTCCTTGTGTTACATGCATTCGAACAAGCCCAAACAAGACACCATAATATGACACTTTCCCGAGATAGTTAAATGACGTACTCAGTTTTCAGAATTTATATGATATCAGGTGCAACATTTTAAGCAAAATGACTCGAAGATGATATCTTAACGACACATTCTCGAGGAAATACAGAGACATTTTGCATTAGATCTTCAAAAAGGCACAAAAACGCATTCCGTCCTTCTAATTTTCGTTAAGTAAATCCGAATCTGCAGAAATTATTCTCATGAGTATCAAAAAATATAGACCGGTAAGTTGTGGATGTCGTATGATTTGAGGGCATTGGCGTCGCTAGGAATCTCAGGTTGGGGGGGGGGGGGCAAGGATATTCATCAAAACATCAGTCGGCCTATTGGCAAGTAGCTAAGTGTAGTAATGAAAACATAAAGGCATTTTTATTCGCAGAAAAGAGTTATATCAAATTATTCAACCCTTATATATAACAATATAAATTAATAATAATAGTATAATACAATAAAAACCGTGATATATATATATATATATATATATATATATATATATATATATATATATATATGTATGTATGTATATATACGACAAGTAGTAACCCACGCAGAAGGCAAAAAGAAAAAGCACAATTTTGTAGCCCAAACCGGTTTCACCTGTGTTCCAGGCTTCTCACAGGCAACTGAATTATATTACAAAAATTCGAACTGAAGCATGCAAATGATCAACATAACATAATAGATATGACACTAATCATATGTACTGAAATGGAAAAGGAAATCATAGATTTTTCGGGATGAGCACAGTGAAATTCTATGGTACTGGTGCATGTTACTCACTTAATGATTCACATTTAATTTTGGTTTTAAGATATTTATACACATTTTTTCTTTTAGTTCTCTCATGCCTATGTCACTTCCATTCGGTAATTTATATATTGGCATAATCCAGAATGGGGGATCTTCATTTTTTGCACATGCAGATATGTGTTTGCTGGCGAGTAAAATGGCATATTTATTTTCTCTAACCTGCTGTCTATGCACCCTTACTCTAGAACGAAAAATATCTCCTGTTTGCCCCACATAAAGCTCACCACAACCCCCACTCTTCGAAGTGTGGTATGAGAAAGAGGCATGAGAGAACTAAAAGAAAAAATGTGTATAAATATCTTAAAACAAAAATTAAATGTAAATCACTAAGTGAGTAGCATGCGCCAGTACCATAGAATTTCACTGTGCTCATCCCGAAAAATCTATGATTTCCTTTTCCATTTCAGTACATATGATTAGTGTCATATATCTATTATGTTATGTTGATCATTTGCATGCTTCAGTTCGAATTTTTGTAATATAATTCAGTTGCCTGTGAGAAGCCTGGAACACAGGTGAAACCGGTTTGGGCTACAAAATTGTGCTTTTTTTTCCTTCTGCGTGGGTTACTATTTGTCGTATTAATTTCCATTTTTTGATTTCACTATTTTGTATATATATATATATATATATATAGATTTATATATATATATTTTTGTTTTGATTGAAGAAATGGTTATCAAAGTGCTCAATATTATTAAATAGAGCTATTAAATATAAATATGATAAAAGTTAAAATAAAAGAACTTTTAACTTTCATTATATTTGTATATATATATATATATATATATATATATATATATATATGTAACAAGAAAAATATTAATAACTATACTCAGCAAATGGAGAAAAATATATATAATGAAATTAAAACTGAAAACACGACTTTTACTTATAAGCATAAGCGCTTTCTTTTCTTCAGATGCTTTATACGTAATGAGATTTAGATAACATGCTATTTACAAAATTTGAAATATACATCATAAAGTTAGTTATTAGAAATAACATGGAAATTTGGAACATGTCTTCAAAGTCATAGGATTATGTACACCATAGATTTTTGTTGAGGGTAAGATAATTAGGTCGAATTGAGTGATGGATCAAAGGATTCTATGAATTATCTTTCTTTGTTTTTTCTCTCTACATCACAATCAGAAAACATCTTATAAAAGGGGAAAATAGAAAAAGATTTTCGTCCATATACATCTAAATGTTCACTTAAACTTGTCTGTCTATAATTAGGGTTGTTAATCTGTTGTTTGTGAATTCTTGTTCTGCACCTTATTGTATTTTTAGTCTCGCCAATGTAATATTGGTTGCATCCGTGGCATTTGTGTAATTGTTAGCGATCCACAAGTAAGACATGAACGACTTCATGAATTGAACTATTTTTTAACTAAACAAAAGTATCCCAAAAATTAATATTAAATGGAATTGATAAGGCCTTGCAATTTGATCGATCTCAACTTTTAACTGAGCAACAAATTTTAAAAGCCAGCAATGACAATCAATATCTTATTCCTTTTGTCATGACAAATAATCCAAAAAATCCAAATATTTCCCCAACAATCCATTCAATGCTAAAAGAAGATGAACGAACTAAAGACATATTCCAAAACTCAAAATTCATTATAAGTAAACGACAACCAGAAAGTTTAAAGAGAATTTTATGCAGTTCTAAACTAACAACAAACAAAATATTTTCTGTAAAGAAATGTGATAATCCTAGATGTGGAACTTGTAGTTATTTGAGGGAAGGATCTATGTATAATTTCAATGGAAAGATTTCTACAATAAGACATGACATGTCATGCTCAACACAAAATGTTATTATACGTAATTACATGCCACGGATGCAACCAATATTACATTGGCGAGACTAAAAATACAATAAGGTGCAGAACAAGAATTCACAAACAACAGATTAACAACCCTAAATATAGACAGATAAGTTTAAGTGAACATTTAGATGTATGTGGACGAAAATCTTTTTCTATACTCAGTGACAAAAAGAATGAAACAAGTCCTGATATGAATACTTGTAACTTAAACTTGATTGTACTGTACGTTTGTTTGTTGTTTCTAAAAGGAGAACTCGAATGCTTTACTCAAAAACATTTAATTTGATACTCATGATACATAGAAAGCGAGATATCATCTCAAACCATAGAAAAAAATGAAACAAACTTCCATTCAAGTCAATGATAGTTGGTTTCATTATTTATGTCAGTGAGTATATTTTCCCCTTTTATAAGATGTTTTCTGATTGTGATGTAGAGAGAAAAAACAAAGAAAGATAATTCATAGAATCCTTTGATCCATCACTCAATTCGACCTAATTATCTTACCCTCAACAAAAATCTATGGTGTACATAATCCTATGACTTTGAAGACATGTTCCAAATTTCCATGTTATTTCTAATAACTAACTTTATGATGTATATTTCAAATTTTGTAAATAGCATGTTATCTAAATCTCATTACTTATAAAGCATCTGAAGAAAAGAAAGCGCTTATGCTTATAAGTAAAAGTCGTGTTTTCAATTTTAATTTCATTATATATATATATATATATATATATATATATATATATATATATATATATATATATAGGCCTACTATGTACCTTACATAGAACCTTATAAAGTTTGTACTGTATTAGTTAATTAGTTACACATATTGACAATCCAGAAAGCGCTTTAAGTTGAACTAGATAAGACTTTTTACTTTGGAAATCAACAATTTACATCCAACCACCTCATACAACTTATGGCAACCAGAAGGATAAATCTTATCCTAATTTCAGTCGTCTATCACATTTGCCAGCAAAACGGGAAACTAATGTGGCACTGTCGAGATTGATCAAAATGTCTTTTTCCACAGCTGCAAAAAGAAGAGCTTCTAAACGCTCTTGCCCCATTGTTGACCTAACTTTAGTTTTAACTGTGGCAAGCCGTGAAAATCCTCTTTCAACAGAGGCTGTTGTTACTGGCAAAGTCAACAGCACCTGGTACAAATATCGTAACTGGGAGAAATGTGAAGGCATTCTATTGTATAAGAAGGCAAAACTGCACATCCACACACGCTTACAGACACTTCTTTCAATAGTCTTTCATTCTTCTACCACTTAAGCTCTACGCGCATTGTGTATGCAAAGTGTATGCTGCATTCAAGTTGACGCATACAGGACAACATGTGTATGTGGTAGAGGTAGTTTGAAGTGATCGACCTCGACCTCGACCTCGACAAACAAGCTCACGCAATGACTACATAGCTGTCGCCGCGAAGCCACAAAAAACAGAAAGGGAAATGATGACATCGTCTACTGCTACCAAAGGTTGGGGGCAACTGCCCCCCCTTGCCCCCCCCCCCGTGGCGACGCTAGTGCTTGAGGGAATATTAGATCAGATATTTCACTGCCAATACTATTCATAAAAACCAAGTGAACTCAATCCTTTTGTTAAACTGTCAGCACAATTATAAGCTATTTCGACTGTTGTCACGCACTGCGATGAGCATGAGCGATAGAAGTGATCATTTTCAAGGAGAAAAAATGACTGCTGTTTGCAAAATAGATAACACCATCATCTTCTTCGAGAAATTTCCTTTTAAATGAAGTGTATTTCAACTAAATTAGTTAAAAATTCTGCGATGTGTGTCAAATAAACGATATGAAGCGTTTTGATGACTTCATCGCAATGTTTGAAGGAGTGGCGAACAATTAAAGACAGATGAAAGAGACCGATATTGCTAAAGTTGTTTTTTCCGATTGCAAATGAAGTAATGCACACTTTTCAGTGATTGACATTGCAAATTAATCGTTAGGATATGACCATTGATGTGAACTACATAATTTTGCAAAAACTAATCATTTGATATTTCACATTTGTAAGGAATAGGGTTTTTAAGGACGCACACATCATTTACACATTTTCATTCATAGGGTGACAACACGGCACAAGACGAGTGACAGATCATGAAATAGAATTGACGCACGGATTGACTTTCCGATAAGTTAGCTCACAAAGCGACCTCAGTCATTAACTTACATCGTCTATTCTATAGTAATCAGAAATGTCCACAGAATTAAATTGTTTAACCGCATCACTTTGCTAGAAGTGCAAACTGATTCAAAACAATGGCACATGAAGGAACTTATTAAGTGGGCAAAAAGAATTTCTTAATACCTTGCAGAGATAGGAAAAATAGTCGTGCGTCGCTTGCGGATTGCTCTGAATTCCTTTAAAATGCTCCGATCACCACGATTCCTTCAGATTCGAAGAATTCAGATCATTGCGCAAAAGTTTTCTCGATAATGTTGGGCAGTCCGATCATTATTAAAAAAGTTAGCAGGCGCACGAAAAAACGTTCACAAACTTCTCTGTAGAACTTGACATCGACTGTGTCTCTTTGCTGTGTGATCCGGTTGATAACTGTCACTGAAACTTCAGACAATTTTACGCACAGAATTAGACAGGTCGTCTCTTCTTCCGTTTGACTAGAAAGGAAACATAGGAACATGTAACGTTCATGAAATGGCACAATATGCTGACATGATCGCCACAATTCCTTCAGATTCGAAGAATTCAGATCATTGCGCATTCGTTTTCTCGATCATGTTGGCCCTTCCGATCATTATTCAAAAAGTTAGCAGGCGCACGAAAAAAAGTTCGCAAACTTCTCTATAGAACTTGACATCAACTGTGTCTCTTTGCTGTGTGATCCGGTTGATAACAGTCACTGAAACTTCGCACAATATGGCGTGTTTAATGTTGAATTGGCTGCTCATTGTTCGATTGCTATGGTATCATGTCAGCATATTGTGCCATTTCATGAACGTTACATGTTCCTATGTTTCCTTTCTAGTCAAACAGAAGAAGAGACGACCGGTCTAATTCTGTGGATAAGGGATTTTGATGTTCATTTGGTCAAATCGCAGAATTAGATTGTTTAATCGTCAAACGGAAGAAGAGACGACCTGTCTTATTCTGTGGGTCAAATAGTCCTCACAGAAGGTCAAAATTGTCAGATAGCTATGTCGAAAGTCAGTCATTTCTCTGCACGAACTCTTGGCAACGTGTGGTTTCAGGTTTCAGTGCGGGGGGGTTAAGGAAGCCGCGAGGCGTCTTGGTGCGGGATGGATTTTCCTACCGCGCGTCATTAGAACTTTTTTCTGAAATTTCTTGGACGCGTGGTCTGGTGGGGACAGCCCTATAGGTTTGTTAAGGTTCTGAACGAAAATTCTGGACGCGCCGCGTCCGGTGGGAATGAACTTTAGCTCAGACGAGATTGCTATGTGAATTTTGAGTACAAAACTCACATTGCTATTAATCTATGTCAAAGTAATCTTGTCTGGTCTATGTCTGTTGTCAGGGAAGTCTGTGACAATGTTGAAAACTGCACGATGCCTTTGGTATTGTATTCGTTACTTTTGGTAGTAATCATAGAAATAATCAACAATGAATAATAACAATTTATGACATTTGAGGGCGCACAAGATCCTGAAAATTTCCTTCTTTGTTTTCCGAAACAATCTGTGTAAAAATATTGTTCGTAATTGAAATGGACTGTACTGCAATATAAGGCTGGCAGCAATGCTCTGAATACACATAAACACTAACTTAAATTTTTAAATATCCTTCGCATGCATCAATGCAAAATATCACCACTACGAAATACATTGTAATATGATTTTCAGCATGATATTGTAGTTCTTTGCATTTTCATCATTGCATTTAAAAAGTGGTTCTTGCACAGACAGTCTGTGTATTGAATGCATTGAGATACCATTGCAGTTCCTCGCACTAGTGCAGGAGCTCAATATCATGCAGGAAATATAATACCTGATCGTAAAAACAATGCTGATCGTGCTTCCACCTGTAATTGAACTCACTGTTTAAATGCTACGTAAAGCAATTCTACGTTTCAAATAACATAGACAGTTCGCTCAATTATGGTGGATGCACTGTAAACTATGCGGCAATTAACAAACCTGTGTATTGTGCACTTTCTATGCATCATGTAATCCTGACCGCAATGACTTTACTATAGAATCATTTTACAATGCAAATTATTGCGCATGTACTCTAAACTATTTTCTCATCTGGTTAACTGCTGTGGGATTAATGACCTCCAATCCTGGAAGGCAAAGATCAAATATCATTGAATTCTACTGTTAAAAGTAATGGGGAAACAATTTCTAGGTTACATAAAAACTCATTGCTGGACGCTAAAGTCTACAACAATGACTGTCAGCCTGCCTCGGCAGGCTCGTCTTTATATAGTTATCGCTGTCCTCTCAAACATGCTGGTAGTTACACATCATTGCTTTCTATTTTCCACATTGTACCATAGCTAAATTAGACACAATATATCGATTTCGTATTTTGTGGTTCAATCATGGATAACATCAACATAATAATATTACAACTCAGATCTCAGAACCGCAATATGCTACAAGGCAGAGGACCTGACGGCAACAATGCGGTTCAATATTTCAACATTAAAAGATATGCTAACCTTAACAAAATGTATCCCGTAATGATGATGTTTGTGCCGATCCATGAAAAAGATATTTCAGAAATCTCAGTTAGCGTATATCTCCAAGTGCATTCATAGCATTGCTGCCCGCTTTTTTTCCTACATTGCTGCCCAGACCACTTCAATTACTCACAATATCATTAGCATAGATTTTTAGGGCAACAACGTAGGGCATTTTCAGGTGCTCATGCGCCCTCAGATGTCCTACATCATTGGCCTCATAAATCCATGTTAAATCTATATTCCAACTCAATGAAGATGAAAATCATGTCGATTACTACATCAATCCGCGAACACTAATGCCGTCGTTGACATCGTTGTCCACTGAATTACATCGAAATCGCTTTGAGTTAAAAGCTGCATTGTATCTCACTCTCGATGACTTTGGAGGTCATAGAATTGATTGAAATGAGTTTGAAATGCATTATTGCCCGGCATTGGAGGGCATATAATGCGCCATTGCATGCCCGCCAATTTCACATAGAATTCTCACCGCACCATATAGTCATGAACCGTCGTCCGTCACTCCAGCTTGAGAATCCATTAATGAATGAATTGGTAAATTGATATTTTAAATCATTTTTAGATAGAAATCTGAATTTTTAATCTATTCACATTTGCAAACATTCACAAGCTTTCAAACTTTCCATGAATTAAAATCTATTGTAGTGAATGCTATGCGGCATTATTTCATTGATGCCGTCCCAGAGCCGGCAACAATGGTCGTTGTTGCCGGCTGCTGAATCAAAAAAACAATATCTATGTATGTAGCCATAAACTTCCACAGATTTCTACATGTACATGAATCATAGCAAGCATTCACTACTATAGTAATCATGCCTAGCTTTTTCAAGCATCAATGATCCTCACAGCCTCGGCCGGGCGGCCTCGGCTGTGCGACTCATTGATGCTTTCAGAATCTGGGTATGATTGATATATTGAGAGACCAAGCTTTCATAGACTTCAATAAAAGTCAATCAAAGATTTCTTCATCTCTCCATTGTCTGTGACTAACAACGATCAAGAATTGCAATATTCATAGACTTCTCAAGAGTTACATATATATCGGACGTGCAATTCTTCGGTCCGGTCGTTTTACATTTGTCTTGCTCTAACTTCTGTTATACCTTATCAAATTCGACGATTCTTGGATTTGCAATTTTAGTTCATCACAGTGATTAGCACCTTGTGTTCTTATTTTCAAGCTGGAATTATTTATCGTCTCAAAGGTCGGACATTGATCAACTCGGCCATACGTGATTTCATAGTGATCATTATTCATTCGGTTGGTGTTGTACAAAGCTTGGAAACTTGTGTGATGTCATCCTAACGATTGCGTGTTGAGGCAGATCGAATAGCGTGGTTCTACGTTTATCAGAAACCAAATTCTTCGATTGGTTCGATTGGCGGCGTGGCGGTTTAGGTCAGGAGTTGCGAACAGTAGGTCCCTGGTTCTATTCTACATTTTGTCATTTTGTAAGAAAAATGTCTGAGACTAGAAAAGGCAGCCAAAGTTCCATCGATGACCTTCACATCAGTACATTGACAAGAAATTAACTACAAAAGTTCAAAGATGAGTTGAAAAATAAATTAGAATCATTTAAGCAACAAATGCAACTAGTAAACGTGAGTGAAATAAAAAACTTAACTTCAAGAATTGATCAACAAGAAAATGAAATTATTCAACTAAAAATGTGATACTTGAGCAGGAACTTAAAAGAAGCCAGAAAAAGTATTTCGAACAATTTAATAATACGACTGAAAGATGATTTTCGTGAACCCAAATCAGCAACTGAAGAAGCAGACGACATTATATCATTATAGTCCAGCACAGCAACAATAAATAAAGCTGAATGGATAGGAAACCGCATCAATGAACGAAAGAAAATGATCAAGGTGGAAATGGATGGCTATCGATCTAAGAGAGATGTGCTGGAGAAGTTCAAGCTGAAGCGATTCAGGGGATCATCAGAAATTCTTGGTCATTTCATCGACTCCGACAGAACAATATGGGATAGAAAAGAAGCCTACAGATTGCGACAAAAGTTATTTGAACCAAAAAACAAGTTTCCACTGAAGAAAATTATCATTCGAAAGGGAACTTTATTTGTCGATGAAGAAGCTGTTGACAGTGCAGATGTCCTGCATTAGTTACTTCCGTGGATGTGACTACGTGCTTCAAATTATTTGAATAGTAAAGTAGATGCATGTACAAAGCTTTTAAATTTACCAAGTATTTGTTATACAAACACTAGATCTGTTCGCAACAAGTTGTGACAGTGACTGAAAGCTGGCTAGATAGCACCACGAATGATCAAGACATATGTTTAAGTAATTTTGATGTCTTCAGAGCCGACAGAGCGGAAAGGAAAGGAGTCTGTACCTATAAGGTCATTGTTTTGTCGCGTTCATCTGTTAATCCTGATGTTGAGTTACTGATAATCAAGGTGCTATCAATAAGTGCTTTGAGGCTTACAGGAGAAAGGATTGGCCGTCTTACGTGTATTTCCGTGAGAAAGTCAAAATTGCAATAAAAGATGCGAAAAGAAAATGGGGCGAAAACATGAACAAGGAAAAGAAATCCCCATGGGACATACATAAGCAAGTAAAGAGCGACTGCCTGAAAAATCGAAACTGGCTGTATCATCTTGACGAAAACTCTGACACTGAAAGTATTTTGAATCAAATTAATGGCATTTTTCGAGCAATATGACAAGAGAATCGAAGAATCTACCAAAGTTGCTACCCTACATCGTACCATTCCAATTTTCTCGTAATCAAGCTTTAACGCTTTGAAAAATGTCAATCCTTAAAGAGGTTGAGGATCCGATAATGTTCCATCTGTAGTGTGGGTTAAATTTGCGGAAGTTTTGGCATCACCTCTTGAGTTGATTTACAATATATGTTTGATCGACGCCGATCTCCCAGAGTTGTGGAAGCATGCTTACCTAACACTTCTTCCGAAGAAAAATCCTCCTCGTAAAGATTCCTTACGACCAATATCCAAGCTCCCAGTCCCAGAAATCTTTTTTGAGAAAACCATCATGCTCCATTACAGATTCGAGTTCAGCAAGAGGCAAAATGACAGGCAATATGGGTACAGGGAGAAAAGTTCGACAGCTTGTGTAATAACTGATTTGGAGAACTTTGTTGCAAATAACATACAAAAGTCAAACGTTTTAGCTGGTCATCTTTGTGCGCTTGATCTTTCAAAAGGATCTGATCGAATTTCTCATTCGATTTTGATATCAAAAATGAAAGATCATAATTTCAATGAATTCTTGTGCTCATTCATGGAAAATTGCCTATCGAAAAGAACTCAACAGATTAAATGGAATTCGAAGTTTGTAGGAGAACTTCCGCAACAAGTGGCGTTCCAAAAGGTTCCTCTTTGGCTTCCCTGTTGTTTTCTCACTTTATGTCTGACCTCAGGATTTACCAGCCGGAAGATCTGATCCTTTTGAAATTTGCAGCTGACCTTACTTTATGTGGTGTAGTAACGAAGACACTAGAAACCATGTTTGCATCAAACAATCCTCTGGATTGCAGATTGGATGTCTGCAAATAAGATGGAAATAAATCAAGGCAAATCAAAGCAATTATTTTTCTCAAATGACAGGAGTATTGCAGTTATTCAGGATGCATTCGGGCTTTCGAACATTCCGATAGTCCATGAAATTAACCTTTTGTGTGTGCAAATAGACCGTTAATTAAAGTGGAAAGCTCATGTGAATAAAGTGTGCAAAAAAGTTTCATCTAGAGTTGGAGCTTTGAGGTTGCTCAAGCCGTTCATGGACAAAACATCACTCTTTCAAATCTACACAGGGTCGATAAGAAGCATTCTTGAATATTGCGCTCCAGTGTTCACAACGCTCCAAGTCCAACAAGAAGGGCAACTGGAAGGCATTCAAATAAGAGCACACCGAATAATTTGTGGCCCTTCTTGTAAATGCAATCTTTTTGTCCCTTTAGCCTACCGCCGAACTATAGACGGCTATCGGCTATTCCAAGAACTCGTCACAGACAGTGAACATCCTCTACACCATCTAGCACCAAGAAAATTACCTAGAAGTGAGAAATTTTGCCTTCCACTAATCAAGTTGAAACTGATGGGTAGATCCTTTATTACAGCCATGAGTAGACTTGTAAATGGAAACTGTTCTCAGTTAAATCAGTGACAGAATCCTTCATCCACAACTACTTCCGAATTTTTGCCGTCCTTGCTGCACATGCATCAGAAAAACCTTGACTCTTCCCTTGTTTTGATTCTTAAGCACTTATAATGAAATGCAATATTTCGTTTGCCTTACGATTCACATTATTAAGGCCTTTTTCTTCAATAAATGTAATTATTATTATAGCATTATATCATAGATTTTGCGGGCAGAAATATCAGACAGTCTCAGCTGCTAACGCAGTCTCGTCCAAGTCTGATATTACTGCCGTAAAAATCCATTATATAATGTTACATTATATGCCCGCTAATTTCACACAGCCATAAACCGTCATCCGTCACTCCAGCTGGAATGAATTTGTAAACTGATATTTAAAATCATGTTTAGACAGAAATCTGAATTTCAAATCTGTTCACATTTGCAAACATTCACAGACTTTCAAACTTTTCATAAATTGCCATCTTTTGAGAGAGCAAACTTTCATAGGCTTCAATGAAAGTCGATCAAAGATTTCTTCATCTCTCCATTATCTGCGACTAACAGTGATCAAGAATTGCAATACTCACAGACTTCTCAAGAGTTACATACAATAGCATTATATCATGGATTTTGCGGGCAGAAATATCAGACAGTCTACGTCTATGTCTGATATTACCGCCCTAAAAATCCATGATATAATATCCATATATATTGTCCGGAGGGAGCATTTTTGTCAAATCTCCATAGAAATTGTGTAAAATTCAGAATTTTACAGTAAAACTTTTCAGACATCCATATCAAGAACATAGATGATGATTTCTTGGAATCTGAGTTTCTGGAAGCTGAGTTTTGTTCAATTTGCAACTTAATTGGTTTTTCTGTCACCGGCTTGCCGCTTTGGAATCCCTATTCTCTCTGGAATCTGTTATTCTATTGTGTTGCCATTCATTCGTGGAATCTACCGGTCATCATTATCAGTGTGATATCGTAATAGTAGTTTCGGAAGTGATTTACTATAGATATCCGTGTGTCCTTGGTGTCTTCATCCGTATAGTGGGTGTGCAGTTGACTGTTTGTTGGCGAGCTGGTATTGTCAGTTCTTTATTACTAGTCCGGCAGCCAGAACGAGTTTCTGCAGGGAACGAGGCCGAAATTGAGACTTTCACAGAATGATGTACACCCTATGCCTACTACGAATCGGCACGTCTGCCGAGTTCTAGTGAGTTCCTCTTCTTGTCAGACAGGATCAAAGAAAAACACATGTAAATCCAATGGGACGTAGATCGCAATTTTTGGTCAAAACGGAATTTTCTATGTTTTCTCTGATTAAACGAAAAATAATAAGCCCAGAGTCATAATTTTTGGCATGGAAAGTCTTCAGGTCATTTCCTTCCATGTTCATGCACCCCTGTCTATAAAGCTAGACACATTTAGATTTGGCGAGCCACTTAATGTCGGCAACCACCAACATGTTGGCCCACTTCATCCACATTGAACCACATTCTCACATACATTGCCGATCAGAAGCATGATAATAGCACATGCACATCATAGGAAATGACCTGAAGACATTCCATGACAAAAATTACGACTCTAGACTTAATATTTTCTAGTTGATAAGTGAAAACATGGAAAATTTAATTTTAGCCAAAAATTGCGATCTACGTCCCATTGGATTTACATGTGTTTTTCTTTGATCCTGTCTGACAAGAAGAGGAACTCACTAGAACTCGGCAGACGTGCCGATTCGTAGTAGGCATAGGGTGTACATCATTCTGTGAAAGTCTCAATTTCGGCCTCGTTCCCTGCAGAAACTCGTTCTGGCTGCCGGACTATACTGATCAGCTGTTATTCGCGACTGAAGGAAGGGAGTTCTCGCCGATTTTCAAGCGATTATTGACTTTTCGTCTGTCCACGTGACAGATAGTTGCGTCACTCTACAGCTGACTGTATTTCATTTCTTTAGTCAGTCCCTGTCCTTGAGGGTTTCTCTATTATTGTTGTCATGTCGAGGAAGGACAGTTCACAAGAGTTTCCAGATTTATCTGGTTTAAGTGCCGAACAATTGAAGTCAAAAACTAAGAAAGAGTTGATTGAGGCACTGATGTGTTCCAGACAGCAGTCGTTTTTGAGTCATGCTGACACGACTGTATTTCAGTCTGATGCTTTGGGCCAAATAAGCAATAAGTTGGATACACTCTTGAGTGAAATCAGGACATTAAATAACAGAGTTCAGACATTGGAAATGACTGTCGAGGGTCAGCAATACCAGATTGAAAACTTGGAGAGAATAAATAGACGCCGAAATGTTATCATTCATGGGATTAATGAAAGCGATAACATTGAAAATAAACTTGTTACCATATGTCAGTCGATTGATGTCTCTATTGACGTCTCCAATGATGTATGTGCAATAAATCGTCTTGGAAAGAAAGGAAATGATAAATCGCGGCCCGTTCGCATTGAGTTGACCCATTTTGCGAAAAAAGCTGAACTTCTAGAAAATTCAAGATTACTGAGGCGAACAACGCTTAGTCAGATTTATATTAGCAGCGACTTGACACCTTTGCAACAAGCTGAAAGTAAACGATTGCGTGATAGAAAAAAGCGCGAAGTGGCAGTACCTGAAAACAAGGGCAAGAAGGTGTTCATCAGTAAAGGTTCTCTTTTTGTTGATGATATGGTAATTGTAGGTTACACCACACCGAATTACACCACAGTTTCTTACCCCTACATTGGCCTAAGTGTGGTTTATGAGATTTTTTTCCACGGTTCGCGCATGAGGGGGAAAGTGTTTGTTCAGCCAGAATCAGAGAAACCGGATATTTTATGGCTGGCGCGGGCAAGCGATGTGGGGCAGACGGATGACTTCAACGGAAACTCTGTTTTTACAACGACAAGGCATTCGAACTTCAAGAAGTGGATGAACATCAAAGCATGACTATTTCTCAGTTTGAATTCGGCGAGGAGGTATTTTATCTTCAACAAAAGAGGATATTTATAATTTTTATGTTTTAGGAAAGTCGACAGAATTTTTAACCCGTTGAATTTTCTGAGGACTAAATTTTTCGCTAATAAAGAGGGCCATGCATGTCGTTTACATTGACATTGATATGTGCATTCTAGGAGTATAGAGATTTTGGCAACTGTTTTCTTAACAAGAGACCAAAACAAAACTGTGGTTTGTTTTGGACAGACAAAACAGATACACCATCATTGTTGTGCTTCCATTTTTTATCACCATTTCATGAAGAGAGTGAGCCGCGGGGCAAAACTGTGGTGTAAGAGAAACATTCTTAAACAGTTTTGCAGACTACGTTTCAAAAACCGTGGTCTTATAAGAGATTTTGACTTCTTAACAGGAGACCAAAAGTGTGGCGACATATACACTGTCATTGTTGTGCTTCCATTTTTTATTACCATTTCATGGAGTGAGTGAGTCGCGGGGCAAAACTGTGGTGTAAGAGAAACATTCTTCCACATCCACAGTTTTGCAGACTACATTTCGAAAACAGTGGTCTTATAAGAGATTTTGACAACTGTTTTCTTACCAACCCTCACTGTTGTGCTGCCATTTTTATTAACATTTCGTGAAGTGAGTTGCGGGGCAAAACTGTGGTGTAAAGAGAAACATTCTTCCACATCCACAGTTTTGCAGACTACATTCCGAAAACAGTGGTCTTATAAGAGATTTTGACGAAGAGTTTTCGTAGCACGAGAACAAAACGGTGGTGTAAATCTCATCATACTTTCTTGCTCCTTAATTGGTCTAATTGTGGTGTATGAGAAGTTTTTCTACAGTTACAAACATAAAGAAAAACTATTTGACCATTGAAAAACCACTTGTCCCGCACACGGGACAAGTTATTGCAAACATCAGAATTATAATGTTATGTAATCAAATCGATAGCCGCTTAAACACTTTAGCTAAATAGATAATTTTTTGAAGCGTGTGAAATAGGCTATGTGCGAAAGCACAACTAATATAATAGGCCCGAACTATCAATTAACTTAAATTCATTAATTGACTAAAAATTCGACCGACAGAAAAGTGAACCGATTTAGTTATCTGTTAGGCAGAATTACTAGTCCATTATTTTGAAAGACTCTATAACACCGAAAAACCACAGAATACTGAGCCTATTTCGATGTTACACCGTCGTTCAGAAACTGCAGAATATTTTATTCGGATAAATTTAATGTTGGCAGAATGTTTAGTTAATGAACAACGCCATGGATGCTTAACACAACTTAAAGATTTCACATTCACATTTGCATTTACATTAGCAAAAATCTCAATAGAAATGTGTTACCTCAGGCGGCTCAGCGACTTTATTGGACATTATGACAAGAGTAGCCAATTCTAGCCCCTTTCCACACCAGTTGCACTTAAGTACATGTGCACTTTCATCGGAGCACACGCCCACGCATCGGGTAGCGAAGAAGACAGGAATCAGAGCACACGCCCACGCATCAGAGCACGGAGCACGCATCGGCGCACTTGGGGTAGAGCACGGAGCACCAATCGGAGCACGCGGCGCCGAGCACGTGTGATGAGTCACCGCACGGTATATAAGGAAAGGCGCTGTCAGAGAAATTCATTCTCATCCTATGCCGACAACAGCAACGTTACGCTCTCTGGCTGCGACACGTCATCCCAAGGAGGAGATATCCTATACACCTTATTCATCGAAAGACTTTATTGTGGAACGAGACTGTAATACACTGTATATTATTCCGACAAAGGAGAAGAGTGTGTCGTTAGAGAAGATTATTGCAGAGCTTCGTATTCAGTTGCTGAATGTAATACTGTATGGACCACGCTTCTTGTTTGATATTCGAACATCTGCAAAGTTCCCCAAAGGTGCACTGGACGTGTCCTATCACTATTTGAACATTGGTGACGATTGGGACGTGGAAGAACTGATCGATTCGTTGCAGAAGAAGTTACGTTCTCAACTGGAGTGTCATTATTTTGGAGGAATCTTGTGTATGCAGATTGACATTGGGTTTGGTTCATTGTTTACGTAAGATACATGATCTGAACCACGATATAATGGAGCCACCAACAAAGAAGAGGCGAACCACAGTCCGTCCCCGCCCTCAACCCTATTATGAGTGCGAGTTTTGCAATAAACGCTTCCGACTGTTTTCACAATGCATCCGTCATGGACGCAAGGAGATAGGGAAGGAGTATTGCGATCGTTGTGGGAAATGGTGGACTACCGATCATCAGTGCTCACTGGATAGAGGTTATTGGGGCGACAAGGAGAGTGAGTTCACCTGCCTGCTTTGCAAACAAGACTATAATATGGAAGCTTACCATAAACACCCATGTGTGGGTCGGTGCAGGTACTGTGATGAGAAGATTCAGGAGGAGGAGAATGAATGGAATGAACATTTATGTCCCTATTTGAGCATGTATATGCCCACCGAACCCTTGGACCCGAATCGCCCAGTGGAGCCGGAGAGTACGAATTCATATCTGTACGACTTGTCAAAAGTGAAGTTGGCACGCTGTCCCTGGTGTCATAACATGTACCAAGCATTTTTCTTATGGGAACATGTTTGCAAAAAACATAAGGAGGTGCGTGGAAGGAGTCCGTCGTGGAGCAAGACGAATGAGGCAATCGACAACTTTGTCTATATGTGTGTCTGTGGTGAGATGCTGCACCGTGACGTGGAGGAAGAGAAGGTCCGTCAATTTATCTCGCTGCATAAGGAGCATATGGCCAAGAAAATATGGAAAAATCAGCGCGAAAAGTTGAAACGGATATATGAGAGTCAACCGAATCCACCCAAGGAAGTGAACAGTGTCCCCCAAGCCTCGCTTCGACCAGAGAATAGAAATCGGGACCCACGCAAATATTCATTTGACTTTAGTAAGAAACGAGGGAGACCTCTGAAACCCATTGTTTTTAAGAACCAATTGAATTGGTTCACGTATAATGTAGATTTGGATGATGAATAAATGTAGTGATCATTCTCCTATTGTTGTGACTAAGTTCTGATTGGGAAGCGTAAGAACTAAGTAGAGTCATCTATCCTAACACAGCAATCATGCAACGTGGAGGTATTTATCGCGGAAGCCGTCGTCAAAAAGGCGGAGGTCAGAAAGGGGGTATTTACCGTGGAAGTCGAAGACAAAAGGGTGGAATCTACCGCGGGAGTCGTAAACAAAGAGGAGGCATCCTCCCATTTTTACTCCCCCTCGTCCCTGCACTTATTGCCGCAGGGAAAGCTGCAGCGTTGGGAGCAGCGGGTGCAGCCGGTGCCGCAGGCGTAAGTGCTTTAGCGAATAAAATATCAGGAGGAGGAAAACGTCGAAGGAGACGTCATCATCGCTAAACCAATCATGTTGTACACCACCCTAGGGACGGGTATATAAGTCGAGACACACAAGACGAGATTCATTTCACGATGCGTCGGATTCAGCACTTGGGCGAGCTCATGCAAGGTTCTTATACCATTACATTTGATCATCCTAAAGTACAACAATGGTGGGTGGAGCAGAAGAAGCCGGTGCGCAATTTCATCGTATTTGATACGGAAGGAGATCCCATGCAGGAAGTCGCTGCCATTTGGTGTCATTATACGCCCAGAGACGATAAACCGACTGGATATGTGACCATTACATCGCGCTTCCATGACTTTATCAAACATGAGTCATCGGGGTGTGATGTTTTTGCGACTCAATTTATTCATGGTCTCAACCCACGTGTGATTGGGAAATGTGGTGCAGAAGAGAATGTGATTATTCACCGTTTTAATGGCTGGGTCCATGAAATGACACGCGAGTATGGAGACGCGGAACTGATTGTAGGGAATGGATTATCGGAGATGGAAAGAACTTGGTTGAAAAGCATAAAACTCTTGGAAAAAGTGACCATGGATAGTATTTCTCTCCCCGAATGGTCTCAACGCATTGACTCTCATTGGAATATATTCACCTCATGTATGCGGGATAGTGAAGTGTATAGACTTGGTTACAAGGAACATATGCGTCGCGGATGTCACTGGATGAATCATTCCCAGTATGAAGGGAAAGAAGCGTACCGTCGAGCCCTGTTACATTTACGCCGAGGGAAAGCACTCACAGAAACGCAAGCTGCCAAAGTACAGTATGGGTACCACTGTGCGCTGTCAGATGTGGTTGAGATTCTCCTTCATTATTGCTTTGAACTACACTATCGACTTTATGTGCATACACTGTATTTAAATTATGATTCCTGTGAAGCTGCATGGGCCTGGACCAAGGTTGACCCCATCACTGTGATGCATGAATCAACCACGGTGGACAATGGACAACTCCACAAGTCTTATATTGTTCATTATTGTAGCTTAAGTGACTATGCCGAACATCGTACCTTGTGCAAGAATAATGCATGTTGTGAAATAACTCAAGAAAGTACAACTCTATAATAAAATGTTATTCCAATGACCTGTTATTTTTGATAATCATTGACTTGGGAATACTCTCAATTGTATGAATCATTTTCAACATTAAAATAATGCTAACGTGTAAATTTTATGATCGATTTCCAATCTTAAAATTCAATCATTGATTTTAACTTCTATCATGATATGTCCTATAACCCAGTTCACCCTTGAATAAAATAGTCATAGCTTACCATGTATGTTTATTGAATACATGTATCAAAATATGAAGTAGAAGAAGAAAGATACACAAGTTAAAACACCCAATCGTCAACAAAGTCTACGTCGTCCCAAAATGCAACCGCTTCATCCAAGTTTTGCAATTCAGTTCTAACGTTATACCGACTACTCAAATTAGTCAGTGGACGGCGAAATGGATGACGATTAAGATCCAGTTCGGGATAGCCAGCTGCATTCGGTGGGGTATTCTCCTTCTCATCTGTCAAATAGGCCTCCACCTGACCATCGCTCATACTCGCTGGTCCGAGATCGTCGAAACTAGACGTAGAAAGTTCAGGGGTTGGTGGGATGTGAAACGGTCCATCGATGGTGGGTGGTGTTGGCGGGAGGGAATATGGTCCGTCCAGATCGGGAATAGAGCCCCAGTGGGATGGGAGATCCGTAGGAAAATCGTCATCACTGATCGAAGGTAATGGGCTGGCTGGCGATAAAGGTAGTGTGCTTGGTCTTGGTAGTCGGCTGAGATCAACCATCTTCTTGTATGTTCACGAGTGTTATGAAGGCGGAACATTTTCGACTTGCCTTTATAGTGTTGCAAATGTCCCATCCCCTGCTCCGAGCATTAGACGTGCCCCATTCCATGCTCAGAGCACAGAACAGAGCATTGGGTGTGCCCCATTCTATATCGGAGCACCTATCGATTGGAAAACTAGGTAAAAATAGAGAAACGATCAAAACACATACATGATGGAAGACTTTCACGTGTACACCTATCCAAATCAGCTCATTATTTACCCGAAAACGACATGTCAACCGCACGCGATGTTGGAGAAAGTGATTCCCTATGTGAAGGAGAAGATCAAAGTGAAGCCTGAATGTGAACTCTCCATGGATACATTCACGATTTATGAATACAAAAGAAATGGTTCTCCACCATTGATGGGTGCCAGTGAACGGTATTATGAAAGTGACGTCGAAGAAATGGATGACTATTTAGCCTCACTAAAGAACGTATGGGACTATGAATTTATGGACAGTGATAACAAAGAGATTCTTGGTGTCTATTGTATAACGTTTAATTTTGAATATTTCTCTGTTGGATGGACATCAGAAGAAGAAGAATATGTAAGCGACGCAGACTAAGTATGAATAAAGAATGTCGTTTTATGAATCATGTTGCTTTTCCATATGATAAGCATTCTGCTATTGGGGTTGATAGATTTGGAAAAACATGCTACTGGTACTCCTTTTTCTTCTGAGAGAGATTGTACGCATACTCACCGCGATGAGTGACTATTTAAGTTATGGATCCTCACGCTCTCTCAAATAAGATCATGTTACTCCTACCCTATTATCGAAAAAGACGACATCGCCCTATTCGGACAAGACATCTTCGAAAAAGACGATCGCGTGAAAGATGGACATCACGCCCACAGACAGTTCGACCACTCCTTCGCACCAAGCGCGGATGAAGATTCTTATTGATTTTTGGTTCGATGAACGCATCCGAGGCAATGATATCCCCACATTAGAAGAGTTTACCGACACGTCCACCGTCTATTTGAATCAATTGGTACTGAATGACCGCTATTCCATCGTGGGACGTGTGTATTTACTCATGGCTATTTTTGAGGATGACGTTTTGTATGAGGACACACTATGGAAGTTTATGAATGAAAAACATTTGACCTATGTACAAGAGCTGTATCATAAACGTGTGATTTCAGCAGCAAGTCTTATTTATATCAAAGAGACATTGAATCGTATCTGTGCTCATTTCAGTATTTTGTTTCAATGGCCAACAAATGTATTTAAGCATGCACAGGAACACACAACAAAAATCAACCATGAAGGGAGGAGCGCGTGAAAGTGAAGAGACCCTGACGTTGCGAAAATTGAGAATAACCCTATGTCCTATCTGTAAATGCCCTTATCAAAAAGATCGTCTGAGAAGGCATATTTATAATTCACACCATCTAAAATATAAATCAAAAGAAGAGATCAAAGCAAGTGAAGAGTTCATCTATGCATGTCTATGCGGGGAAACCCTCGATGGAACGGTGGATAGGAAGACAGCTCAACAATTTGCGCGTCAACATACCCATATTTTAAACGAGCGAATGGAGGGAGAAAATGTGAGCAAACTCAAGTATATTATTCAACAGCATGTTCCGAGACCCTCTTTGAAGGTGTCCTCTACGTTGACAGGACAAGATCGTCAATTATCACCCACCGCACGTCGTGCAATCCCCTTGCGACCCCCTCAACCTATGAATACAGATTTGGATGCAGACGATAGTCTAGAAGCACTCATTCAACCTTCTCCAGCGGATCATCGCGCCTTAGCAACACCTGATCCATCTCACACTATGCTACAAGCTGTCGTGAAAAGTATGGTTGACGATCGAGCCAGAGTGGATGCTCCCCCGGATCCCACCCATACGGTCCATCAAATACAAGAAGAATGGAATCGATTGCCGCCCGATGTGTTAGCCATGGCTGCGAATGAGATTGATATGAGTCCTCTATCGTTAGAGAATATTCAACCTACACTAAGTCATGTGACATTTGATAACTACCCAGGTCCTGTCAATGATCACAACAGTTATGTCCAAGCCATGTCGAACACAGTGGGAAATCCAGAGGTACAAGAATCAAGCGAACCTCGTCAACAACACTCGGTGGGGGTAGGAACCCCTCAACAACAACACTCGGTGGGGGTAGGAACCCCTCAACAACAACACTCAGTGGGGGTAGGAACCTCTCAACACCCCATGGACGCACACCCCGTGGAGGAAAGAATGTTTTACCCAGTCAATTCACCTGTCATTGACAACTCCCACGAATACATTATTCAACTGAACAATTTGAAAAACAGCGCCATTGTTCAACTGTTGAACGATTCTATTCGTCTCCATGAACGTCATTTAAATGCTCGCAAACGCATCTTGCACGTGTTGGAAGAGGCATTTAATCAACACATTCATGAACCCAATCGTACAGATGGCAATGGAGACTATTTGGATGAGACATTGGAAAGCATGCGTGACTTGCTGACTCAAAAGGAAGAGTTTATTGCCCACTTAACCAACCAAAATGCAGACGTCCACGCACGCTACATGAATTTGGTGAACGCCATGTAAACTAAGTTATGTGGGATAGAGGATGATAGACAAGAATGACGTGTCAGTGTGAATCATGTTCAAGTCGACGTCAGGACTTTACCAATGTACTGAAATCCCTAAGTTCAGGGATAGGATGCTCGAAAAAGAAAATTAACCGTCATCTCGATCAATTGCCTGAGGAATATGTCAAGGATATGCAAGCACTCATGAGCAGAATGCGAGAGAATCCAGGGAAATTAACACCTTTACAGCACGAATTTATTCAATCTTACAAAGGCATTCTCCGCAAATTTGTGAAACCACCCCCTCAAACTCGCAAATACTTGGGTCAAAAACGGAAATTTAACAAGAAACAAATCCCCTTCGCACAAGCCTATGCCATGGCATATCACGATAATCCAGCAGCTTTCAAACAAGCCTTACATGCATCGATCGGTTCCAAACACTAAGTAAACCATACCCACGTCATCAATACTATCATCATGGACAATGTTCAATCCATAGTGAACACACTTTCAACAGCCAACGGAGGAGATTTAAAATGTTCACTCATTGGTTCATTCAAAGAAACCCTATCACAATTCTTTACACTCGTCATATTCATTTTGGTTACCCTCTTATCTGGTCGAAAAATGATGAAAGATATCAAAAAACGTAAAGAGAGTGGAAAACCCTTACTCGATGTGGAAGTCGTCAATTATGATGTGTCCAAAACGCCTATACTCAACCCCACCAAACCGCACAATGAAATTCCCATGAAATCGAACGATTTATCGAAGAGTGTGAATAAGACACGTTCACACAGTAAAATTCCTATGAAATCAAACGATATACCGAAGATTTAAAGGATGATTTTCCCATGACATCGTTAAAAATACTACGGATTTGATGTGTTATTTTCCCATGATATCAATCGATTCACTGTGACTTTGAAGAACACACTCTGTTACAAATCTTCGTAAAATCAGGTGATTTATCGAGAATTCTGAGGTACTTTTCCACACCAAATCGACCGATGTTATCGTAAAATGACTCAGCAAATTCCCATGAAATCAAGCGTTATCTCGTGAATTTGACCTACAAAAAGGGACAAGCCCCGTACACCACCAAAAATGAATGATTCATCGTGAATTTGACGGAGCACCAATCAGAGCACTTGCATGCGTGGGCGTCAACCAATGAGAAGAAATTTTCCCACGCTCAACTCTATATAAACTGAGCCATTTCAGTCATTTTCATTCAGTCATGGGTAAACGTACGAACACGTTGGAAGCTCCTCTCGCGAAGAAGGTGAAAGTCACGTATTCGTCAGATACACCGACATCGAAGCCAGTCTTTGTTGAAGCGACGGAACCCTATTTCCATACGAATGGGAAAGCCGAGAAGAACTACCTTACCAAGGCACAACCACAGTTGGAGCCTCTGCCCATCACACGTCTGGTATTGGGCAAGAAATGGAATAACACTGGATATTATCCCATTCGCGGAGAGAATGCGATGATGGATGCGATGGATTGGCAATCACGACGAGACATTTCAAAACTCGTGTTTGCCACGGGATTTTATGGATGGCGTGCACAAACGTACAATAACACTGGGTACGGTTCCGATCAACTCACCTCCCTCTTCACCATTTCTCAAGCCGTCTCACGCGATCTGGAGATGTTGGAAGATGCGCTACAATCCCTCTACAAACAAGTCCAACCCGAATCTACCTACAACTTTATCTCCTGTCTCGGTTATGTACACAAGAAATCGGCCTACGACAGTGTCTTTATGAAGCTAAAGCGGGACACGCCCATCTTCCTGATGAAGGAGAATGGAAAGAACAAGAAGGTTAGTTTGGCCACTATTGGACATCTTCTTGCCAATCTCAAGGAGAATACCTTCCTTCAAGCAAATACCATCTTCCGCGTCACAGGCATATACTGTAATCCACAGACAAAGACTCTGAAACTGTGTTTTACTGTGGATCAAATCCAAGTCCGTATCAAACAGGTGGAGGAATGTCAGAGCACAGTTGTGGAGGAAAAGAAGAAGAAGAAGAAGACAAAGCTGACACTCGATATAAAGAAGGCACACATTCCCTCCAGTGGTTTATTTGATCTGATACATATGGTGCAATCTAAACAAGACATTGATTGGGAGGAACTCAAACACTTTATAGAGGATCTCGATCATCTCACTCAATCAGAGGACAGCATTGCACTTATGAAACAAAAGGAGGATGAGATGACAAACATGCTTTCTCAGAGGTGGAGTGCTCAACCCACGGAGGAGGAGGATTGGAAGAGGATGCGGACGGATTATACCAAGGCGCAAGCACTCGGTGTGTACATTCGCATCCGGGAAGAGTTACACGCGCTGCATATCTTTGACGGTGATCAAATACAAGCCGAGAAATGGATCAATCGATTCCTCGAAATGTTCAAGGATATGGTGGAACATAAGCAGGAGAGTCAGTGGTATGTGTCATCCTCATGGTACAAAGCAGGACAGTGTGTCAATGAGAAGTGGTCTGTGTTGAACTATATTGAACATTATTTCATTGTGCGTAGTGCCTACGAAATCCATCGTCGCGCCTTTCCCAACATGTTGAAGGAAGCATTTGCACGGTACAATATGAATCCTCTTACCCATGACATGGAAAGGACATTGATGAGTGAAATGGTGACTGCTCTTGAAAACTCACTCTTTAAGACATGTACACGTGGACGTTTTATTCCACCTCTTCTTTATTCTGGAAATGATTCTATGTTTTGGAAACAATTTTAAGTTATGTTTAATACATGATGCATGGAATATATATGTCTGACTTTTATGATTTGACAAGATGGATTTCCGTTTAGAGAATGACTCATCCATGATTGTCTCGGGTCCTAGTAAATCGGGAAAGTCCACGTTTGTGGCGAATATGATCAAGAACCGTCATACTTTATTTAAAAAGCCCATTCGTAAAGTCTGGTGGTATTATGGGATAGAAAGTCCATTTCATAAAGAGTTACAAGAGGTGATCTTGAAAATGGGTGTGCCTACCCAAGATGATTTTGATCAATTGCAAGAAAATGATTTAATTGTTCTCGATGATTTACAACAGGAATCTCAAAACAATGAAACTGTGACGGGCTTATTTTTAAGAGGATCTCATCATAAACGGTTTTTCGCAGTGCAAATCACACAGTATTTGTATGGTGATAAAGAACAACGTATGCGTAATGGCAATGTCCATTATTTGGTCGCGTTCAATAATCCGAGAAATCAACAACAATTGGCTCAATTCATGGGGAAAATGCTCCCGAAAGGTAATATGAGCGTCGTGCATGATATTTTAACGACATTGGTTCAAAAGTATGGGAATTATGCCTACCTCTTTATTGATTTCACTACAAATTGTCCGTTTGAGTACCGATTTCGCACCAACTTATTTAATCCACCGATGATTGTGTTTAAGTTAAGCAAAAGACCCAATAAAACGAAAATGGACTTTAGTGAATTAGTGGTGGTTCCCAAATCTGACATGAATGAACACACCGGTGGCGGACAGCAAATGGGCGGTGGTGGTGACAGTACCCAACTGATGTCGACCATGTTGCAACGTCAAGCGGAAGATCAGAGGGTGAGAACCATGATGATGACTCCTCAACAAGCCCATCTTGACCGTATTGCACGAGATATTGTGCGTCACCGTCCTACCGCCAATGATATCGCTGCATGGAACGCCCGGTTGTATTTGTTCGATAAATTTCGTCGCCAATTTTTCAATTTGGACAATGATCATGGGAAGCGAATGGAAAAACCTCTGCTCACGCACACCGCAAAACCTCCGCTCACACACGCCGCAAAACCTTCGCTCACGCACGCCGCAAAACCTCCGCTCACGCACGTCGCAGATCCACCCGTCCTCAAGCGATCGAAAGGGAAAGTCGTCAAACCTTCGGTTGTCACCTCTCCCAAGACGAAGCGTTCTCCCTTGAAATCATCCATCAATACTCGTTTAAGTAAAAAAGGAGTTCTTGAATTGGGATCCTATGGCTCACCATTCAGGTAATGGCAACGGCAGCCGCGCCAATTGCCTCCTCATTCTTATCGCGTATCTTTGGACGTTGTTGCGGCCAAGGCAACGCAGACGACAGCGCAGAGACACAGTACACCATCACGGCGAGCTTTAATTGTTGTTCCAACGGGAATACCGCCTATCTTCAACCCCCACGTCAATACCAAGCAGATTGTGTCGATGGAGGAGGTGTTGCACAAGATTTATTACAATCCCAAACATCCCGCTGGCTACGGAAGCGTCAATGCACTTGCTGCTGCTTCACATTATTCAAAAACAAAAGTCAAACAATGGTTAATGCGTCAACCGACCTACACCCTTCACAAATCTCGATTGCATCGTATTAAACCCTTGCACCCGTATCGTGTACGCGGTCCGCAAATTCAATTTCAAGCGGATATTGTCGATTATCAAAAGTATGCACAGCATAATCGTGGCTACAAGTATATTCTCATGGTGATGGACATCTTTACACGCAAAGCCTGGGCATTCCCTCTCAAAACCAAGAGTGCCAAAGAAGTGTCGGGGGTTTTAGAAGCCATTTTCGCAACCATTCCCACCCCGCAACGACTGCAAACGGATCAAGGTCGTGAATTTTATAACCGACCGGTAAAAGACGTCTTGGACAAGCACGCTATTGAATTGTTTTCCATCTACAGTCCCTATAAATGTGCTCATGTCGAACGCTTGAATCGTACGGTCAAGAATAAATTGGAACGTATCTTTACAGCCACCAATGACAAGAATTGGGTGGATTATATCGCAGATGTCATGTATGCATACAATCACAGCACCCATTCATCCACAGGTTTCACCCCGATGGATGTGAATGCCTCCAATACCGAGGAAGTGAAACGAAACAATGCGAAACGTCTCCGACAAAACTATAAAAAGGTTGCAGTCCCGGGAAAGTCTATCCCTGTGGGAGCACGGGTACGTATTTCACGTGATAAAGGAACGTTTGGACGAGGGTATGAAGCGAATTGGTCGACGGAAGAGTTCATTGTCTCCAACATTCTCAAGAACCCTCATGGTACCAAAATGTACAAGATCAAAGACTTGAGTGGAGAAGAGATCAAAGGATCCTTTTATGCTCAGGAATTACAAGTGATTCATCGGGAGGAAGAAGTCTATCAAGTGGACAAAGTGCTCAAGACCCGACGTCGGAATGGACGACCAGAATATTTTGTGCACTGGCAAGGTTATCCGGCCTCGATGAACTCATGGGTGACAGACTTAGAACCTCTAGGTAATGTACGCCGCTATTGATTTGTAATCATGCAGGAACTGCATGAGGAACAACATGTGTACTTGTTGAGCAATACTCAACCCCATTTGTATGACAATAAAGCCAATCATTTCTTTACACGACTGGAAAATCCACTTTTTATTCCTAAAGGAGAAACATGGGAAGTAGGCTTGAAAGAGTTTGGGTATGTGAATAATGTGGATACGATTCCCGAAGATTGTTATATTACCGTGGGGAAAATGGTGGATACGAAAGATTTGAAGGCCTATTTGCCTTATTATACGATGGAAGGGACCAATGTGGTCCGTCGTCACACCATTTTTGAATCCGATGAGGAAGTGAAACGAGTCCCCATGATCACAGCGTTGGAATTATATACACGCCGCACCATTTCCAGCATGATGACTGTCACGACACATCCATCCTACTTGTATTATGGAGGCAATGGCATAGAGGAAGCAGATGTCTATGTGATTGACATTGTCCCATTTTCCCTGTTTCAAATCAAGGAATTCTCCGCCTTTCATTACGTCCTTGTGTTTTCCCCTCATTTGGCGGCCTCACTCTTATTGGACAAATGTGTCTATCATTTATCGTTGACGGATGTCGTTCGGATCCATACACGACTCTCCATTCATCGAAAGGAATGTGACGTAAAGAAATATCCCGCTCATGACTATTGGTTCAGTGTGATTCCCTTACACCGCTGTCATTTTGCCAAACATGGGATTGAAAGGATGTTGGGAAATGAAATCTCAGTGCTCAATTTATTCAAACAATTAGAATGGTTTGGTGTGGGGAAGTTAGTGTTTCATTCATCCAACAGATTGTCCTTTCATGTAAAGCATGCTTCCAGTTATACATTGTCTGCGATGGATTATGGGATCCTCTCCGAATTGCAGAAAATAGCCACTGTTACCATGGCTCCCCCAGTGACTTATCAGGATATACAACCCCTGAGTGATGATACGACACGTGCTGTGTGGATGAGGACCGATACCTTTGTGAGCTCTCTCAAACGCAATGCAAAGGCTCCTCCTATTCCCAGAGGGCATATAGGTCTGTTTCATAATCTTCGCATCCTTCTTCCTAAACTGAGAGCGTTGATGAAAGCCGTGAAAATGTATCAACACACCTTTTTCCGAATGCAACATTTGGCCTCTAAAAAATGGATTGCTTTACCAACACGCACCATGAAAAATCAATTTATTTTCCCAGTGGAGTTTCTCAATCCACTCACCCCAAAAGAACGTGAAAAGGAGTATCCACATCCCAAGAAAAAACATGTGTCATGGTTCAGAAACCGTATTGATCAATTGTATGACAAGATTGATACACAGTTACACAAAATCGATCCTACCCTTCATATAGCTGATGCTCCTGATTTAGTCACCTCCCGTTTCTTGCCTACCTATATCAACACACTGAATGCAAAGTACCGCAACATGATGCGCATCCTACGTCAACACAAGATGGAAGGTGTTTTAGTCTCTAAACGATTCGGAGCCAAGAAGCGATTGTTTGATACGGTCTTATTGAAAAATGTTCGACAATCGATTCAAAAGGAACAAGGTACAAAACGGCCCATCATTCATCATCATCATTTAGTTCATTCCCATCCTAAAGATGGGAAAGAAAATGTATTGGCCAGTAGTGCGGATATGCAGCATGAAACGGGGCAACATGCCCTTCCCTTCACATCTACGGAAAAGTATCATATCTACAACACGTATAATGTATTTGCCTATCATAGTTTGGTGGATTTGATGGAGATGTATGGGCATATTCTCCATGATTTTGAAGTGAAACAGGAACGGTTGGCTACGTTAAGAAGGAGGGTGAAAGAATTCAAACCCACTGCAGGAACTGACAATCTTGACGAGATCGTTCGTGAACGAGATAGGGTGAATGCAGAAGTGACTGTAATGACATCGGATCTTTGTCAATTCATCAAGGGGAACAAACTGTTATTTTATGTGTCTAGACCTGAATCGTTTTATTACAAGAATGTAGAGAGTGATAAGACATGGAGTTCTATCGTCCCCACAGGTTATTATTCGTTGGAAACCTATTTGAATACCATCTTCCCCGCCCCCATGACATGGACCATCACATCCATGTCCTATCATTATGAACTGACCATCGATTGCACGGACGATATGGAAATCAAGATGGACCGGCACTCTAAAGCCTATGAGATATTCAAAACAGAAGAAGTGACTACCTACGTGTGGGAAGAATGGATCTTGGAAATCCCCCTCAGCACGATTCATGTTCCCTCCTTTATCCTTCAGAAACAAACCATGGAATTGGACGCTCTCTTTGAAAAGAAGAGTGTCCCCTATGCATTGAGTGGGACCCATGTCTTGCTTCGAAACGGAAAACCGACACAACAGTATAAGACCGAGGATAAGAAGCATCCCAATATTCTCAACATCAAACATGGCGACTCTTTTGAGATTTTTCATACCCTATCTCATCTCCCTAGTCCATTACGCTTCAATTTACCCACGAAATATTATACCCTTCAATCGTTTGTGCAAGCTTTCAATCAAGCCATCCCCCTGCCTGATATGGTGTGGGTGACGTATACAACAGTGGGCGTCTTTCACGTGCTTCACTTTAAAATCGCGGAAGGGTATGGGTTGAAAATCAATCCCCCACAACTCTGGCAACACATGTTGAATCATAGTCATGAATATGGTATGTTCACCTATCATGAACAAACCTGTATACACTCGGAAACGCCGGAACATTGTTCTGCAAGTTACCGTCGGTATCAACAACGTCCAAAACATGTCACCCATGGGATGACATTACACATCTATGGTTTACCGGAATATACCTTTGATTATGCCAAAGGATGGAACCACACCCTCGACACCCTCTTCCCATGGAAAGGGAAGGAATTGGATCGCTTGTTTCAGAAATCCTATTTCCCTTATGCGTACGAATCGAAAGAGCTGTTGGCCAATACGTGTTTACAATCCTACTTGTTTGGAGATAAACTCTCTGATAAGACATTGTATTCACCCGCTGTCGCGTATCAAGAAGGATCCACCCTGAAAGTCTGTAAAGATAGATTGACTTCCTTTATTGGATGGTTCAGTGAGGATATGCAACAGCTCATGACGACCATGATGGAACGCTGGCAAGAAAACATGTTTTATCTAGTGGATGGTATGGTGTTGGGAGTGGATGTGGGAAAACAAGATATTCAATCGGTGATGGTGAATACACATCCCACACCTCGCCCTTT
The DNA here is from genome assembly GCA_907163375.1 of Prostheceraeus crozeri. NCBI lineage: Eukaryota > Metazoa > Platyhelminthes > Polycladida > Euryleptidae > Prostheceraeus > Prostheceraeus crozeri. The sequence continues at coordinate 88,848 of CAJQUW010006759.1, forward strand.
TCTTCATCTCTATAGCAAGACCATGAAACCGTTGCACATCTATGACCACATGATTCGGCAAGGTTACATCAACCCCACCCTGGACATTTCTACCTCGTTTCATCGTGTCCGCATTCCCAAAGGGAGTTATACCTTGGAAGGACTCTTTTCTAAACTCCAAGTGAATTTACAGATGTGGACGGATGTATCCCTCTCTCTCTCGAAAGATCATTATTTGACGGTGAAAACCGCGGAACATGCCTTTATTGATTTTGGAGAAGCGTTGAGTTATCGTATAGGTCTACCCCAATCCTATTATGGACCCAATACACAAATGACAACACTCTCTCCGCTCAGCCTAACTCCCAATTCCTTCAACATTATCGTCTATTGTAATATTGTGGCGGAAAGTATTGTGGGAGGACAACGTGAACAAATCTTGAAAATTCACCCCATTGAAGAGAAACAACGTTTGGGGGAAATGGTGTCGTATGAAGTGTCCAATATTGATTATTACCCCATTTTTACATCCGCTATTGATGAGATTGAAATTCAGTTGCGTGGTGACGATGGTGAATTTATTCCGATTCATGAAGGACGATCCTATTTCAAACTCCATCTCCGCCGTAAGGAGACTAGGTAATTATGGACAGAGTGACACTCAACCATGCATGAGGAAACGATTCACTTGTTGAGTAATGCTCAGCCCAATTTGTTTCCTGAAAATAGAGCCAATCATTTCAAAAATCGCTTGGTTCCTTCCATCCCCATAGTCCATGGGGATCAATGGGAAGCCGGTATCTCCGTCGTCAACTTTATCAATACCCTTCAGACAATACCCGTGGATGTCAGCTTTAGTGTGGGGACATTGAAGGATCATCCTGAGACGATTTCGACCGTCTTTACATCCTCTATCCTTCCTGTCAAAACGGATTCACCGCGAGGAGAGCAAGGCAAACAAGGCAAACAAGGTGAACAAGGCAAACAAGGCAAACAGGGTGAACAAGACAAACAAGATAAACAAGACAAACAAGGCAAATTTACGCGCTTCAACATTCCACGCGGTATTTATTCGGAGAAGACGTTGATGCAGTGTTTGAATCAAAATCGACAGCATGGTCACAATTTCCACTTTTCTATCACTACATTGGCGCCTCATGTCCATGTTGTCTCAGTGGTCGTACCCCCACACTACAGTATGAAACTCCATCCTTTGCTCAAAGACATTCTTGGGTTTAAAACAGACTTACTCACTTCCTCACAGCAAGCGACTGCCCCTTTGAATTTGAATGCCTTTACCTACAATATTCTCCTGTATTGTAATATTGTAGGTTATCATTATGTAGGAGGTATGAAAACAAACTGTATGTGTGTGATTCCCTACACGGGGAAAGATTATGGAGATAGTATTCATCATGAATTCCAGAATGTCACCTATCTCCCTGTGAAAAGTCAACAGGTGCAAGATATTGAAATCAAACTCATGTCGGATGACGGTCATCCCATCCCTATGACAGACGGACGGTCCTATGTAAAAATGCATCTTCGACGTCGCGCAATTAAGTAATTGTCTTTTCCCAAGCACATCAAGACACGATGACGAATCTCTTTTTAATCCGTCACCGACCACATTCCTCTGGACGATTGTTTGGAAGAGGTTCATTTATGCAACGCGGTGGATGGAATAAAGTGATTGGACAGAAAACACGCATGATTAGACCCCGTGTCACTGGTGTCAAGAAACCATCCATCCGTTTGCCCAAATCACTCAAAAAGAGTGTTCCCAGAAAAACATTTCGAAAACCCTCTCGAAAAACAAATCGAAAACCCTCTCGAAAACCCTCTCGACAAGCAACACGAAAACCTTCGCAAAAGGGACTTGTACATACGGTACAGAAAACGTTGGGAAAATCGTTACGTACGACAGAGTTTCTCAATGCTGCGAAACAAGCTGTCACGGATGCTGTCAGCTCTACCGCACAAGAAGGAGTTGATCGTCTCAAAAAGGGTGTGAAAGCACTCGCCAAACGCACTTTACAGACTGCTCCCGAACGTGTTGTAGAAGCTATTCAAAATAAAGTGAGTCGGAAACGCGTCTTCACGGATGAAGAAGGAGATCGGGTGGAAGCACCTGCTCCTAAACGTCGCCGTGGTCATGTGGCCATTGCTCATCATACGAAATGGGGAAAAGGAAGTTTGATGGGGCGTTATCGCGGAGGTGCTAAACAACGCATGCTCTTTTAAGAACTAAGCAATCTTAGAACATCCGTCTCATCAAGCATGGCGGAAACCCCTGCCTTATTGGATGCGCGTTACGATGTATTCCAAAGTGATAAAGTCGATGTCTCGAGTACTTCTCAGCATACGAGCGTTCTGACACCAGTCAATGGATTGGAAAATCCCGGTACCATTCAATTCACGGTCCCTCGACTAGCCATTCATTGGATGGATGTATGCAATGCCTATTTTCGCGTGGAAGTACAACTCATGAAACATGATTCGGCTAAAGGAGCAGACGTGCCATGTGAGGCGTCAGACAAGGCGATTATTATCAACAATACGGCCCACTCCCTCTTTTCCGACATTACTATCCGCTTGAATGAACGCACCATTGAAGGAGGCAATGACTTGTATTATTTGAGAGCTTACCTTAGCAATCTTTTACAATATACCAATGATGTGAAGAATACACACATGGTCACACAAGGATTTACTGTTCCTCAAGTGATGTATGACACGGAGTATGATGCAGCGACGAAGACGATAAAGACTAAGGCGGTAGAGTTTACAGATAAAGAGAATGCACTCAATCAAGCCATTCTCAAACAATGGTCAGACAACAAATTTAAACGTACCTTTGACTTTCCCCTGAAATGTAATTTGTTCCAACAAGTGATTGCTCTGCCCCCAGGCATGCAACTGGATCTCATTTTCACCTTGAATAAACCGGAATATGCCATTTATGATATGGAACATCCTGCAGGGACGACCTCTACAAAGTACAAGTTCAAAATCACGTCTTTCCAATTGTATATGCCCATGCTCACCCCGAATGCAGAACTGCAATTGAAAACTGCGAATCGACGCAAGACAGAAGCCATTTATTATCGCTACAATGGCATGACCGTCCAACGACAAACGATTGAAAGTGGAGTACAAAAGAAGACGTTTTCTAATGTGGCTGCTCTATTGAGTCCTAAACTCATCTTTTTCGCGGTTGTTCCCAGTAACTCTTGGTTTGATCCAGGAAGTCGTAAACTCTATTTTGAAAGGCATGGACTCTCTCAAGTCACCATGACTACCAATGGAGCCATCATGACAGGAGGCACCATCAATTGCAAAGATGACGTGATTGCCTACAGTCAATTCAATCGTGCGATTCAAGTCTATAACACGAATGAATCATGTGGTATTGATTTGGAGAGTTTTACCAAATACTGTTACTTTATCGCCTTTGACTGTACCTTGGATAAACAAATCGATAGTGTTCAACCCACCAATACACGTCAATATGGACTGGAATTGCAATTTGAGAATACGACCACGCAAAATTTGGATTTATTAATGTTTGTCATTCATGACGAACAATTCTCCGTCACACCGGAGAATGCTGTCATCTCCAGTGCGTATATCCCTCCCGCTATTTAAGTGTTGGTGCGCATGGACATCCTCATAAGTCATGGTGAAGGAGCCCGAGAATCACGTGCCTCCTATCGCTTGGACATCTCTTTATCAACATCGTCTCATTAAAGCTCAGCGTTGGCTGAATGGGAGACTGGTTAAGCAACACGGAAATCGAAGGAATCATGCAGGGTATGAATCAATTACAAGAGAAACATTTACTCAATGCCTGCATGTGCGAAGATGATTTTCTCTGTGCTATTCAGTGTAGTTGTCAAACGTTTGCTCATCGTCTCCTCCAATCTTCTTACGTTCCCTTCCAAGGTGTGTTTCCTGCTGATCTACTTCCTGCTCATTCCCCGGAATCAAAGACACTTATTGTCAATAGTGATCGCTCTCATCAACCTGGCAAGCATTGGTTGGCCTTTTATCAAAATGCGGATCAACGCGTGTGCGAATTCTTTGACTCTTATGGACTCACTCCATCTCACTATCCACATGTTACCGAATGGTTATCGACAACACCTTATCCTCTAAACTATCGTCGCCCTCTGCGTATACAAGGACCTAAAGCCTATTGTGGTGCTTACTGTATTTACTTTTTAAACCAACGCCCTTTTAACACGTCTATGGAAAAAACACTGACCTTCTTTCGAACATTGGATGCTTACGAGAAAGATCAAGAACTCATTCAAACCTATTTGTCCTTCAATGATAAAATTGTCTATTCCTATTTGTATTCTACATTATCCCATGTTTTGAAGTCAATAAAGAAATGAATCATGTCAATGATTGTATTTTTATTTCAGACAGAGGGTAATACTACAAGGTTTTGTACAAGGTTCAGTCACTCGTAATAGTACACTATACACTATTCACAGAGTTTTTCCATACATCATGCACGATAAACAGTGACTGTTGAAGCAATGTCTTCATCACAAAGGGGGCAAGATGACGTTTCAAAGGGATTATAACATGTAGAACACATAACATTATGAGAACATGGTAAAAAGAGAAGGGACCGTTCCTGTTTAAAACATGTAACACAGTTCCGTTCACATAATAATTGAAATGTCTCTTCTTCTAATTTCTTTCTAGAGTCACTTTTATGGGAAGAGTTATCTGACACATCCGTTGCAAATCTCACTTTTTTCACTTTTTTCACTCCAGATCGCGCCAATGTCATTGTATTGCAGTGTGGCAGGGAGACATCCTCTATCCACCTACGCTCCAAATGGTGATTCATAGCATGCTCATCGAGATCCATGAGTCGATCCACTAATTCACCAGCAGTGATCGTTTCATTGAGATGTGTTACTGTTTCTATCGCTTTGAATGAATATCCAAGGTCTCTTGCGACAACCCACGACGTTGGGATACTAGTTGCTGTCCGATTCATTGAGGGAATCTCCTTCGAATAGGGATTTGAGAATGTCTTCCACCAACGATTCCGCTTCTGCAATCGATAAAACACCCGTCACAATCACACTTCCGTTGGAAAAGAAGGAGCAGTGTAAATTACCTTTGCGTATTAACGTTCCGGGAAACAGTTCGCGCTCGTTGGAAATCACTGATGTCGATGGCAACTGTTGAATGATTTGCATGCGGTCTTTTGTATAGTTCCATTGACATTGAACGGTGCAGGATTTTGTGATTGGGTCGCTCACGTCCAATCCGTAGGGGGCGAGTAATTGGCGCATCTCTTTACAAATACGATCGTAGGTTTCCAGAGAGTGGTTGCCCAAAATTTGGATACACCCCCGTGGAAAAATCTGTACAGCAACCGAAGAGTTCCATTTCCAATAGACTCGACAAGGGCGTGATGCTCGGTAGGTGGCCAGAGGGAGTTGCGGTAACAATGTCTGCAGTGGTATTGCGGAGGATGCTCTGAGCTCCACCATGCGGTTGCAGATCCTTGACATTTTTGAGAGCGGGGTGTAGATACCCTTCTTCATATAGGCGATGGTTACCGTAGGGAAGGCTCCGATTGGGTAAATACCAACACCGCTTGTCCTCCCAGATACTTAAGGCTTTCTTCACTTGCGTCACCGTTCTCATCACGTGATGTTGGGATTGGAGGAGGGTTTGTAACACTGTGGTAACGGAATGTTTTTCGAAGGCGTCCACATAATTCTGATGTTTCACTTGACGCTTCTTTGCTTGACACACTCCTTTCATGCGACAGTCGTGGATTTCTTCCTCATTGCCTTTGAGGACAATGTAAGAGTACATCTTGGCACTCAAACATACAAACTCCTTCACCCTATTCCCCACACACTCGTCCTTGAAACATCCCAAACGATTCGCATTCTCGGTACGTCTCTCTGGATGACTCACGGGGTAATTTGAGGTATCGAGAACACCTTTCGCCTCCGTATCAATAAAATTGGGGATGTTGTCAAACGAACGCAGCACTTCTTCGCGTGTATACCGGCTGCGGACTTTGAGGAAGAAGGAGTCTGTGTCCCCACCAATGAGTTCCACTGAGGTGCACGTCTTGTTGGCTTTCCACTGGTCAAACAGCTTGTACATAATAATCTTGCTGTTGTCCAGGATGCATTGCCCGATATAAATGGGCTTGTTCAAGTCTACCTTGGTCTTGCGCACATTCACCACCACGGCTTTGTCGCTGATGTTGAAGAAAGATTGGCAATAGGGATGACGTGTCCATTTGCTAAATACATTCGGTGATCGAACAAAATAGTGCTTCCCATATTTCCGCACATTCTCCATTGTCTTACCGTACAGTGCGTTCACCATCAACTTGTGGAGATTGCGGCGCATTTTCGTGGTTGCCTTGGCGCGTTCTTGCGTATGGTATTGAACATAGGGGCGAATATACGGTTCTTGGTTGAAGGAGATCCCGTAATGAACCTTGGTGATATGTAAACCCTTCTCCACATAATACTTGAGAGCAGCGATATGTACTACATACTCTTTGCGATTCTCGTGCGTCATCATTAACTTGTTGGCTGAGTGAAAGGGTCGGTTCCCGTTCAACTCTTGCCATAGCTCTTGCATATAGGGAGACATGTCCTCCCATTTCGCCGTCCCGCGGTAAGGAGCCAATGGTAAATCTTCCGTAGCATCTTGGACGTGTGGGGGATATTCCAAATCGACGCACAGTACATGACCCGTGGTGCCATTGACATTGTATCGTCTCACCCATTCGTCGTTGATGTCCACCAAGACCTCCGGTCGTACCCAGGCAAAACAATCCTTCGGCAAAGGTCCCATCATGGCCGCACCGTATAAATTGTTCGCATCGATGTAAAACAGGTGAGTCCCTTCTTCTGCTTGCGCGCGGTGCTGATTCACAAATGTCATCCCTCCACGAATCCCTGCTTCAAACACGCGGTACATATCCACGTCATGCAATTTCTCCAACTTGACCTGTGTCTTTTTAAAGAAAAATGAATAGGTCAAGCCAGGTGTGCCGAAATAGTGGATGGGGTCCAATGCAGACACGTCGCGTATTTCACTTCGAAAGTGTTCGAAGATGTCTGCGAGCAAGGCTACATCCACTGTCAAATAATAGTGGATATAATCTTCAAACGTGCTGCATCCCGTCTCTGTCCACGCCTTTTGTGCCATAGCATACTCATCCTCTTCCAACTCCTTCTCACTCAAATCATTATAAAATGCTTCCTTCGGAGGCAATTGAGTCTCGTGGATACGATCCCAGCAGTCAAAATATGTATAGGGAAAATATCCTTTCCGAATAGATGTGTGATCGCAATTCGGATAGATGTTGCTCAATATGTGATTTGAGTGAGGAAAGTCACTGATGGTCGTTGACAAATTGTTTAGAGAGTCTTTCAAAAACTGACATGAATCGATGAATCGGAGTTTATATAGGGTATTGGATGGCATGGGAAGAACGATGGTCACTCCCAACGTCTTGTCTCCTGACACATAAAGGGGCTCGATCTTATACTTGTGATCCAGCTTTGTAAACCCTTGTACAATCACCTGGTGACTGTCATATCCCTTCCAATTGTGAAACAAGATGTTTAATGTGTTCCGGGATTGACGTCGTCGCAGGTTACATGCATTGCACAGGGTTTGCAGATATTTGCCCGTGATATGATCGTGGTCTCGCACCTTGGTCGTAGGCCCATTCTTTTCACCTTGCTTCTGGGGTTTTACATCACATCTGCACATGTTACATTGAGCTGTCTGTTCATAGTCCCGCATATCATCCTCCGTCAGTTTCATGTTACGGTTTGTCGCTTTCATGTGATCAAACATCGACCAGACCACCTGTCTTATGTGTGTAATAAAGGCAGGAATGCACTCGTTCCCCTTATGGATCACCACCGATTCTTTCTTGTCCAGCGCCGGATGCCACACCACATAGGATCCCACATACGCTGCCGTATGCTTCTTGGACACGGAATCAATCATGCTCTCAATGTCCGCATACATCACAGCGAGGGGTTGAGTGGTTTTCGCGTGGTCGATAAATTCGTGCGGTTTCGTATCTTCCGGGGTCGTTTCCATCTGAAAAAATCCTCCATCGCATTTGGCTTGATGTTCCACACGTTCTTTGTGCGCCATATCCTTTGTCTTTCCATACTTCATCCCCTTTTCGTAGAAATTAAATCGTAAGCTACATAACTCGCATGTTTCAAATCGTTTTACTTGCGTTTGGCTCATATTCCGATACCACATGCGAGCACATTTCTGAAAATCCGTCACGGGAAGAAAATGTCCAGACTGGTCCTCCATATCGTACCGCGTCACCATCACCAGATGAACGATGCGTGTGTTCTCCTTCACAGCTTGACGGACCGGGTATAATTGACCCACGAATCCTTTACTGTCATGCACGTGGATACGAAGAATGATATTGTTCTTCTTTTCGAACTCCTGAATATCCCGTGTATTCATCAATCCCTCTGACGTCATCATGGAAAAGTCTAGATGATAATATTGATTCAAATTCAACTTGCGCACTTCAGGAAGTCGATTCTGATAAATGTCATAGGATGTCTTGGTGCGGGAATCAACACGTCGAGGAATGCGATTGTCTTGGTAGGCTAGTGCATAGAGGACACTGTCTTGAAAACAATGCGATGTATACGTGTTGCGCTCAAACACACATATGCCTTTGCAGAGCTTGATATCTCGGTGGATAGGAATCGGTGCGCCCATGCGAAAATTAGGGAAGGAACTTGTTTGAACTAGTAACTCCAATACTTCCTTCACCGCAAATCCTGATCCGTCTTCTCGATAGTCTTCAATAAATTCTTCAAACATTGACACCATGTCACCGAACCATGTATCAAAGTTGCGTGCTTGGACGCCTTCGTGAATGTATGAGGGTGTGGTGATGTCTCTCACTTCCTCTTCGCCCGTCGACATATCCATCTTGGCAAACCTGAGTCTCATACTCACAAACACTTTCACGTCCTCGTGGGGATGTTGTTGTACAATGACACGATATAAGTCCGCATACATTGAATTTAAATAGACCTTCCATTCATTCGTGGCTTGATGAGGGGTAAATCGATAATTATATCCGCGACCGTCCATGATCCGTTCTTCTTCCACAGCTGCACCGCCCTCTTGCATGAACTCAAACAGGTAGGGACACAAATGTTCATCCCATCCTTCCGCTTCAGCATTCACCGCTACATCACAGTAGCGACACCGTCCCACACACGCATGCTTATGGTACGCCTCCACGTCGAAACTTCCGTCGCAATCCAAACACAACAAGTCATTGTCATCACCATAATTAAACGCGCGGCAATCGTGTTCGTCTCCATACCATTTACAGCATGTCCAACAATAGTTGCGACCCGTCTCCGCTGCTCCATGAGCAATACAGTCTTGAAAGCGAGAGAAGGACTGACAGCAGAATTCACACGTGTACTGCATGGTTAGAATGAGAATGAATTTCTCTGACAGCGCCTTTCCTTATATACCGTGCGGTGACTCATCACACGTGCTCGGCGCCGCGTGCTCCGATTGGTGCTCAACCCCCAAGTGCGCCGATGCGTGCTCCGTGCTCTGATGCGTGGGCGTGTGCTCTGTTTCCTGTCTTCTTCGCTACTGATGCGTGGGCGTGTGCTCCGATGAAAGTGCACATGTACTTAAGTGCAACTGGTGTGGAAAGGGGCTAGAATTGGCTACTGACAAGATTATCCTTCTCTTCCAATGATTTATTGCGATCCTCGTTAAACTTCTTACAATGTGCTTAATTGTTTATTTGTTAAACATCTCACCGACCTAATGTACACAGTGAGAGATGTTTAGAAAGCTCTTTTTATTACTTTTCTATGAAGTGAGTGAGTGTCGGGCAAAACTGTGGTGTAAGAGAATTATTCTACACAGTTTCGCAGACTGCAATCTGAAAAGTGTGGTGTATGAGAATTTGATGACGAGTTTTCTTAACACTAAAACGAAACTGTGGAGACATGTGGACCCTCACTGTGGTGTAATTGATAGTATACAGACAAATTTTCGAAAAAGGTTTTTAATAGCTTAACCGATCTAAGAAACCGTCGTGAAAGCTCAATTATGAACATTGCTCATGGAAATGACTGTCATAGCTTGTTTGACAAACATTTGTGTAATGAATTGTCCGCTCTTCCATCGTTTTGTGTTATGAACGTGCGATCTTTGAAAAATAAATTTGATGAAGTTCCTGTTTTTATCAAACAAAATTCACCGAACATTTTGTGCATTGTTGAAACATGGCTGGATTCCACTGTCCATGATTCTAATATTTCTTGCTCAAACTACGTTTTGCACAGAGCTGACAGACCAAATGCAAAACTAGGGGGAGGATTGTGTTGTTACATTAGAAGTGAATTGGTTTCCGAAAAGCTTTTTGACACTAGTGTGAATGATGATGTGGAATTATTGGTTGTAAAAACGTCAGTCATGTATAAATGTATAATAGCTATTTTGTATTTTCCGCATGGTAGATCACTCAACGAGTCTAGAGTTGAAAATGCTTGTCAATACATCACATCTGTTTTAGAAAGTATGCTTTGTATTATGCCAGGTTATCCGTTGTTTATTGTTGGTGACTTCAATAAGGTGAATCCGCGTATGCTGGAAACTGATTTTTCTGTGAAAAAATGTTGTTCATCAACCTACAAGAGGAGAGGCAATTTTGGACTTGATACTTGTACCGGAGGATATAACAGCATTCTACGACGACCCAATCATCTTAGCTCCTCTGGGTTCTAGTGACCACAATGTGGTATTACTGAAGCCAAGGCGTGGTATCACTTTTGAAGATCAATGGATTAAGGTGATAGACTTTCGTGAATAGAATATGGCAAATATTTTACGTTCGCTCGATGATATTAACTGGGAAAATTTGATAACTGAGGAAAGAAGTCTTGACGAAATTTGTGATGTATTTTATGACATTTTGAATTCATCATTAGCTCAACTTCCGTACGATATGGTCAAACGTTCATTTAAAGATCCACCGTGGATAAATTCAATCATCAAAGTTTTGATAAATAAGCGATATGAGGCTTACCGCAGGCGAAACTGGGCCCTTTATAAACACTATAAGGTCAAAGTTCAAGAGGCCATTTTGGAGGCAAAGCGACGCTGGGGAGCTGAAAAATCGCAAAAATGTAGCATTTAGAGTGTTTATAAGAGTGTGAGGGGAGAAACAACCAATAACAATTGGCTTCCTAATTGCAAACCTGGTTTGAATATCATACAGCTGTTGGAAGGAATAAAACACGATTTGATTTCAAATTGTGTCGCAAACAACAACGTAGTCACCTCTGGTTTATTTCCTTACGGTTCCATTCAGCATTACCGTGCAGGAAGTTCAAAGAAATTTACAAAACATCAATCCCAAAAAGTCACCGGGTGTTGATCAAATCCCATCATTATGCTGGTCTAAATTAAGTGCGGCTATAGCTTTGCCTCTGTGTCTTATATTCAACCGTTGCCTTCAAGGGGCGAATCTCCCACAAATATGGAAAAATGCAGATGTTGTTCCCCTTCCTAAATCAGTCCCGGCAAAATTGAATGATATCCGCCCAATTTCTATTATGTCTATGCCTGAGCGCATTTTTGAGAAATGTTTATTGAAGCGGATAGGAGAAGAATTCTTGAGTCGATTTGATGATAGACAGTATGCATACCGACGAAAGTCTTCAACTGTGTGCGCGTTGATTGATATGGAAAACTATATTTCTTCCAATCTTCAACGGCGTGATGTTTCGGCTTGTCAGATGCTCACACTAGATCTTGCTAAAGGTTATGATCGAGTCTGTCGGGATGTATTGATCGGTAAGATGGTCAGAGATGGTTTTAGCAGTTTCACTATTAATTTCATCTATAACTATATGTGCTCGCGTCAGATAAGAGTCAGGTGGAAAAGCTATCACAGTTCGTATGGGCTACAATCAAGTGGCATTCCTCAAGGTTCTTCCATTGGACCTATCATTTTTGGATATTTTGCATCTGATCTGCGATGTGAAAATTCTGCTGAAGTACTATTGGTAAAGTATGCTGACGATATCTTTCTGCTGTCTCCAATTTTGAGTCACTTCACGTCGTCTCCCATTGAAGATAATTTTGTAAAAATCAAACTCTGGGCTGATTCTAATCAAATGCTCATCAAGAACGAGAAGAGCCAGCAAGTATTTTTCTCTACTCGAGCTTCATTTGATTGTGATCCTTTTTGTGTTTCTGGAGTACCGGCTCAAAATGACAAACGTGTTTTAGGTATCACATTTGAGAAAACTCTGAGTTGGTCCTCCCATATAAATATCATTTGTAAGAAGGCTTCATCCAGACTTTTTGTCTTACGTCAATTGAGAAACTTCCTGACGAAGGAGCAGTTGATCTTTGTCTACCAGAATTGTGTGCGTAGTATACTCTAGTATGGTGCTCCATTATTTGTAAATTTGCAAACCGGACAATCGAATAAGCTTGAAAGAATTCAACGCCGTGCGCATCGAATTATCTGTGATTCATGGCATTGCGAATGTGTTCATTTTTTACCATTGTCATATCGCCGGCAGATTCTTGGTTTCAGATTATTCGATTCAATTTTGTGTGAAAGTGACCATCCACTCCGCCATATTTTGCTACCTGTGATGAAACAGCCTGGACACTTCCGCCTACCATTACTGACTACATCCATTCGTGACAGATCCTTCATTATTTCCATGTCGAAGATGTATAATTCCGGATTCACTATCTGAGTAACTTCCTACTTTTCACTTTTGTTTTTGGTTATCCGTGAAAATGATTTTGTACTTTTAACTTGGTGTCCCACGATTCCCATTATTGGGACTTTTGTAATTTTCTCAAATAAACGACTTTATTATTATTATTATCACTGTTTGTAGACATCGCCGTAAATTTCATCGTCATCGGGTTAGAATACCAATAATATCCACTTCTATCGGACATAAATGCATAATTTCTCGGACGCTCACGCGTCCTCGGAATCCATACATTTATAGTGTTTGTCCTCTGAAAGTGAATGCGATTCGTGAATTGTTAATATGGATTGCATAACTGCAGATACATGCATCTTTCAAAATAAATTACAAAAAATGCTGCTCAAACGGAACTTTTAGTGCTCCCCATCTCCCTTGGAATTTTATGTGATTCTTTGATCCTCTCGGACAAGTAAAATATCCGAGCTGAATTCAAGACGACAGATTCGTAGGAGACATAGTGCTTATTGTTCTGCAAAATTCTCATTTTCGACTTCGCTCACTGGGGAAACACGTGCAGGCGGCCTGATTATACTATTATTCTGATCTTGTGCGTCGCTTTCATAATCTACTTTCGTATAGAATACAATGATAAAAACTTGTTGACTAGGTGTACTTCAGTTATAGAATGTACAAACTTCTTTACTATTAAAAGCCAGTTTTGCTTTTGCAGATTTCGAGCATGCCCATATTTCGGCTTCCTAGTCAATATCTCCAAAAGGCATGGATTTTAAGACACTCGCTTCTAACATTCATGGCTCTGCTAATGCTGTTATTTGTGATCCAAATGAATTATAAGTCAAGCTTAACAGCGAATCGGTATACTTTCATTTCAACTGTTCGTGACCTTCAATTAGATATCACAAAATCCTCCAAGAATAAATACACATGCACCTCCTCCGCGTCGAATGAATGTGTGTCAAAACAAGTGCAAAAACCAGAGCATAACAAGGCAATTAAGAAAACCAAAAAGATGAAACCACGAATCCAACCAAAGAAACTATTTATGGAGAAGGTCATCACGAAAGATCTCAAATACGATGCCAAATATCTGACGGAACCAAATGTTGACATAAAATACCCGCTGAACGTCAATATAATACCAATGGTCGAGAAAATCAGAAAGAATTGGGAAAAAGATAATAAGAAGGCTTTTCATTTCAATGTAGATCAGAAAATACGTCCTATCAACTCAGCAAATCATTCATATGTGATCCGAAATGAAAATAGATGCAATCCACTTGTAGACCTTGTAGTTTTGGTCAAATCAGCGACATTTCATGTAGAACATCGAAATGTTCTGCGAAGAACATGGATGAATAGCGAGCTGTACAAACGCGCAGGCATAGTGCTATGTGCTGTGTTCCTTCTCGGTGTGAACACAAATGACAAATTATTTGAGAAAAGGTTAGAGATAGAACAGAAGAAGCATGGGGACATTGTTCAATTCAATTTCATGGATGCTTACAAGAATAATACGATCAAAGCGATGCATGGATTTCGTTGGGTTATTGAGAACATTCCACATGCTAAGTTTATCTTATTCACTGATGACGATTATTTCGTGAACGTCTGGAGTTTGTGGCATTTCCTAACCGTTTTAAGGATAGAGAAGTCACGAGTCCTAGCTGGATATATTCGGGTAAAAGATCTACCAAATCGAGGACTCCATGACAAATGGTTCCTAAGCAAAAATGAATATCCACATAAATATTTTCCGAACTATGCCATTGCTGGTGCGTACGTGGTAACCTGGTCTGCATTGATTGATCTATATATTGGGATGCATTTTACAAAGTTCTTGCGCTATGACGATGTGTTCATAGGACTTGTATCGTATAAGCTGAAATTTAGAAAATTACATTGTCCGTCATTTGTTGAAGTCGGGATGAAGCCCTCTGAACTTCAAAAACGAACGGACACAATTGTCGCTCATATGAAAAGTCCAAATGCTGTAGATAACTTATGGAAGCAATTTGTAATGATGAACTCGAAATGATTTTACTATATAGTGATTGCAAAAGACGAAGTTATGGCTCTGTCGAAAGCGATCGTCACGCGGCTAACAAATGCTGGTCTTCCAAATTACACACTACATGTATGGACGAGAAATTTTTCACTAAAAACTGTGACTTTTATGAAAATTCAAATTAGTGCTAAGATGAAGTCAATTCCGTTATGAAATGAAGATTGCATTGCTACCCACCCTATGTCTACATATCTTTGTCACTTTATAAAGAAATAAAGCTGAATAAAAGAATGATGCTTAAGTTTGTAAAGTATAGTTTGCAATTTTGTCCTAGATGCAGGATTGTTAGCTATCTTTACTTCAAGGTCCGTAGCATGTTCATTCATTATTGTAGTGAATGCTATTACTTATTTCATTGACGTCGTTGTTTTCGGCTTCTGAATTAAAAACCACTTTACACTGTAAATCACTGGATACAAAAATTACATACAAACATATTCACATATACATAAATTCACGTACAATTTGATACGAGATTCTCATATGTTTACTGAGATCTGGTATGTTTTTCATACGAAGGCTCACTTATTTTCGTATGTGATTGGTATGTAGCGATACGAGCCATTCTATCTGTGATTGGCTGTTTTACAATGAAATATCAGTTGTTGGTATGTTTTATATACGAGGCTCTATGCAAATTCGTAGAACTTCGTTTGGGTTTCGTATGTAGAGCTTTAAGTCACCTAGCTAAATAATTATATATATTACATACTGCTGTTAAATAACTTTTTTGAGTAATATCAGTCATATGTATTCTAATGGATAGCGTGGTATTTAGAGTACATAATATAGACTCGATCTACTGTGAAATTAATGCCGTATGTCATCGTTGCTACTTGTCTAATAACATTCGCACGACTCATAATTACCTCAACTCCATAAACTAAGTTGATAAACATCATTTCAATAAAACGATGACTTTCGAGCTACCTTGTTGACTTATATATCGCAAACATAACTATATTTGCTGTCATGAATTATATTGTGTTATTATTTCGGATTGATGATATGCCTGATTTCAAAATTACATAATGCATAGACGTTGATCGTTATATACTTTTTTAAACGAATTTATTATTTATGAAATTCCTTAGACTTACGGGTATTAAAATCGAATTCAGTAAAATCTCATTATCAGTAGGATCTCATTATCTTACTACTTGCTAAACAGTTGCTTAACAGTTCATGGTTGTAACCATGAAACCTGAAAGCGATCATTATTGACAAAAGGCCTTAAATCATACGAAAAGCATACAAATAGATGCAAAAATATACCAAAAAATATTTTGGTATGTATCCTTCGCATGTGACTGGTATTGAGCGATTTACAGTGTACATAATATATATATAGTCTGAAGTTTCATTGAATCAGAGTATTCACTACATTAGCAACCATTCCTGACTTTGTCAAGCATCACTGATATAATCTTGATAATGATCGACTCATTGATGCTTCCGAATCCTATGCATGATTGCTACAATTTAGCTATGGCACAATGTAGAGAAAAGAAGTCAACAAAATGACTCGTAATGATGATATTTGCATCGACAAATGCGAAAGATTTTTTAAACATCTCAGTGAGCGCATATCTGCATGTATAATCATTACTCATAGCATTACCGCTCGTTTTTTTCCTGTGTTGAGGTCTCTATACTCCTCCATGTTTAATCGTGTCCAGATGCTTAAGTGCCCTAAAATTTCATACGTTATTGTCCTCAAAAATCCATGTTAATGTTATATTAATACACAGATATCTGAGCATAGGGTGGGCTGCAACTCTTGTGAAGAAGAACTGCAGCAGATACTCGACAAAGTGAGAAAATCCAGTGAGGAGCATGGACTACGACTGAACGCTAAGAAGACAAAGTCAATGGTTGTTAGCAAGATACCACAACGGACGTTACCAGATGGAATAGTGCACTGCAAAAAAATGCAGCTGAAGATCAATGATGAGGTGGTGGAGAATGTGAAACACTTTTGCCATCTGGGCAGTGAGATCAATAATGACGCGAGATGTGAGAGAGAAGTGAGGTATAGGATAACAATGGTGAAAACATAATTCTCAAAGCTCAGAAAGTTCCTATCGAATTCGAAAATCGGAATTTCACCCGGAAAAGGATGATAGGTTGCTATGTATGGTCTGTGTTGTTATATGGTGTAGAGGCATGGACATTGAATAAATGATTAGAGAAAACACTAGAAGCATTTGAGATGTGGTGTTGGAGAAGAATGTTCAATATCAGTTGGAAGTAGGGTTTACAATCCCGGGATCTCGGATGCCGGGATCCCGCGGTTTTCGACCCTATTTCCGAGATTAAAAATCCCGGTGTTACGTCTTCCAGATCTCGATGAATTTCGAGATATTGCCCAGACTTCTGAGTGACATGGTGAGGAAGTCAAGGGATTTTTTTGAAAATATATCTACATTTTTTCATGTTTTAATTTTGATAAGTAGCCAACGTACTATGTTAACCGAGCCAGCTGGTTACAGGATATCTATGCCATTTCAGCCGTTGTTAGGCTGCGCATTGATTCTGTCTTGTCGACTGGCGAGCCGGTGTGTTCACAGCAGTCCAAAATATCCGACATTATCATGCACGCACTTTATCTAACAATTTTCCAGGTAAAAGTGCAATCTACCAAGTAAATGCGATTTATTCGCGACGTGTCGAAGCACTATTTCGTCGTCAGGCGAGATGTGACAATTATGCTGGTCAAGCATTCAATGGCAGGTGAATTGACAATATTGACATTCACTTTATCGATCTACATCACACTGGCAATATGCACGACAATCAAGACATAAAATCTTTAAAAGTGTGAATGCACAGCTGCAAATGTCAAAAACCGAATCGAATCAATCTGAAAAGGCTCAGTCGGTTTCATAGACTGCTTTGTATCAACGATTGTTTAAATGAATGTCTGTCTTGTCTATGAGCCCTAAGAGCTAACTTGTGCCTCAGGTTGTTGGAGCAAAAAATGAATCCAGTTAATATATTGCATCGTCACTTGCCCTACCAAGCAAAGGAAGAACAGTGCGTCGTAGCAAAGTATTTTTCCTTAACTCTTGCCGGCTATTTAATGAGCGCTTTAAGCGATAGTCATCAACGGAATGTTTTGGTTTGTTTAACTGAGAGGCTATCTACTTGCAATTTCAAATTATTGACTATTATTTCTGATTGTTTTCATGTGACTTTTCAATGTAACTTTTGATTTCCATTATTTAAAGAATAAACGCTTTGTAATTTTAACATACGTGATGTGGAAGTCTGCACAGAAAAACTTCTTAATAAACATTGTCTAGCTTTTTGCTAAAGTTCGGGCTGTTCTCCTGTAGATAATCATTAACACGAAGTAATCTGATTTTCAAGTATGCTATCATTGTGTGACACGCATTTGGACGTGGGTCGGTCGACTGCTGATCGTCCAAGACATCAAAGAGCCCAAAACAAGACATAGACAGTCAGTCATCTTACTGATGTGCCCCGTGTCTTTTTGTACTTTATATGCATGCAATGCATTCATTATCTCAAGTAGAAGCAGTGGCGGCTCGTGCAGTCCTGCACATGTGGGGCGCAATACAAACGTCTTCATCTTAGCCCATCATCTACTACGGTCTCTGCTATATTTCATGTACGCCTATGTAAATGCCTGTTTATGA
This sequence comes from Prostheceraeus crozeri, assembly GCA_907163375.1. NCBI lineage: Eukaryota > Metazoa > Platyhelminthes > Polycladida > Euryleptidae > Prostheceraeus > Prostheceraeus crozeri. Next base: position 107,357 of record CAJQUW010006759.1, read on the forward strand.
CATGATAAGCCTCACTGCAAATATACTACTGTGGTCCTTCATAATGACATTATTTTCGGAAGCCTACTTAAAAACAAAATCATCGCTCGAACACTTCCAAGTTAAGTAAAGAAAGAAAAAATTTGAATTTGATAACAGAAACCGGCATGAAATGTAAAAACGACTTCATTTGTCATTTTCATTTATTCAAAGATAAAGCAATTCATTAAAAGATATGCAATCTGATTCATTTTCAGTCGACACAGTGAGACACAGTTATGATTGAAAATGCTTCGCCAGTCCAGTTAAGGCTTGTATACACGCATCAGAATAACATAAGTTTGACCAGAATCTGACTTCCCAACGCACGCGCGGCGTTACCTAATCAGAATGTACGAAAGCGAGCCAGAGGGACTTTTTGAGAGCGCCCCATCCATGCATTGTTTACGCGTGCGAAGCTGCTAAAAAATCTTCGATGTATGCAGATGTATGATCAGCAAAACATGTATGAATCAAGGCGCACAGACTGTGCGCCCCATCCGGTAGAAGAGAGGGAGAGTGACGTCTGAATGAGTCACTGAACCACGCTTCGAATGTGTTTAGCAGTACAGGTTGAACCATTGATAGTTCAATTCAGTCTATCATATCAGTTGCGTTTCAGCGCAATGTTCTGTGTAAATAATTTTCTTTGATGTAATAATTTTTAATGGAGGGCTGCGCCCCAGGCGCCCATATGGACGGGCCGCCACTGAGTAGAAGCATTATTTTATTGTTTAGTGAACTTTTATACGGAGCTGATCATAAAAAACTGAGCACCTAAATTTCGACGAAATGCATGACGACGAAATTTGATCGATTCTCATGCCTTCCAATCGTGTCGCACAATAAGGGGCGATGCATCATTCGACAAGTTACATTCTCAGCTTAAAGATGAACTATGATATACTTGTATCTGCCATTGTATTTGCTGAGCAGTGCTCAAAATATACAAATCGCTCTATTTACAAATCTCAATTTTGATATTGAATCAGGCACGAGGAGAACGAGCATCTTCAGAACTCTATTTTGATATGCTTGACATCAAAATCGGTGTGCTGGGGAAAATTTAATTATATCGTGAGGTTATTACGATTAGAGCAGGATTAATCAGTCATTTAATCAATCAACTTTGTGAGGTTAATCATAATCATAATCACGTTATTGAAATTTAGTTCAATCATTCATCTCAATCATAATCAAGGTTTTAAAAATGTAATCAATCATAATCAAAATCACGTTTGTTAATCAGCAAAATTGATTTTAGTCATCCGAACATCAGTTGAGATCAGAATACGGCCGCCGAGTTCAGAGTGACAGCTATACTAGGTAAGGACTGAAAGTACGCAATGTCGCAGAGAGTGTCAATCCTTGATGCACGGTCATGAATAGGGGCGTAGCCAGGGGGCGGACGGGCGGCCGCCCCCCCCCGAACACCGAGCGGAGCTCCATCATAGAGGAATTGGCATTCTGTAGTTCCTGACTCACTACATCGCCACCGGGCAGAGGGATCAGACACAACAACATCTGGTTATTGCATTATGTACATGTTCATCGTGTTAGGAGCAGAGAGGTTAGGAGCCATTCGCAGCAGCACAAGAATCGCTGCTAAATTAGCCTAACTTCTTGATTGAAAATGACAGCATGAAGCGCGCATCTGAAAGCCGGTGCAGTAGGCCTACAATTAGTTTGTGAATGTTTGTGTGTCCTCCGATGTTTAAACTGCACATTTTTTGAAAAATATGCCTTATTGTGCCTAAAACCATTTATATGCGTATAAAGCCTAAAAACTGAAAAACATCGCCGCCCCCCCGAAACGAAATTCTGGCTACGCTACTGGTCATGAACATGAGTTCACGCCTCGTCACAGAATATGTTCCCTACAATATCATCCCTCTGATGTTTTCTCTTTGCGTGTGCTTTAGATTATCGAAAAAACTCAATAGACTACTGAGTTCAATGTTTTTGTTAATTTGTATGCCATGATGGTGCTGAACAAAATCGAATAATTACAGTAACACTAATTCAGTAAGCCTATTAATTGAACAAGAAGATAAGTCTTAATAAAACTGCTATCACTGCACAGTGTTAAACATTTTTATCACAATTCAAATTATTACTTAAACGCACTATAATCATCACTGATCCGACAAAGCGTCTGAAAGCCGTAATCAGCATCATTTTCAACCTACCCAGCCTTCATGATAAAGGGTCTGGCCATATTAATCATGGTCCCAATTTCGAACACCTTAATCAATCATAATGATCATATGATCACATGATTGTTCGGAATGCAAGCAGAAGAATTTATTTGCTGAAAATGCTCCGGAACAGATTATCACAACGCTGTTTGATACTGCTCTTTAACAGTCTCATTCGGAATTGTCTGGAGTACTGCTCGCCGGTCTTCATAGGTATGCATGCAATTGATGCTGAGAAATTGGATAAGGTACAGCGCCGTTGCCACCGGATTATCTGTGGTCCTGACTGTCGTTGCGGATACTTTGTGTCCCTGAAATCACGACGTCATGATAGAGGGTTTAGACTGCTACTTCAGATGGAGAATCCCAGTAACATACTTCATCATCTTTTTCCCAAACGCTATAGCCGCTCTGGGCAGCTGGAATTACCGTTAATACGCACTCAACGGAGACACTCTTCGTTCCTTCCGTACATTGCTAGTTTGAGTAATGCGAGTACATGCACTTTGTGATTTCATTTGCTGTATATTGTCTTCAAGAATTTGCTATTGTGCTTTTTACTTCATTTGTGTTTGAAATTTGTGATTTTCATTTTGATAATAAACATATACTACTATAATCGTAATCATGCCTATGGCCGCCTTAATCATAATCACAATCATAATCACATTCTTCAACGCTTCGATCAATCATAATCATAATCAAATATTTGTACACTTTAATCATAATCTCAATCAAAATCAAAATTTCTGAATATTGGCTAATCGTTCCAATTCTAATTACAATATCATGACTCCTTCGGCTGAAATATCACACTTTTCTCACTTTTCTATCAAAATGTTCATGTTTGGTATCTTCAGAATCCTTGTGATGTAAGGAATGCGAATATGTACGTTTTTTAAAAATAAGTTGATTAGTTCTTTTTGAAACGTCATTCAACATTTTTTCTCATTACCTCAAAAGTACATAAACACACAAGGTGAACGACAGTTCTAAACAAAACAATTAGGAGGGCATGTAATTGCTCTCTCACAACGAATGTAGATTGTTTACCTTCCCATGATGTTTGTGTACTTTACTGGCGCGACCGCACAGAAACAATGTTATCCAACCAAATCAATAACAGCATCACTCACACATTCACATTTGCATTGTCACTAACAACTCACTAGCTAGCACTGTTTCCGTGCGGTCGCCCCTGGTTTATAGGGAAAACATTGAAAAAGAATTGTTTAACTTATTTGAATAAAACTTAAAGTGGTTCAGTTTACCACAATGAATGATCAAAAGTCTACAGGGCATAAAGTAGATAGAGCTCACGTGACACATGCAAAAATTGCTACTTGAAAGCATTTCAACAAATAGGTGCAATGCCAGGGGCGCGGGAACCATGGGGGCAGTGGGGGCAGCTGCCCCCACAATAAACCCTCTCTGGGGGCAAGCCATACATTCTGCCCCCACAATAAATAATTGAAGTAGTAAAATCTATAATAAACGCTAGACGATCGTAGATTAAAAAGAAGAACTTATTTCCCTTAAAAATCGGTTCATGGATTTAAATATCGTATTGTTTATCGCAACGCAATGGTATAGTGTTCATGATGTTAATCCTCGTCATTTATTGACCTGACAAGTGACTACCTTTCTGAATTAAGATAATGATTTTAACACTCGAAACAACAGACACTTTATACATCGAAAAATATCATGCAACATCGACCAACTTCAACTGCCACCTGTTTTCGACAAAACAAGACTGGAATTTCAGCTTCAACAGTTGAATGATTTGGTGCTAAATGAAAAAATGGCTGAACCGACCATACGTGAAATTGCTAAGGTCATCGGTCAGAAAGACATTCTCGTTCAGACTCTATTTTCAGAGGTTATTCGACTCTTATCTCTGTGTCTTTCTCAGCCATCTTCAAACGCATCTTCGGAGAGAGCCTTCTCCGCACTCTGGCGACTAAAAACTTGGCAGCGATCAACTATCGGGCAAAAGCGTCTAACTCATCTTGCCATCATGTCAACAAACCGAGACGTGTTAAGGTCTTTAGATCGTAATAAGCTCATGCGCGATTTTATCAGTCGTACTGCGGAGAGACGTGCTGTCTTTGGTCAACTTGATTAGACTAATTTACCATATTTTGTTAAATTCGTCTGTGTATATAGGTGTATCGCAATTTTATATTCTATGTTTTTGCAACTTTTCATCAATAAAATTCATGACATTATTATGTACTTCTTACTTTACCCAAAGTATCTAGCGTTCATAATTTAAACTTACAGAAACCTATGTAGACTGCACTACGACTCTAAAGTAATGTCATAAACAGAACAACTGTATATTGCTTACATATGTCATAGCAGAAACAATATTTTTTGCCCCCACAATCAAAAAATCGTTCCCGCGCCCCTGTGCAATGCCCTCGACTTTCGGTGCACGGCTTTCAGATAATTGCCTCGTGAGTCGTGAGATGCAATAATGCAGCAAATAATGCACTTGTCACAAGAGGTAGCACGCAGGCCTAGTATCAAAATTAATAATTCTCTTAATAGCCGTGGATACAGACAATTAGATGGCAATATCATTATCACTACAGGTTCAGAGGTAGACACGTTAGTCCAGCAGCCAGAACGTGCTTCTGCAGGGAACGAAGCAGAAAATGAGACTTTCACAGAAAGATGCACACCCTAAGCCTACTACGAATCGGCACGTCTGCCGAGTTTTAGTGAGTTCTTGTTCTTCTTGTTGGTCTCTTCTTCTTGTCAGACAGAATCAAAGAAAAACAAATGTAAATCCAATGGGACGCAGACCGTAGCATTTGTCTAACATGACATTTTCTATGTTTTCTCTGATTAAACGAGAGGCACTAAGCCCAGAGTCATAATTTTTTACATGGAATGTGTTCAGGTCATTTTCTTTCATTTTCATGCACCTCTGTCTATAGCGCTAAACGCATTTAGATTTTGCGAGCCTCTTAGTGTTGGCAAACACAAGCATTTTGAGCAGCTTCATCCACATACAACTACATTCTCACATGCATTGTCGATCAGAAGCATGATAATAGCACATGCACATCATAGCAAATGACCTGAAGACATTCTATGTCATAAATTGTGGCTCTAGACGTAGTATTTTTACCATAATAGGCGAAAATATTGAAAATTTCATTTTAACCAAAAACTTCAATCTGCGTTCAATTGGATTAACTTTTTCTTTGATCGTGTCTGACAGGAAGAGGAACTCACTAGAACTCGGCAGACGTGCAGATTTGTATTAGGCAGAAGATGTACATCATTCTGCGAAAGTCTCACTTTCGGCCTCGTTCCCTGCAGAAACTTGCTCTGGCTGCCGGACCATGTGTGCTTGAATGTTGAGCATTTGTAGTTGGGATGCGAGAATGAATTTCACTCTCATCTGATCTCCGTTGTGCAAGAAGATTGTCCAGACTTCTCCATCTGTGTTTGATTGTCCACATTATCAACTTAAAAGAAACGATTAGCCGCATGTGTCTGTAAATGTTTATGCATGAAGAATGTTCTTTATTCTTGTTCAAATCGTCCTTGATTTCCGAGACACAGCATTTGGTTATGCAAATCTCACCGTTCATAGAAATCGGACAAACTTGGCAACCGTTATATAGGTTTGATCGATCAAGAAGCTAATCATCCGTTTCATATGAAGTATAGACGCTTCAACTGCAGAATGACATGACCATTCGCCACATTAACATTTTGAGTTCATCGCTGACATTCCAACAGCAGAATTACCGAGATGAGGTGAAGCGTCTCCGTTTTAAATGCCAACTGCCACATCAACAACATAATGTAAACAAAATCAAACGCAAATTCACCCTAATCAATGGCGATCTTCACCTACAGACATGAAACGAAGAGGCATATATCAACTTATAAGTAAGGGCTTGAGCAAGTATCGTGGACAACATTAAGATGTCTATCTTCTTGACAAAAATCAAGAAGTCTTGGCAATTATTCTTCCATGGTTGGGAACCATTACACATTTATCGATGGATCTCATGATCGACATGTTTATGTTTTTCTATGATTTATTATTGATTTTATTCAAGAAAAGAGCGATCAGCTAATATTGAATGCTCAACTAACATCCATCTGTAAGTTTATAGAGACGCAGATGAACAGAAATTAGTATCATAAATCGATTGACAGATAAAAATGATGATTGGTAAATTAGCTTTGTGCAACGCTTTACTCTGCTTCACCCTATGGTGCACATCCGCCATTCAGTCATTCACTTCAGCATCTTTGTTCAATTTTTATCTGAATCTAGCCAATCGATTTTACAGACGATTTCATTCCCCCCCCCATTTGCCAAGTTAAATAAATTAGAGTACATTCGATGGAAGCGCAGTCATTCGAAAGAGACCAGTCTTTTGAAGAAGAAGAGTGACACAAGTATTTGAAGTGTACGTTATTAATAGCCTAACTTAATCTGCAAACAATTTGAATAACTTGGTCTCAACTGGCTAAAATAATGAGGAAAAACTGCGTCTTTACTCCTTTCATTGCTTCATTTTGCATTTGAAACGGTAATGCTGCAGTTGATTTGGTAAAGAGGAGCAGTTTGCGCATTCAGACCGGCAAAAATGCATTTGAGGCGGCAATGACGCAAGTTCTTTTCGACTCCTGCACTTTGAAATAGCATTGTCAATCTTAAAGAGACAAAACTCGTTCTTGACGGGTCAAACCTATAGAAGCAGTGTCTGACTAAAAAGAATGGTCAAATGCCGAGAAGTGAAGGAATGAATTGGCTTCTGCCAGTTGTTCTAAGGGTTCGGTTCACTTCCCTTGTATTGTCCTCACTGAAAAACGGAAGTGAAATGAAAAATATGTTGATGCCATGTCTGCGCCTTCGAATTTCTCGTCGATTAAAATCTTACAATGCTTTCTTCATATTTGGACCATTTAACCTGTATGTCCATTTTAGTCCGGGAGCCAGCGTGAAGTTGTGCAGGGAACGAGGTAGTACATAAAACTTTCACATAGCATAGTACACCTCTAACCTACTGCAAAACTTCGCGTCTGCCGGATCAGATCATTTGCTTTTCAGAAATAGAGAGGATAACACAATCCTATGTATTTCCAATGGTGAAATTGTGACATTTAAGGTGTTGACTCCATTTTTTCGAATTTTTGCTCATAAAAGTTACACAAATTGGTATTTTGTTGAACTGGTTATTATAGAAAACATCTACAGATCATGATCTTTCAAATGAGTTATCATTTAGGGACAGAGGATGAAGTAAAGTGTACAAACAGACACTTTTCGTTAAAGTATATCAACAATTTTCCTGAAATTTCTATGTTAAAATTTGCAGTTACACCAACGAAAAGTGTCTGTTTGTACACTTTACTTCATCCTCTGTCCCTAAATGATAACTCATTTGAAAGATCATGATCTGTAGATGTTTTCTATAATAACCAGTTCAACAAAATACCAATTTGTGTAACTTTTATGAGCAAAAATTCGAAAAAGTGGAGTCAACACCTTAAATATCACAATTTCACCATTGGAAATACATAGGATTGTGTTATCCTCTCTATTTCTGAAAAGCAAATGATCTGATCCGGCAGACGCGAAGTTTTGCAGTAGGTTAGAGGTGTACTATGCTATGTGAAAGTTTTATGTACTACCTCGTTCCCTGCACAACTTCCCGCTGGCTCCCGGACTATTTCCGCGGCCATGGACATTTATGCGAATTCGGTAAAAGTAAGCCTCCTTATTCATCCTAACAGAAAGCATGATCACTGAAAAACAGGACAGTCAGTAATAATACGCAGTGTATTCGGTGAATACAAGTCTAATTTTTCTCCAAAAGCATCGCAATAAACTTTTAATAAATAAACGCTTCTTCGTTATGCTCCACTGGTAGATGAATTTATCCTGCCGCCATACTACCAGTTATACTCCGACCGTTTCCTGATAAGCTAAGTAAATTCACCAAATTTGACCACTTTAGTCAATTGACGACAGTGATTTTGATTGAAAGTGAAATTTTCTGTTGATAAGTCCCCTTCAGCTTCATAAACCGAGTTTCAGCCGCCAAAAATCTAGCTATTTTTCGACAGAATCTGACGGTTGATGGCCTTCTCGAGGGAGAGACAGAAAGGAAATGTTCGCATGAGCAGCGCTACGTAGAGTGTCTCATTTTCAGAACCGAAGGTCAACAAATTGCTGTGATGATATGTCGTCGACCTGTGCTGTGTTTTGGTTGCTTGAATTCACCTGTAGCCAGTGGCGTCGTGCCATTGAGGCCAGAGCAGGCTCTGGCCTGCTCAAGATTTTGAACACAAGAAATTGCCGTCCTATTTTTTCTGTCTACACTTTTCCCAAAGTTGGCCTACCAGCTAACCCAACTGACGACGGCAGGGAGTATTTTTGGAAATTGCAAACTTGATTGGGAGGTGGAATGAACAACTGAAAGCACATCTGGAAAAATCAGAGCGAAATCCCAAAGCATGGCCTAGTTATACATCACCAACCTCTCAGAATGAGATGATCCACAGTAGTGCTCAGCTTCTTCGCGAAGATATAGTCAAGGAAATAAAGGATGCTGTGTACTTCGCCATATGCCTTGACACTACTCCTGATGCAAGCAAGAAAGACCAGCTCTCAATGATTATTCGATTTGTGAAAGAAGAGGGTGACGTGATTGAAGCCTTGCTAGATATGTCACATGCAGAACACGCTGACGGTAAAAGCCTGTATAACCAATTGTGCTCATTATTGAATAAATATGATCTAAGCATGAGCAAATTGCGTGGTCAGGGATACGATGGGTGTGCGACAATGGCGGGGCAATATCGTGGATTACAGGCTCGTGTGAAGGAACATTGTTCAGAGGCACACTTTGTACATTGTTATGTCCATCGCTTGAATTTAGTAGTTGTTGATACCTGTTCGCACAACGTTACTGCACGTAACTTTTTCGGTGTTGCGCAGAAATTGTACGATTTTATTGAACACTCGACCAAACGACACGGTCTCTTTAAAGAGATTCAAAAAGATGAGCAGTCTAAGGATGACAATGATGAGACGGTGCATCATACAGGTACATTGACGTCACTGAGTACTACTCGTTGGTGTTCACGTTCCCAAAATTGCACTGTGTTGGCGAACAATATCACCGCAGTTGCACGGACGCTAAATGACATTTCGACAGATGCAAAGTACGACTCAGATACTGCTGGAAATGCAATTTCTCTTCACAATAGCATGAATTTCAAATTTTGTCTCTGTCTAACAGTGTTCGTTGAAATTTTTTCAAATCCCTTGTTGAAGCATTGATCGTTGCAATTCAATCTCAGAGAAATCAAGAGAAATATGATGAATATTGGGATCGAGCCGAATCAATGGTAGGAAGCATTGGCGTTGAAGTTATTGCTCCCCGTCGCAGAAAGGTGTCCTCAAGAATCGATGCAAATTCTGCAAATCAGACCTGCTTTGATTTTAAACAGGAATGTCCCATTGAATTCTACTATGAGGTCATAGATCTCATGCTCAATGCTTTGCAATCACGATTTAGTATTGAACTAAATCCACTATTGAAATCAATACAAGCTCTTGAGTCGCCGTCACTTCAGAATTTGAATTCTTTGTTGACACTGGCAACATTTTATCCCCGTGATATTCCATGTTCAGATACGCTAAAAGCGGAATACCAACTTTTTGTGCACCATTTATCTTCAACGCAAACCGCACCAAATGGTGTGCACAACTTATATTTGTACATGGTAAATAACAATCAGCACAAAATGCTTGCATCTTTAGCCAAGTTGTACCGCCTTGTACTGACTTTGCCCGTAACATCATCATCTTGTGAGCGTTCTTTTTCCGCGTTGAAGTTTGTTAAAAACAACTTAAGAACCACAATGAACCAGGACCGTCTAAATGACTTGATGATCATTGCAGTTGAAGCAGCTCGATCCCAGAAGCTATCACTGGCCGCTTGCCGGGACTACTTCTGGGAATCATTTGCTGAGGGTCGCAAATAGCTTTTCCACTGTGCGAAATCTATCATAAAAGCAGCTCTTTACTTGTGGTCTCTATATGCCTATCTACATGTACCCGTAGATTTAAGATTTAGGACATAAAACTAACTAGGCCTATACAAGAAGAAATCAATTGTATGTACGTGCAAGCAGTGTATTTGAAGACCAGTCTATACTTCAAGTTGTAAATCGGTTTTTCTACATTGTAGGTATGAAAGCACTCTGATTACACTTAGTGTTAGTAGCCTTGCATATCAGCAACATTAGGCCTATACAACTACAAGTGTGCAAGCTGCTTTTATGAAACATTTCAAATGTAATGCATGCAGTTTACATGTAGAGGCCTATACCGGTAGGCCTACATGTGTATTGCCGGTGTATATATACACATAATTGTGTGACGTTTACTTGTACATGTACGTGTATAACACAGAAATTTCCTATTCTCGTTTTTATTGCTAGATCTAACAATGTAAGTTCATAGCTTATCCCAAGTTTGTGCTTGTCCCATGAAATCCAAAGACGATTGATGAAATCCATGATACCATGCCGATAGATTTTCTTAGAATCATTTTTTGTTGACGTGTAGTTTACCCTCAACCAATTTAATTTTTTGTGCATGAACTGTCTTCATAGCACCGAAATTTGTTTTACCGATTTTTGTGTGACTGAATCCAAAGACAACTGATGAATCCATGCCATGCCAACAGATTTTCTTAGAATCATTTTTTGTAAACGTGTAATTTTCCTCATAACCAGTTGTACTTTTTATGCTTAATTGTTAGACTTCACAGCATCATTTTTACAAGCTTTTTCATCCTCGTTATTGTTTTCTTGATCATGTGAAACACATGCACTACACCACTTCCTTGTTTAAGCATACACAGTGATATTTTGTCTGCATGTAGACCTATGTCTTTTAACAGTATCTGCTTTTTTGAATTGTTTTCGATCCACACCACCAGATTTTGTGAGAGTACCAGCTTATAATATTCAGTAGGTAGATTGTTTCCCTTGTCAATCGTATTTTCGAAGATTGAATTGTTAAATAGCTGAGTTTCAGATATCTCCAAAGCGGTGTGTTGTCTACGTGTATCACGTAATTTTTCAGAGATAATGAAATATAAAACTTGTTTATCTTAACTCTGTTGCTATCACTTTAAACAGTGTAAAAGGGCGAATGAATGAATTAGAATTCAACAATCAGAATAGCAAGAAATAGAAAATTCAAAATATGTACATTTATAGGCCTACAGGCCCATGGGGGTTGACAGCAAGGGTCACGGTCACGGGTGAAAGTCAATGGTGTGGCGTGGACCCATAAACTTATGAGCAATGATGTCACAAAAATGGGCCTGCTCAAGTTTTTGCGGCGCACGACGCCCCTGCCTGTAGCACTGTTTATGCATCTCAATATACGAGTAGACAGCAGTAGAGGTCTTTACTAGGTAAGTAGACTCTACAGCTACAACTTAAATTTAATTTCATCCACATTGAAACCAAATGAGACTTCTTCAAAAGAGAAATACATCTTTTTTTCTTTTCGTTCTATTTTAGTCCTTTATTATAGCAGAGAGTCGGATTTCTATGATAGGGAACTTGCAGATACCAAGATCATGTGAGATGCGTAAATAACAGTGATTAGTGTGGTCCTCCCGTTGGAGAATCATGTGTTTCAGTATGTAGTGGAATCTTGCAACGGCAATGATCGTGCTCGTCTTCTATCCTTTAAAGCCCCAGCAGATGGAGAAACTCTCCCTTCTATCTCAGCCGGCCATCGTCTTGGAGCCCATGCATACGTTGCGCTCTGTTGCGAATAAAGACAGCTCACATGATGCCCACTCCAAACGTGTTAGCTGGCATATTGGCCGTTTCTATTGATAAAAATTCATGATCTCAAATTGCGTTCCATACGATTGATGCATGTAGTGAGTGATTATGACCAAATGTAATTTGTGTTAGTACCGTATATGTAATTCCTCTCCTTCCAGTGTCCCATGTGTAACTTCATCTCATCACCTCATTTGTTATGATACTTGTATATTTTTCATGTCCCACTATCATCGTGTTCTCTGTTGAGAAATATACGTTTTGATATTTTGATATTTCATATTGGTCATGGTCCAATGAACGAAGCTATCGATGGAGTTCTCAACTCAGAGAAAATATATCAAAGTGTATGCTCACCTGCTCTACTTCGCGATCCTAATATCAAACCGGACGGTGCAACTCTGCATCCATGTCTTGTGGCAAGCCCTCACACATTAAAATTATGGCCTTCTACTACTTTGAGAAAAGAAACTTATGTTGCTTCTTCGGTAGAAAGAGAACTATCCAAAAATACTGGTCTTTCCGCCAACCTACTTATCCATAGTCAGTTTACGACATTTCTATCATCTATCATCTGTTGATAACCTTTGAATGAGTTAAATAGTAAAACAACCTTGAAAGAGTTCAACGTCGAGAACACCGCATAATTTGTGACTCCTGGCATTACGAATGCGTGGATTTTTTGCCCTTATCATATCGTCGACAGATTCTTGCTTATCGCTTATTTCTATCCATTGTGAACGACGATCATCATCCTCTGCAACACCTTTGTTCCCTATAATGAGACACTCAAGGCATTTTCGTCTGCCACCTTTGACGACATCACTTCGTGACAGATCCTTCATCATATGCATGTCGAGACTGTATAACTCCGGATTCAACATTTGAGCATTGTTTCGTATTTCTTTTACTTTGTTATGATTTTTCTTGAATACTTATTCTGCACTTTTAACTTGGGGTCCCACGATTGCCATTACTGGGACTTTTGTAACTTTTTCAAATAAACGTCTTTATTATTATTATTTTGATCCTTTTCCTAATTGCACGAGTATTCATAATGAGAAAATGCTGGTTTCATGAAAAGGTAAAGAAGCTGGGCAGCATTGCTAGGTTCCACCGGACACATGCTTGCAAGAACAGAGAAGCATTGGAGGCCTATAGCAACACACATGTAATGATTGACAACAAAGGTCTGTCGTAGTTCATTGAATATCGAAAGAGAATGACAGCTAATAAGTCAGTACAAGACACCAACACCCTTGATTCCCCGACCGCACTCGCCTGGAATCGAACCGAAGTCCGCGGTGGAGACGAGCTCGCACCTTCTTCACCAGGCCACGCTGACGGTTCAAAAGGAATGCGAGTGAAGGCGGAAGTCATCTCTAAGTGATATCGACAGCATATTGTCCTATTATTATTGACAGAACGCTAACAGCGTTCATATTGTAGCGAGACAGCATATCAGCATGTCATACGACTACGTCACAGTAGTACACGTACACGTACACACAGTCATACAATATGAACGCTGTTAGCGTTCTGTCAATAATAGGACAATATGCTGTCGATATCACTTAGAGATGACTTCTGCCTTCACTCGCATTCCTTTTGAACCGTCAGCGTGGCCTGGTGAAGAAGGTGCAAGCTCGTCTCCACCGCGGACTTCGGTTCGATTCCTAGGTCAGGCGAGTGCGGTCGGGGAATCAAGGGTGTTGGTGTCTTGTACTGACTTAATAGCTGTCATTCTCTTTCGATATTACATGTAATGAATATGTAAATTCAGTTACATAATATTTTTTGTGATACTTGAATTGTATTGTAGTATAGACTTTCCACTTTCAAACGCCATCAGATCCCATTCATGGGGATCCCCACAGGAATTCTATGGGGATGGGGTGAGGATGGGGATAGAAATTCCATTCCCACGGCAACCCTGACAATAAGCGCACAAGAGGCAAAATGAACACGTCCGAAATTTCGGCAATTTTTGAAAATTTACAAACTTAAGAAGTCTCTTTATCACAACTCGATCAATTGATTCCTAGTTATTCAATTTTAATCAAAAGCGCTTGTCAGGCTTACGGATTGTTTCATTTTCAATGCTCTAGCTTTTTTTAGGAAGTGATTTACACTAATTCACACTAACCCCAGACCAAATAATTGACCACACCATTTTCAATTTTTCATCCACCCTATGCTGCATGTCGAAACGCTATATCTGCGGAAACAACTTATCTGTTATCATGACCATCAACTTCGTCACTAAGCAATTACATTTGCTGTGGCAACATACTTACTGTGTGCTTTCACTCTTCAACTGAGTATCCTAACTCTTACATTGTGTGGCCTAATAGTATAATTGATTAATGTACAGTACAGGGTGGCGCACGTAAACTGCCGGATTTTAAACTTTTATTACTCATCAGATATTCATCTGATCGTCATGAAATTTCGACTCATACTAGTTTGGAGTATAGGATTTATGATGATTATACCTGTTGTACTGAGAATTGTCAGAAAATTCTGATTCTATTGACCGAATGAAATGTAGTAAAATTGACATACCAACAATGTATCTTAACATGTAAAATTTAATGATAGACTTTTCCCTTTATTTCACCACGTCTTTATCAATAATGACCAAAACGAATTAAGGTAAATGTCATAGAAAACATTTATTAAATGAAAAACATAAGAAAAAAGTGTTAGTAGTCATCGAACTTCAACGTGTCCTCCTCCATTCTCGAGGACGGATTCGAGTCGCTTTTGGTAGGCCAGACCAGTTTCTCGACACATCTCAGTTGTCACTTCTTGAAATCCTTGTATGATGCGGTCCTTCAGGTCTTGTATGGATGTTGGCCGTGTATGGTAAACCTTGGACTTGACAAAACCCCACGAAGAAATCGCAAGGCGTCAGGTCAGGTGAACGCGGTGGCCAGGGCATGTTAGGAGATCCACGTCCCATCCATCTGTTAGGCATCTTCTTGTTCAACCACTCACGCACAGGAAGTCCCCAATGTGGAGGTGCACCATCCTGCATGAATATGATGCTCCTGCCTCTTCTGTCCTACTGCACCGCTGGCCGAAATTCCTCCTGTAGCATCTTGAGATACCGATCCTTGTTGACGGAGGTGTCGAAGAAGAACGGTCCGTGGATACCTGATTGGCTGATTGCCGCCCACACGGTGGTGCGTGGCGAGTGCATGGACTCTTGCTTGATCCAGTGAGGGTTCTGGTTGGCCCAATAACGACAATTGTGGCGATTCACGCCACCATTCAGATGGAAGTGAGCTTCATCGGACCAGGTTAGTTCCACTAAATGGCTCGGGTTGGCTTGAATGCGCTGTTGCTCCTGTTCTGCGAACTCCATTCGGTTTTCCAAATCTTCTTCGTGTAATCGCTGCACCACCTGGACCTTGTACAAATGCCATCCATAGAGGATGCGCTGGGTAGTGCGGCGACTCACTTGAAAAGCATTAGATGCACGACGGGTAGATGTGTTTGGGTCCTCCTCGAAGTTCTGCACAACTCGTTCCACATTCTGCTCCGTTCGTTCAGAAGATGACCGGTCCCGCTTGACAGTCACCACACTGCCACTGGTCAACAGGTTTGTGTGCCACCGCTTTATGGTACGGGCATCCAGTGCTCTCGCGTTCTTGCCATACTCTGAATGATAAAGCATTTGTACCTCCACTGGACTCTTAAGCCATTCGTACCAAGTCGCGCATTTTGCTCGTTCTGCAACCGAATAATCATCCATTCGTCTATGTTCGATTCTTTTCAGATAGTGATTTAATCGTCGAATGGTTTTTTATATGACATCGAAGTAACTGAACAATATTCACTTCAAGACTGCGCACAATTCGTTGTGCAGAATACGATTCATGTTAAGTTAATTAACTTGATCTAGATTTTCGATGTCAACAAAATGCGTACATGTCATTCGGTCAATAGAATCAGAATTTTCTGACAATTCTCAGTACAACAAGTATAATCATCATAAATCCTATACTCCAAACTAGTATGAGTCGAAATTTCATGACGATCAGATGAATATTTGAGGAGTAATAAAAGTTTAAAATCCGGCAGTTTACCTGCGCCACCCTGTGTATTATAATATTATATAAATATTAATAATTTTTAATATTGATACTATTTATAAGTATACTTATACAATGTGTCAATCGCATGCAAGTTGCTTATTAGAACTGAAGAAGACTTTATTCCTTTCTGATTGGCAAGTGACGACAAAACAACGCGTGCATCACATTGTTGACATCCATTACTTAATATCATGTTTACAATCAATTCTATCAAATTAACTATAAAATTATTATCAAATTCTTCTTTAAGCTAGTAGCATAAAGTGTGTGGAATGTTGCAGCACATTCTTCTTACGCTTTCTTGCCATTGAAAGCAGGCGTATGTGTCTGATCGAAACTTGGTTCTTAATAGACCAACATCTCAGAGTACGACATTAATACATTTTACCTCAGAATTAGCTATGGATGGAAATCGAGATAATAACATGCTGTCGTGTTCTCATACCAGCCCTAATGAAAGTTATTGGACCGTTCAACCGCTATCACATTAATGGAGTCATGATTTACTATTGTATGGATTGCTGTACCTACAGACTGAGTGATGCCATAATTTTCACAAGTCAAATAGAGAGATTTACTTGTTCTAGCAGATATGATAGCAAAAATCTTTGCGGAAAGATCCCGATTTCACTAAATACTACCTCATTTAACGTGCAGTGCAATGACATCATCGGAAGATTTGTATAAATTGTGAAGGATGATGAATATCCTTTGACTTTATGCGATGTGGAGGTTTTAGGAGGCAGTGAGTATAGCTTCATATCTATTAAGAAAGAAGGCTTCAGTGCTTGATGCGTGTGTTTCTTGTTGTGGTGTAACATACTCGTAGAAATAATAAGTTAGCTTAACATTAAACACTTAAAACTGCAATTTCATCAGTGCAAAAGTCAAATTAAAGAAATCCCAGTCGACGAACATGTGCCGTTTACGACTTACTTTCTGCAGCAATGCTCCGCCATTCAGGTAGACTCATGATCAAGATAGTAATCAGCTGTTAGTTTAGAAGTTGCTATCTTCGGTATGAAGCTAATTGGCCGCAACAATGTAACTACTGCACTCATGTACTGTCTTGCTCTTAGCCTACCTAAAATCGCGTGGCCGTAATCGCAAACAACGTCACAGAAATTAATAGTTTTGGAGCAACACCAAATTTGTCTAAGAGGCTCCTGGTGCTTCGGCTACAGTGCGGTTAATGCTGTATCTTTGCAGAGCAAGTCGTAGAAAACATATTTTGAATTGAATCTCGTGTGGACTAACTGTGGGTCTTTTGAGTAGCAGCTCATAATTGTTTTAGATGATTTTATTTATAACTTTTCCCAATTCTAGAAGATGCACTTCTTCCATAAGATAGCGACAGCATTCATATCTGCCATAACCACATTTTGTAGCTCCAGCTAAACTTTCACATAGCAATAGCATTGAATATATGAACCACAATATGTTGATATATGAAGCACAAGCGATCTGATCCGGAGGATGTGAAGTTTTATAGGTGTCAAGAGACTATTGAGCCCCACTTTGACATAGGTAAATTTGCTTCAGGAGCGTTGTGTGCCTAGATTGCTTATGAGTGTTTGAAGTCTCTCAGCTCATTCTGTCATATTGCGTTTAATTCAGCGGAATTCCGGGTAGTCATAGGAACAGACATCAGTTGTTTAAGAAGTGTGCATGTGGTTCGACATTCGCCGTCTGATTCCTGATCCGGTCACCGAAGAGAAACATGCTGGCATGCTTCGAAATTGCAGGTCACAAATCAGAAGAAGCTACATATGGATACAAGGACCTCCCAAAAAGCTGAAGCGCCTCAGCACATTTCTACCGTCACAGGATCATTCCTTTACCGCGTGTTATCTGATCACATCACGTCGAGTTGAGGAAGAGATCACGATTAACTTTGAAACCATTGATCTCGATGATTGGAACCTCTTATTATGCTTTTGAATATGGAGTCGATGATGGACTGTTGAGGAGATGCATTCAAGCGCTGTTTTCGGTGCTTGGGTTATCTTGCCCCCCACGTATTCAAATTTGTTCAAAATTCTTAAAAATAATTCATTCGTCACAAAACTTCAGGTGCATATAGATATATTTTTTACCAGCACACCAAAATTTGTGAAAATCGTACAAGTACAATTCGAATTAGGGACGACAACTTGAAGTGTGCCGATGTCAGCAACTTGATTTGACGTCGTCTACCTTATTGTCTAAGCAGAAAGCTATGTATACACGTATATAGGCCTATATATATATACATCTATTGATTTGTTGTTTTTTGATTTCGAAGTCTACAAGACCTGACTGATACCTTTCGTTTAACTTCTGTTCTTCTTTTCCTTCTTGATGTTGGTCTTTTCTACTGATCTTCGTATAATTTGGTGGCAACTATTTTCTTTGCAAATTAAATTAAATTGAATATCTTTATCTAATTTCACGCATTTGTGTAGAGACTTTTCCACTTTTCTAAATTCACTTTCTCCTGTTGTTGTTCATGTTTTTAGAATTATGAACGAATGCCATTTTATTGCGAAGTATTTATTTAGCGACGTTTCGGTCTGTTTTACAGGGACAATTTTTAAGCTTACATAATGAAAAGTGAGCTACCATAAAATTGGAATTTCAAACTTCGCATCGCATTTTCAAGGTAATGACAAGTATTTTGTCATTACATTAAAAATGCGATACGCCGCATCGCGAAAGAACTTGTTCTAAAGAAAGGATAGCTGAAGATCGAAGATTTTGGGTTCCCATACACTCTTAACAACATGTCCAACCCATCATCATTTCCAAAGAGCAAACACAGTAGCATAGTCAGCGACGCAGCGTAGACGTATTTCACATTGATGACGAATACAGTGTCGCCCGCGCCCGCCAATGAAAGAATACTATGCATCATTGATGAAAGCTGAGTAATATACAGGATTGCAGATTCTTATCGATGTAGATACATTAACGAAGATGCCGAAATTTGATCCGTGTGAACAGTGATATAATTTTAGTGTCAACAATCTCATAGCCAGTGTTAACTGCCAATTAATCACACTTGTCGCGCGTGTGTTAGTGTTCACTAGACTAGACTGAAAATTAACTTCATGCACGATAGATCAACACGAAATGAAGGCTATGCTCACAAAGAAAATAAAAATGAGTAAGTATAGAATACATTTTTTATTCCATACCTAAATATGAAACATGTGATGACCGGGAGCAATAAACGCAACAGCCTGTTGAATTGTGCTATCTTCGAGAGAGAGAGAGAGAGAGAGGTGTTCTGTATAGTGATCTCAGCTCAGACAAAATTGAGCGTCATGAGCAATAAACATCGCAATTTCGTTTTCCTTTGACGCTTAAAATGTTTGAAAAGCAGTGACGAATTGGCTTAGGATCACAAACTCACGATGAGGCTGTTGAGATAAAAGTCTGACATTGGGAAGACATTTCAGAGGGATGTGAGTTTAATTTGAGTTATTTTCACATTAGTGATGTGCGGTTATAACCATGGATACGGTTAACTGCGGTCAATGACCGGTTTTGGTCAAAAATACCACGTTTACGGTCGGTTGCAGTTAACGTAATCAACGAATGTAGTTAATCACGGTTACATTTTGAATTGGAATATATTCATACTCTTATATGTTTTACTCAAAGTTTACTTTGGTTTTACTTTTGGAACTTTAAATGAGTGACAATTGAATGCCGTCTTGTGGTTAAACAAAACAAGATATTTAGCGAAATCTGAATAATGTCAGAATCATAATAGTATCATGAAAATTAGTTGCGCAGGTACGTTAGGTTTGTGCATTTGTCGCAAAATAAGAGCTCTGTTGGATGGCTGCGTGGACAAGTAGACGGCTATAACATGATATATAAATGACTGCAAGTTCTAATATTAGCTATTGCTATGTGTACATGTACGTACACAATATCAAAGTAAACTACAATTCGAAACTTAAGAGCTCGATACCGGCATCTTGGCTTCCATTTTACCACGACTACTTGTCATTCGCATTCAGGCTCCCTCAATGGAATATTTACATGTGCATGTAGGTTTGGACTTCGAGCTATTATTATGAGGATAGGTCAAATCTTTCTTATGTAATCACATGTAGGCCTCTATGGTGTAGGCCATCCCATGCAGCAACGTATCTAGTCAGGCCATTGTGATTGAAGCGTTTGTCAAATGAAACAAAGAATAGATTAACCCTCAGAGATCTGAGGGGGGGTCCAGTGGACCCCGGAGCCACATTTTTCTATTTCATTTTTTGCGCTGACGATATATCAACCACTCAAGCCCATACAAAATCATCATTTCTTACAGTGAATCTGTATGTATTATTTCATTTCAATTGAATCAGTAGAAGTATGCCAGATAGGCCAAGGGGGTCCACTGGACCCCCCCTCAGGTCTCAGAGGGTGTAGAAATTCCATCAAAAAATTTTTGTAATTAGATGAAAAATGATCTTGAACGATGGTCCACGATGGTGTATAAAGAGTGAAAGTCATTTATTCATTGTTTGCATCATGCTCGTAGATGTGCAATGTGTTGGAAGATCGCAAAATGTGAATATTTTGCTTTCGCACATGATCTCGCGTGACTGGTTGGCCTATATGAACAACTCGACATAAATCGATGTCCGAAATGAAAGCTATCATTATATTCATAGTTGAGCACCAAAAACTGATTGATGACAAACTTTTCACAGCAGTAATGATAAGTTTGAGATCTCCACAGCTGTTTTTGGTTCTAGAAGTACAGCAATTTTGTCTCATTTTAGGTCTATTTCTGATAGTTTTGGATAAATTTGAAGGAATATACAAATGGAAAGGATTAGCTGCATGAATTAAATCAATTTCATCAAAATTAACTATCTGAGGTTTTATGGTGACACAAAATATCGTAAAGCGGCCTCCTAGTACAAATGATGCTGTACTAAATGTGGTTGACTTACAAAAACACCATATTTTCGCACGTGTTTACTGAGAAAGCTGAAAGTCACTCAAGGGATTCGTTATACCGACCTGCTACACGCGAACATCATTGTTTTACTTAAAATCAACTTTCCTAATGTTTTGATATCGATTTAAGCAGGTAAACCAAGAATATGTTAAAGGGGTCCACTGGACCCCCCCCTCAGGTCTCAAAGGGTGTGAAAAAGCTCAGGTCTCTGAGGGTTAATCATACAGTATACCATAGGCTAATAGAACATGCGCCTATACGCCCATATGATTCGCATTTTTAGCGATTGCAAAACCGCTGTCTTTGACTACATGTGTACATGTATTTGAAAAACTGCCTTAACCCCGATTATGTTTTTTAAAAAAATGAAGCCTTGTAAGCTTATAACAAGGTAATTAGGCAAGGTAAGCCAAACTGCCCGGGCCTATCAGGCTGCTGTCAGTATTTTGTCAATAAGCGAATATGCATAAGACTATTAAGCAAGTTGTATTTTATTACGATGACCAGTAGGAAACTGATATATTGTATTAATTCAAAGAGCCTATACGTTCAAACGATTAACAGTCGGATATACAATACATGTGTTTCTGCGGTTAACGGTCGGTTACGGTCAAAAATCCCACGGTTGCGGTCATAGAGTAGGGATATGTAGGTAGTGTCGACTCCTAAGTATATGTATACAGTGAAAATTTTTATATCAAAGGATTCAGTTTTTTGCGGAGATTGCGTTCCCGTGGTCCAAAAAATTATTTGAGCAGTTTTAAAAAAAGTCAAAATTTTGACAATTTATATACTACCGAGATGACTTTCCTATGTAAGTAGTATGAAACAAGTTGGATATCAAAAGGAATGAATATTTGCTAATAAGCATCCTAACTAAGCGGAAATCAAGCTGATAATCAAGGTAATTTCTTGATCCGTATTATAATGGAAGTCTTCATGAAAAAGTCAAGATATTATTCTGCTTTCTTGGCTGAAATTTCAAGTTTTATTTCAATTTTCACCGGCATGATTTTATGATTCACTAAATTCATGTTTCATTTCTAGAATATGAATATTGAAGGGTGAACCATTTACATCTTTCAAAGTTTAATGAAATCATTGTCTTTGATTACGTGATTTTTCTCTGCCAGTTGCAGGTTGCCCGTGATATGATATCGCTTAAGAAAATACTCTTGAGGTTGAGCATGAAAGTAACAGCAACCCATCGAATTGTTTACTTAACAAAACATTACCTATCCAAGGCTGTCATGACACGGACGATCTGTAAAATAACATCATTCCCTTCTGCATTACAATCATGATCACTCAATTCCGTTGCATTTTCTGAAAACTGCAAAAATTTGCATATCTCATTTGGAAACAATTCCGACTGTATCTTTCTTGAGTTCATTTAATATAATCGAAAGTGTATACACATTGGGGATTCAATAAATGCGGAGTTACCACTCTACGTAATAACTTACTCTATGGTTGCGGTTGATTACGGTTACGAAAGTTTCCTGTACGGAAATTTATCTAACCACACATCACTAATGCACATGTAATTGTTGTATTCTAAGTCGATACGTGTAAGGTAGTCTGAACTTCGATGTATTTTTTCATTTAGAAATCTTTGCTTTAATTTGTCACACGTACTTTCATTTCATTAAGGAGTTATACATGCCAGCATCGAATAAGCAAGTTTAAAAATTCATTGAAGTTAAGATCAGCGTCTAACTAGTAACTAGAATGATGGTGCATAATCCATTGTGGAGCGAAGGTCTATGGTCTGGAAGCACGCGATGCCACTTTATACATATAGGTATATCATAAATTACATAAATATTTTGATAACATGGACGAGCTAATGTCTGTCTCTTTCGAAGTTGTATCACTGTATACGAATATTCCGTATTTCCTAGGACTAGAGTCGATTAGCTTCTGGTTACGTACCGCGAGATTAATAATACCTGATAGTTTTTGTGACGAATTTGTTGAAAGCTGTAAGCTTGGTATTGGAAAACAGCTACTTCAGTTTTGAAAATGACATACCGGTATACATTCAAAAATCTGATACCGGGATGGGCATAAAGCTAGCACCAACTTACGCGATTTTAGTAATGGGATACTTGGAGCACAAAATGTACATTGTAATTACAGATATTTATGCCGAAGGTGTTTCCAACGCCATAATTCAATGTTGGGCCCGATACATTGACGATTTTTGGATTATATGGGAAAGCAGTTTCGAGGAATATTAAGATGTTTCACAATACAATTTATAATTACAATTTTGAATGCAATACATAATGATATCAATTTCAAAATGAAATGCACCAACAAGGAACTGAACTTTTTAGATGTGACAGTATTTAAGGAAAATGATAGAATAGAAACGGATATTTATTATAAGTTCTCCAATAGCCATAATTATCTTCAATATCACTCAGCACATCCAAAACACAGGATCAACAACATCCCTTTTTCTCTAGCAAGGAGAATTATTGTAATTGTTTCCAGGTATGAAGTACGAACCAACAGATTAAATAGGTTAGAGCAAATTCTCATGAATCTACATTATCCGAAAGAACTTACACGCAATTGTTTTCAGACAGCTTTAGAGGGCCAGCGTAATTCTCCGATGAAGCTTGTAAAAAGCCAAAGTACCTACAAATGAAATGATCACTTTCGTGAGTACTTTCAATAAGAACAATCCCAATACGTGCCAATTCTAGCAATAATTCCAGCAACTAACACGTTAAAACTGATGAACTCATTTAAAAATTCTAACTTCTTTAGATCATACAAACAACCAAAATCACTGTTAAACATTTTGAGAATGAATAACAGAATAACGATCACAGGAATTAAAAGGTGCAATTAATCCAGATGCCAAGCCTGCTCGACTTTGATAACAGGAGAAGAACTGAGTCTTGTTTTAGATGGCTAAGAGAGAACGCTTTATTTTAGGAGTGTTAAGAGCAACATGAATTGCCAGTCGAGAAATGTTATCTATGCTATAAGATGCCAGGATTGCCACGAAGTCTATCTTGGGCAAACAGGTGACATGTTTAGAAACCACTTAGCAATGCATAGACAACAAATAACACATGCAAAATATGCTACACTAAACATGAGCCGACACATCTCTATGTGTGTCAATAACTTAGTGATAAAATTCCAAGGGGCTCCTATCTACATATTAAGTCCTGGCGTGTCAAAATTACGGCGTGAGCGTAAAGAGAATGCTTTTATTTCTCTGTTGAGGCCTAAACTCAACAAGTGTCAACTTTGAATTTGCATGCTGTCTTATTTTGTAATAAATTCATTCCCTCTAAAAAGCCTCTACGATGAGGTGAAACCGATAAGGGAACTAAAAATGGTTTTATTTGGACGCTACGTTGCCGCTAGTCCCTCCTGTACCTTGTTCCTCAGTCATCTTCTGTCTTCATCATCATAGGCTATTTCTCATTTCCGTATTCTTCCTGATAAATAATCTGTGATTGAATAGATTTGCATTTTCAACATCTTGCAAAATCATGCTAATTTTTAATAATTTTACATTATTTCACAAAGACTGTCTCTGACGGTTATGACATATTCTACATTTTTGGTTTTTTTATTCTTTACAGACAAAAGTGAGAGATTCTTGTTGGGCAAATAAGATTCCTTAGGAATGTTTCCTCTCCTGACTAACGTTCATACTTTGCTACTTCACTTTGCCACTTACTTTGCTATGTCACGCATTTTTGAGATAACAGTAGTTGCAAACAAAGGCATTGATCAACCCAGAGGCAAGCAAATTCCGCTGCTCTATAACTCAAATTCCGCGGCCGATATATTCAAATTCCGGTAAATACCGCTTTCACAATTTACTATCACAGAGCACTGAAATACGCTTTCTGGAAATACCCATTTTTGTTTGACTTATTGATGCGCATCTATACATGGACGTTATGAGAATTTTTGGCCTATAGGATACCCAATGAGAATGCTTGCGACCATAATATGTTATCATTATAAATCGTAAATAGGCTCGATTATCTTTATCTTTTAAGGCATTTTTATTAACAAATATGGTGCGCTGCCATATGTATTTACCGTTATTTACTTCATGTATTTACCGTTTAGTTAGCGAATTATATCTAGCGTTTCATGTACCTGTACATGTATATAATTATATATTGAATAGCCTGCACAGCATAAATAAAATCATAGAATTTTTAAAAATAAAAACAAGAGATGATCCATTTTAAAGCCATTGTGGGTAGAAACGATACACACAAACACGTCACATAGTAAGACTTCGTGCAAAAATATCGAAGAGATCTAGATTGTTAACTCAAGGATTGTAATATACATTCAATAAGTTCTTTGTATTTTCTTCCGTAAGGGTTCTGCGTCTGTCTGAGAATATGTGATGGTAAATGCTGAAGCTTCGCTCGACTTCCGCACTACTTAGGGGGAGTGTCAAGTTTTGCTTTGCCGGAGTAGATAAGTAAGGCATCCCCTGTTTGTGATAAGCCCACCACTGCAGGGGATCCTCTCCGTTGTAGCTTCGACACAAAGTCAAATACGATGACCACTCGTCGAGGACGGTATTGTTTGGGGCTTTCAAACCATGAACACTTTCAAAGTTCTTAATGTCTTTTTCTCCAACAGTATTGAAGCACGTCATTTTCCTTGGATTAAATACGCGAACAGCTTCAATAAAATCCATCGCAGTATAACGTTTCAAATGCTTTGTCAATTTCGATAGCGCGTATCGTATGCCATATGGAAAGACTTGTGCCAGGATGATTTCTCCTTTTGCGACTTGCTGTTCAAAAGCGGATCGGTTTGGGTGCCGAAGTTGAATGGGGATTTTCCATTTTCCAGAAAAGCTTCTAAGCTTTTCAAAGAATCATACGCGAGATGCGCAATTGGAATATCCTTTCGCTCAAATAACTCGATCACTTGAACCATTCCGCCTGCATTGTCGCTGATAAAAGATAGTTCTATCTCAAGTTGCGAAATGGAAGATTTGTCTTGAAAGATGTCACGCAGTTCATCAATATAGGAAGTTCCACACGTTTCACGTTCCTCGGAAACAAAATCATGGATAAACTTGAGGAATTCAAGGTAATAGTGTGGTTAACTTGTTGTGTGGTAAAAACCAACACAGCGCAGCTGCAGTAGCAGTAGCAGTCCGGTGACCTGTCAATAGAGCGAATTCGGGAGACTCACTGGGTTGAATGACGGTTTCTTCGACGGTTTTTCCCTCAAAGACCGCAGACCGCAGACCTAGCTCTGTCTGAACGAGCCTCGAACGGGCCTTTAGTCGTTATTTTAAATCGTTGTGATTTGTCTTTCAGCTATCAATTTACGAAGTATTTTCAGTTTATCGTCAGAAAAGTCAAAATAGTCTTCTGCAGGTACTTCCATTTATTTATCATAGACAAAGTCGTAAGGCGAAAATTCTGGCTCGTGATAAATAAATGGAAGTACCTGCAGAAGACTATTTTGACTTTTCTGATGATTTCGCCCGGGTACGTGGAGGAACATCTAACTACATTTTCAGTTTACATAAGCAATACTAGTAGCAGTGTCACAACACTGTTTATTAAGCGTCTGAACGGTTTGTGTCCAGATTTCGCGCATTGATTTAGCCCAGATTTTGCGCTGCTCCTCGGCACTAATGTCACGACACTAGTGTCATCGTGTGAACGAGGCTTAACCAGCTGGCTCGGCAAATACAGCACATTGGCAATTTATCAAACTTGGAACATAAAAAATTTAGATGCATTTTCAAAAAAGCCATTGACTCTCTTAACTATGTCACTTAGAAGGAACTCAGGGCCAATCTTTCAAATATCTCGAAATACCTCGAGATCTCGAAGACGTAATCCCGGGATTTTTAATCTCGTAAATAGGTTCGAGATCCCGGGATTGTAAACCATAGTGTTATTAGAGCACCCGGAAATATTTTAAATCAGCTGTCTCTATGAACACATTTAAATGACCTTTCAAATGCAACACTATTTTTGCAAGTTCGGAGAAACTCAGTCAAATTAACACCCCTCATTCTCAGTCATCATTGCTTAGCTGAAATGGAATGGAAGAACGCTAACTATGGACATTTGTTGTGACCTCTGACAGCAGCAGCCTAGCACGTGCAGATTAGGGGCCGATCAAGGCTGCAAGCCAAAGCTGAATTTTAACGTTTGCTTAACTGATGTTGACTAAAATTACAATTAGCATCAAGATATCATGATCGATACCGTTTCTTGCCGTCTTTTAAATCACCGAGGTGTTTTACCAAGGAGCGTAGAGTAAATTTGCTTTACATGCTTTGAGAAATGCAGTAGAGATTCTATGAGATTCATGACAAATGTCCAATATAACTTCATCAATTATCTCATCACATTTAATTTTATGACAGTCACGGCAATAAATTGCATAAGGCAATATGCAGGAGGTCTAAATACAGATTATGACTAACTGAATTTTCCCACGGTAACTTCAAACTCAAGATTCAACCTTTGGATCAGTGGACCATTGTTGCAATGCATTGCGTGTCATACAGCACAACTGCATTTTTGCAATAGAGAATTACTGTCTTGCCTTTGTAAATGGCCAGAACTAACAGATGGGGACTTCCTCAGAGTTCGGTGTAATTACAAATGTCGTTCCACAGCACAAAGACAATCCCAGTATATTACACTGTGGCTTGTGTTTATGGCGGTCGTCATTTCTAAAATTTGAGGTCATATTATTCTTAAAATGCATAATTGCGTTGTTTTTCCGTACAGCAATAATTAAAGTTATTAATGAAAACTTCAATAAATCACTGCATTTATATCTGAATTTCATAAATGTAATTTGCTGGAGCGCTATGCAACTGAATATCCTATTTGTTGTGAATGTTGTGCACCTCTGCCCTAGATGCTAGAAATCATAGCTGTTTCTAGCCGACTTCAGTCATTCATGTCAGGAGTCTTGAATCACATGCACTAAGCAACCATTTTGCAAAAGTCGATGGAATCCACCATTTGGTGTAACAGACATAATAGTTTCAGACTCTGTGCATAATCTCAATGGGAACTTCAGAATTGGAACTGGGCCCATCCTAGGCCGGGCTTAAGTCTGACTTGGGATGTAAACACGGGCGTAGAATATTTGGTGCATTGGCCTGAAATAGAGGTGTGCAGTTGTCATATAAACTAGCCTCAACCCGACCTGAAATTGCTTGAAAGCAACCCGACCTAACCCAGAAACTCTTGATAAATATTGAACTTTACTCATTCATTCGATCAGTAAAATCCAGCATAATGAAAAGAGAAGTCTCGAGGAAAATGTGAGTTAAATACGCTTGCATTGAGAATTGAGATGACTATCACAATTCATGATAAGTATAGATACCTCAGATCCATAAAATATGTATTGTTCACGTATCCTGAACCCGACCCGAATGCGATAGGTTTCGGGTCCCGAATGCACACCAGTTTGATAACATAAAATCTGCTAGCTCTTTGAAATAGTCTACTAGAATTCATCTAAATGAATTGAAATTATAACGAGCTTCATTTCGATATACGACATGGCTGCGGTTTAAGTAATACCTACCGAATGCATGCCGAGTAACATGCAAATAATGACTGCGTCTATAAACGGGTTCATGGAGCATCTCAGATTGAGGTCCTTTTCCTGAACAATTCATCACATCAAAAGCAGCAACGTGTTAACTTTCAATGAATGTATCGCAGTCTGATAGCTTATATTTTGCCAGAAATGATATAATCGGATTTTATTTTTCTTGTAAATTTCATCTGATTCGCATTCATGATGGATATAGCACTGTACACAATCCATTTACCGGCACTCTATTTGTCGTCCTTGAGAAAGCCAGAAGACAAAAAATTGGTTCTTCATAATGTCTGCTCTATCCGAAGATGCTAGTGCTGATAAGTCAAGTCCAATCACATGCGAAGAAAAAATATGATAAAGGTATACAATCATTTACACTCAGTTCTTCTGAAAGGACTTATTGTTGCGTTCATTCGGACAAAAACGCCAAGCTGCTACCAAAGTTTGCTTGACAATAAAATAATGGTCGTACTTGACATATACAAAAAGACACACGGTTCATCAACAAGATGACCGACTAGCTACGTCTGGTTCCGCCGGACGATCTGCAGCCGGTGGACCCACACCCAAAGGTGTGCCCCACAATAATAGAATACATGAAAATATACTAGCTTACTTTGTATTATGAACAGAGGCAATACATAAAACTCACATCAAGTTACATCGTATGGATAATTGTCTTCTGGAACTAATTATTTGCGAAGTGTTTATAGCAAGGAGATCTAGATGTTTATACTAAGATTGCAGGGACTTTGTTTACTGGGCAGAAGAGGATCTGTCATTACATGCATGTCTGTCTGGTACGGTAGTTGCGATATTTGTAATGTGGGACTGCGGTAATTTTAAAAGTATCACTTTCACTCTATACATTCCTCTATTGAATTTCGTCATTTCTGAATCGTGCACTTATAAAACTGCAGAATTTTTGTTTATAATGTATGTTTGCATTGAAGAAATCACAAGATAATGATTTGACATAGTGGTAGTCATTACAGATCACAATATACAAGAACTTGTATTTAGACAACTTGTATTTAGACAATTCACCTGACTTATTAACATACAGGGTGGGCCAGAAGTAACCGTCGAATCTGCTTCCTTATAGTGTAAAGCAAGGCATTATTCGCTGCGTTTGGTGCTTTGTAATCTACTAATGATGTGGCCAAATGAATTCTGATTAGTTTTATCATCTTGATGAAATTAAATTTAACTGGAATTGAGAGTTACATTTAAATATTCTATGATACACTTTTTCAATACTGTAGTAATTTCTCTGAACAATCACATGAACGGGCATTATTTTGGATTAATTCAAAAAATGAAAATTGAACATTGAATGAATAAGTGCGAAAATCAACATTTCACTTGTCCAATGAATTGATCATTTCACGGGCATGATTATGAATTTGCTTCAGCAGAAACTTTGGTATCAATCAAGTTCAAGAATTGAGTGAAAATGATTTCGATCTTCGACTGAAATTTTGTGACAATTTCTACGTTCAGTTTCATGATCCTTCAAATCCCATTTATTCCTAATGAAGCAATCTTCAACATATGTGCTCACTCGGCTTCTTCTGCGACAATCCGAATCTAAAATTCGAAAGGTCAGTCAACAGTCCGTCTCTCGAGTGAATTTCTGGCAAGGTTGGATCTTGGGTCTTGGGTCAAACTTGGGTTTTGGATCGACCTTGGGTCAGTGATGAAAAGACGGGCTTTCTTTACAAAACCTTGGTTTTCTATTAATGCTGCATATGTATAGATCAAGTTATAAAAACTAATATTTGATTATTTTGAATATAATTCCTATGCTAAAATATATGATGGATTACTTGAAGGTGCATTTTGATATCTATGGCTTCCACACATTGAGCATACGTTATCCATAGTGAGAGTAATTTGTAGCAATGCAAACCAGAACAGGTTGGTTCTATAGGTGTAAGAAGGAGCATGGACCTGTATTAAATAGACTGAATGTAGTGCAATAGTTCGATATCAATGTCATGCATTATCGTATTGAATCACATGACGCATGTATCATGGTAGCATCAAAAGTGGAAGGAAAATATGATGTCTTATTTTGAAATTCTTCATCTCAGACTGGTATCTATTAATAAATGGACTGCTCCATGTCCAGATATTAGCTGCGCTTCTGAAAAAAAGAAATATACCATAAATACCAGGTTTATATCCAACAGATGTGAAAAATAGACTTGTATCACCGTCAAAACAATCTTGGAGCTACCTCACTGCATTGAACATCAGTGGAATGTGTATATATACTTAAAAATGCTGACATAATAATGGGTATAAAAATAGATTTACCAAATATCATTGCATGTTGTGTATGTGAGACAGCTACAAGAGAAGCCATCATTAAAAGTGAACATGACCTCATCGCAGTAATTTTACTCCCGAAGAACAACTTGCGAAAACAACCCATTGATCAACCCAACATTTTAAGTGATTTTTCAACCTTTCATATATTGCAAAACAGTGTCTTGCAAAAAGTCAATCAAATCATTGAATCCAGATAGTTGGACTTCATTCCTCCCATGCTTCCTAGCTTGTCTGATGTTGCATAGTCAATTGAGCTAGAAAATTCATTGACAACAATTGAACTATATGCATAGACATCATTATTCAAGGGTTTCTTGGAAATCATAAAGACGACCATTATCAGAACTTGATTGAGAACGCATTGTGATGTTTTACGAGCAGTCGGGTTGCAACATGCCAAGCAAATTGCATTGCCTCCACGCTCATTTAGACATTTTTGATCGAATGCTGGAGACTTCAGTGAATAACACGGAGCGTCAACCAAGACATATAGCACAGGGAGCAACGATGCTGTGGTTGGTCAGAGGGAAATATCGATGATTGTGATTAGATTTGGTCTCTTCTTCGAAATGATAAAAGTGATCTCAAATTAAAATAATTTCCATGGCTCACGTGTTTAGTAGCGATTTTCTAGATCGCGTTTGTGCTTCAGTTTTGTTGATCTTTTTATTCTAGTTCATCACAATCTACACTTCTATTCACATTTATCACTAGGTGAAGTACATAATCTAATCTTTAACACGATTACAATAAAAAGAAAAATGGAATGCTTCCAAACACATTGCATCAAGCTAGCAAAAAACTTAAAATTCGTGTTTTTCAGACAACATTGACCATCATACAATTTTTAAATGTGTTCATCAAATGCATCATGTTATTGTTATTTTCATCATGAAAAATGGGCAGCTGAAACTTTCCATACATCCTGTAATTAGACAAGAATGAGTGAAATTTAAATAATTTCGAAAAATAAATAATTTAATTTAATTTTGAATAATCAAATAATTCGTGTTTCTGAGGGTCGAATTTACCAGAAACAGTATTCATATAAGGTAGCATGTCGCAAACACGCATGTAGCTGTTCGTATTATTTCGATTGCTGTAAACAAAAAAACTTTTTGTCACCCTGTGATTATTGAACAAATATTATTGTAGAATCAATAACTAACTTCTGATTTGCGTTTCTCATGGTCGAATTGACCAGATTCAATTTTGATATCTAGATAAACAGATTTTTTTGAAAAATTGTTCACCAGTGTAATGACATCGGCCCCCATTTTTTAGGAATTGTAGTCGATGTCTCACAACTTCTTGGTTTCAGTTGAAAGTTGTTGAAGCTGAAACATGTCTCGTGTCGATTATATCTGTTGAGATTTGACATATTCATCATAAGTCACATTATTTACCCAAACATACAATGAGCTTCAAATTCATGATACGAAATTGGCTGATTACTGAGGCTATATATTAGAACGATGAGCCGCAGGGAGAATACCAGCCGTAATTGAGGCAGTAATCTGAACCTTATTGAATCTCTAACATAAATCAACCAAATTCAACGTAGCAAAGTGCGTCAAGGTAACAAAATTAAAAAAAAAAAGAAGCTAATGACTAGTTAATTTTCAATAGGTACAAAATATGATTTAAAAGAAAATTTTTATATCCTAAAATGTCTAAAAATTTAAAAAATGCTTACTAGAAGGACAAACAACGCTTCTCCTCTCCTCATGTGTGATGAATTGGCGAGTAAGTCGTTCTGTTCAAAATTATGTTTATCATTTATATATTGAAAAGATCCTATTTAACAGTCTGCCCATTCAGATGGTAAGAGGACAGGTCTGTTTCCAATCAAAATACCAGATCTAGCTAACACAGCGGGATTACGTTATCTAAAATCTACCAGGTGTGTAAGAGAATTAATATTAGTTCCTTAAGCTAAAACGTGAAATAAAATTCTACAAAAATATGCATACAAATTATTTGACTACTTTTAATGAGGTCATCAACAGGAACTTGGTCAGGACGATCGCGTTTCGACCGCTTCATCCTGGACGCTCAAACCCGACCAAGCGCGGTCCTGTACATTTAAGATGCACAGCCTCAAAAGTTATATCTATAATAGGAACTTTCATTTCTGACTGTGTCATGCACCTCTGGCCACTAATCATTGCATGTTATCATGGTTACAATGGTGCACTGTATAAAACAATCTAGCTGTTCCTGCCCACACACGAATTACAATGCAAAATTCTTTGAAAAACAGCTCCATTTCTTTCCATATCTTTGCCAACCATGTGGGAATCACTTCAGAAAATTTAAAACAATGATTGAACTGTACGCTCAGGACAATGAATCATTCTTCAACTTCATTTGAAAGAGTTGATTGTTAGTTCAATTATACCCCAATTACAAAGTAACTTCAGAAGTAATATAAAATATCAATACAAGCATCATACAACGAAGTCTACCATGCATCTGTTCATGCTCTTCTGTCTTTGTTGCATCCAACACTTCACTAGTGCCTCGGATGTCACATATCACACCATTGGAAATACTCCAAGTAGTTGCTCTACAAATCAAACAGCAGCACTGAGGCAGGAGACTTACTGAAACATCCCCAGTCAGGCAAAATGTGCAGCCATTTGCTCAAATGATAACTGCTGCCGCTTGATTTACAACAAAGACACAAAAAGCTGTACAGTTTACATTCTTGGAGAATCGCTTGGCTCACCAGACTCTCTGACAAGGCATTTTACTGCACGAATAAACTCCGTTTGTCCATTGCATTATGACGGAAGTTATTTTGAGATATTTGCACAGACTGTCACGTGGCATGAATCTGCTAGGTCATGTAAACTTGTGTGTGGACGATTAGCAGAGCTAACAACACAAGGAAAATTGGTCTTCCTTATTGAGGAGGTAATTGAAAAGAATTACAAAGGTCAGTCATTCATATTTTTGTCATAATAGCATGAAAGAATATATTCTATGAGATCTCAGCTTCTCCGCTCAAAAACTATGCATGCACAATGTAAAAAGCAAAAAAGACAAGGGTTTCCAGGTCAGTTATACTTCAGATGTCGCCATTACCTTAAATGCCTCATTTTGATATTATCATTTTATCGCGGAATCTCTAACAAGACCAACTCTAACTCCATGAGACGCCGTGTATTTTCCTCTATCTCTGCCAAAAAGTTGTAAAATATGCATCAATAATTGGCCATATTCTATTTCTATAACTACTACTTTGCAAAATTATTGATGAAATACCGGTAGGCCTATAAAATAAAATCACTTGCGATAAATCATTTATAACTGAAGATCTAGGCACTTTTAACGTGTAAGTGAAAGCAGCTTGTGCAGTTCCATAATCAGATGAGTAGTTGTTTTTTGTTTATTTGCACAGTTTGAAAAACGTGGAGATGAAAGAGGCTTAGCAAAATGGATGCCAGATTTGGCTGTTACTGCTTCAAATTCTTCGATTCTGTTCACTACTGATTACCCCGACCAGCAAGGGAGACTTCCATATTTTGATTGTAAATTGTCTTTTGATGGACGAGTTTTTCAACCCTGTTAATATACAAATACCATTACTAACAATAATTGTATTTTAAATTGGAATTCAAACTGTCCCAACCCTACCAAAAGATCTGCCTTATTGTGCGAAATCAGACACACCATCGCTAGATCGAGCAAGAAGTCAAACAAGTAGTTTTGTTTGAATGTAGTCAGAAATAAATTCAGTGAGAATAGCTATCCAAAGAAGTTTGTGAGTTCAGTGATGCGCCAGCAGAGAAGATGGGGAATAATGTTGACTCAAACCGCAGGTGCATAATTAAATGTCCCTATATGTAAATGAAGATGTCAAAAGACATTATTATTCCCTCTTAAGAAAATCTAGGCTTATTAATTTTGGCGCCCCTTCATTTAATGTTGGGAACTGTCTCACGAAAGTTTTCCATCCTCCCAAAGAGAAACAGTTCTACAACTCGAACTGCAAATTTTGTGTTATGAGTGAAGGTCTAATGCTTGCAACCTACATTACGTAATTTTTCAAACAACGTGTATGTGTGCTTCAAAATCTACATGGGGTAGACTCGTAAACGAATCCGATCTTGTTTAAAAGAACGTTTTCACGATCGGATTCGGCGTACGAGATCAATTTGGGCACGCATCAGCACCGCGACACCACTGCTGCAAATGAACTTGAGGTAATGAAATGCATTCACATCGTCTTCTGCAGCTTCATTTTACTGCGCATGACTAAGACGGAAGGTCGAAACGTCGCGAGTCAATTTATTTAAATGCAGAACTCGCGGAGCAAAAAACTTCGGTTATTTTTGGATCCATATCAGTCACCGAGCACGTGGAGAGATCATGCCCATAAATATCAATATTTCATTGAATAGATGAAGTTTAGTAAAGTATTCAAATTATTTTTTTCTTCACAATCAGCGCATGTCAAGTAGCGCATGCCAGTTGTATCGTACAATGATGGCATCGCGAAACTTAGTCTTCTTCACTAAATAACTCATCGATTCCCATGATAAAGCAGCGAGTCAAGAGTTTGGGCCTTTTGCGGTAATGAATAGCACATTTGTTCTTATTTTCATTAAATACATTCTTGAAAATATATTCTACTTTTCTAATAGAATAGAAAAATACTTTATTAGTCAACACAGCTGAGTGAGTTGATATTTTAGTAAACTGAACGATGAGCTGGACGATCTAGCGAAAGATCAAAATATACAGCAAACTGGGTGAACAAAGAAAAGAGTCAAATGAAAGAAAAAGTCTTGTTTCACCAGTTTGTGCAGAGAGCACACAACAAGAACACTTAGTACTTGTACAACGATGATGGTTGTTCCACAACATCAAAAGTTATCTGTTGTTTCGTTGACATCCAAATTATCGAAACTGGCCTAAAGCAAAGGTACATGATCAGAGCTTCTGGAAATGGAAGCAAAATTGGTATCTTTAGATAAAACTAGAATTCGACTGCAGCAAACCGCAGAAAGATGGCATGTATGAACTCCATGGATATGACTGAACCATTCATTGTTTGAATGAAATACATATGCACCCAGCAAAGAATTTATGTCGGGTCTGTGCAAAATACATGCAGTTTGTCCAAATGAAGGGAAAGGCTCAAAGCAAGGCTATATTTGTAGATCAAGGCACGAGACCAAGATTCAATCTTGAGTGCACCCCAAGAGAGGGCCAAAGATTGGTTGCTGACATATACCTATTAAAGCATGCACCTTCAAATATACTAAAAAATTTAGACTCAAGTGCTAATAGCACTTAGCAATTTTATTCAAAAATCATTGAAATGAAAACATCTGAACACCTTTTAATCTGGTTGTCAAAAATATCCTAAATGAAAGATCACTATTGACAAGTAGAAATCAGTATTTTAGTATTATTATCAAACCTCTTGGTATTCAGATTTCATATCTAAATACCTTAATCTCTCTATCAAAATTCAAAGGGTTTTATTCCGATAAGAAATACCCGGTCAAGAAGTACAGATGACTCCATCATTACAATATGAGCGAAATGTTGACAAAATGATTCAAATGAAAATGAAAATTATTTACACACTACATGAATGAAATGACACCAAGATACCAGGACATTAAATGACATGCGCGTACATATGCAGGAGGCAGAATGAGTCCGATAATCAAGTAATAACTATATACAATGATGTGACATGAAAACTGCATCGAAAACGATGAGAAATCCATTGTTCGAGGGCATATATGCAAGGTGTCTAAGTACATTTGAAATCTAGAAACAGAGGAGGTTTATTCAACGAATTCGGAGTTTTTTCATATTTTTTATGATTATTATGATTATTTATGAAGATGAACTTTAAATTAATACAACTATCGTGACCGTCGACAACACATTGAGCTACACACAACTTGATCAGCATCATCACTTCATAAATGATTATTAATCAAGTCTTGCAAGGGCGAACAGAAGAAATGCATACATAAAATCATTTGATACGACGACATGAAAAAACCAAAATTAAGAAATAGTAATAATCGCGTAGTTTAGATTCCTGGTTACTACAAGTAGGTGAGATTCACTGGTTACTACAATAAAGATCATTTAGGATGATCTTAATAATCTTAAAACACTATAATACTGTTTTAGATCTCTCTCTTCCTCACTCACTCACTCACCTACTCACGCTCACATACCTACATGTCTATTGTATATATTTATTTCTGAATAACTCTGATGGCTTGTTAGCAATCCTTCGCATAGTTAATTGCGACTTTAGGGGAGCATGTTTACTGATAAATATAATTAACAACAATGAAATTGAATAAACGATAGATCAAATTGCCATGCAAAAGATGTGCGACTGGTAGGATTCGAACCTACGACCAAGGTTAACTAGACCTGTGCTCTGACCAACTGAGCTACGAGCCACTTACGTGACTCTGTCAATTGGTAGGATCAAACCCTCACCACCACACATCAGTTTTCAAGGCAATAATAATCAATAAATAAAAGCAAATCTAGCACGTCACAATTGAAGAATATTAATAAAGAATATTCTTAAAGCTGAATTTACATTTGATATCAATATGTCAAGCATCCAGAATTACTTTTGCCAAGACTCTTGGTCTAAAAAGATCTCTATTTGTCTTGTGTATTGTATATGCATATAATTGAAAATACTAAAAAAACTATCGAATTGTTGCCAAAAGTTTATGTACTAGTCGTAAGTAGTGTAATATGCAGTAAACGTACTAGTAAAATTAGTTCGAACGATAATGCTAAAATTGTCTGATATCGTGCAGCAACAGTCAAATTACTGATTTGACTGACAAATCGTCTGGTAATGGGCAAATGGTGCGTGGATGATTTTTAAAATCATGCATGATTAAATTTCTCGTCATAATTTCTCAACAAGTGATGCATCGTGCAGTGCGAAGAATGCCGAAATTTTTCATTGTAGATGCTGATACACAACTTCTGTTTATTTCATTGTAAAACTTAATAATACATGACCGCATCTTTCACGCTAGACAAGATTTGCTAACATTAAAAATTTGCAATGATAATCAAGTAAATGTTTAGTGATTGAGTGGCTTCCGTTCAAATGATGACCCTACCTTGGTAGCTACAAGGATCATGACATATCATCTTTTTGATATTTTATTCAAATCTTTGCAGATATACAGAACAAGTCTGTCGGTCCTGAATACCATTGCTTTCAAGTCTGTGTCGGTGGTAGACAAACGGATAAAAGCATTGAACCGAATGGAAATTGGATTTGGAATGATAGCAACAGAATTTTCAACATCACATCCATAGATGAAATATATCGGAGTGGTCGTCGAATGAACAACTGTTATGACATTCAAGATTTTAAGGCAGTCTATAGCGATGATGAGGGTGCAGGATTGAATGACTATGCATATCCTGAGAAGTTTTATGCTTTTTGCGAGTGCCTGTAACTTTCTCCCGCTTCTCAATTGTAATATGATGCATACAGCAATGTGTCAACATGGGATATAGTGGACCGCTTTTGCAAATTCTGCACACAAAGCATTGATCTCATATCCAATTGGCATCTTCCATACGTCTATCAGTTTGGCCGGAATTTCTACCAACAGTAGTTAATTATCGAATTATTAGTAGCACGAATCTTATCGAAGAAAATGCAGGTTGTGTCTTGGGTTCACTCTTGGGTTTTTGGTAGTCTTGGGGTGCCCCCCTCCCAAGAGTGAGAACCCAAGAGTAAAGAAATTGACCATGAATGATCATTTGCGGTTTTCTTGGAAAAATTCTGCATAAGTATATGACCACATCATGTCACAGCAAGTCATCTACATGTAAGTTTACATGTATGTACATGTAAATGTAACCTACTTCAACCACACGATTGCTCTTTCTATGATAAAACTGTGCTATCATCAACTTTCATATAGACTTTCCGGAAATGTCTATCTGATAGTTTGTGTAGTTAGCTTTTTAAACTATGCTTTGATCACCTATGGCTTCCTTGTGAATGTAATCCATTGACCTAGAAGTAATGGATATTGTGTTAGACAGAATCTTGTATATATCATTTTGCGTGAAATAAAACAAATACTACATGAAAAATGTGATGCATTAGAACAATACCTGTATTACGCTTAAGCTGTTAAATTAGTGACCTGTAACAATTCGTACATAACTTCATATGGCCTCTTGCCTTGAAAGTTAAAAACTTCGGCTTTTATTGTTTATTCTACTAGTAGGCTGCATGTATTGGAAATAGAAAGATATCGGTATCATTTAATGTAGTGACATTCTTTGATGATTGCTTCTTGCGATTAGTAAAAATATCGTTATAGTTGTGCTATTTTCATCTTATACGAGGCCAATGTTATTATGTGTGTTTCGTTTCTCGATCAGACATGTTGTAGGGAATGTAGCTTAGTCATACTCTAACTAGGAAATTATTAGGCTGTAGGCGGTTGATGATATTAAGCCCAGAGATAACCTATGCCGATAATTAAAACTTTTAGCCGAATTTAGATATGGCCTCATTTCCGCAATAACAAATTCATGTAATAAATTAATATGAACATTAGATGCATATTAATTGGATAGCAATATGTACAATATGGTGTGATTCAAAATATCTTCATGCAATTTTAAATATGAATCAAAATTCCAAGCATGTTCTGGAAATTGTTGTTCCACTTCATTAGAGAAATAGCCACTCTTGAGTCCAATCTTGGGGGGCACCCAAGATTCAATCTTGAGCTTGAGGGTACCCCAAGATTTAATCTTGGGCAAGTTTGGACCCAACTTTGCTTGATGCAATATTTTCGATAACATATTCTCGGAAATTAAATCAGTTCATTATGTCACTTGATTTGGCCTTTTGATGCAATCTAGGCGATGTTTATGCTGACATCGATGTAAGAAGCTACCTGTTCAGTAGCTGGAGGGTCATTTTAATAACTTTTAAAATAATATTTGATGAAAGTCATCACAGGTTGCTGTTTGAAAGAGATAAGATAGACCAAAGCTGCAAAAGTAGGTCTCCAACTTCCACTTTCAGATTATATAGTGTCGAAATTCTTTTCAGCTATTATATCAGTGCATCTAGACTTTTCAGAAGCATTATTGAGTAGGTCGATATTCAGCATCAAAAAGGATGTCAAGTCAAAATGATCTTGATAGAACTGTGTCAGGGGAAGCCTCTAATGCTTGACAGTAGCGTTCACAGCAAAGATCGGCAATGATAAAATGATATCATCTTATTCTGAGGAAAAATGATATCATTTTATATCATTTAATTTTTGAAAAATGATATAAAATGACATCAAAAATTTTTGTTCTATTATATATTCTAATCATAGATTCTTCGTATTTTGAATTGAAGCAAATTAAGTCACTTTCGCTTGTTCTACCCCTGTCCTTCCGCACTGGTTGATCAATGTAGCGAAAAGCAATAGGCCATTGTCTGTCAATGTATCACACAAATTGTCAAACAACTCATTATTAACAATGCCTTGATTTCTCTGTGAAGTCTTGACTGCAATCTAAATATTTTTAGTCTTTCCTCGTACTTTAGATACTGTTGGCCTAACCGACTGCTTATTGTAGGCATATTTGTAATATTTGTAGGCATAGTGTATAAAGCTTTGATCAAAAATTGCGATGTCTAATGTATAGGCCATAGGCCTCACCTAACTTTTAACAAGAAGCTTTGTATGACTAAACTGCTTTCTTCGGTCTTCCATTATTTGGAATATATCGATACTGCATGCAATCTAATTTTAATTTCATTGCTAAGAGCAGTAAAAGTAGCATGATAGCAGTGTAAATCGAAAGATTCGTGTGACTAGATCTATTTAAGGTGCAGGTATACGTATATTTCACTAAAAATGGTATATTTTCATTATAAAAAATAAAATGATGCAAAATGATATCATTTTTATAAAATTCGTAAAATGATATCATTTTGAAAATTAATAAAAGCATAATTCATTTTAATAATGAATAAAAGCATTGTCCCTGCAAAAAGTTTAGTCGGAAAATATATTATCTTTTTCAGGTTGTAAGTAGGCCTGGCAAGGCTTACCTCTACAAATTGTCAACGACTATTGATTTTCTGGCTAACGTTTAACACAAACGTAGATTTGCAACAATAATTCTAGATGTTGCTGTGAACAATGCTCTTATTTAGATTTAATTTCGAGGGTTCATCAAAAACGAACTTCAATATCATTTTGTAAAAGGATCAATCTGACAAAGTATCCGAGGAGGCGGAACGTACGGTGCGATTGTGCACTCCAATCAATAGCATAAAATCCAAGCATACTATCGTATAAATGATGTAATTGGAAAGTTTTTCTTTGAATATTGGACCAATCATCTGTGTTCGTTCATTAGGAAAGCCTAATTTTCCAGGATAATAGCTTACACGTATCATATACAATGTACAATGAAGTACGAGGCCTTTCGGTCCGGCACCGCCGACCATCCTCAGGCAAGTGATGCAAATCACAGGATGCGAACATCGCACAGACTGCGTAACTGATGACAGAACAGCAAAGCATTGAATACTACGATTGTACAAAATTTTCCCTCCGAAATGATAGAAAATATGAATTAGACATAATACTGAAATGATGTTATCGGTAGTATCAAGGTGAAGAACTGTAAAGTTATGTGCAGCTGTACAAAGAGGTTTGAAATGTAAATTTATAAAGCACAAAGCAGCACATGAAGCGCATCCTACTATTTATGAGCATCACTCGTAACATAAATGAAATTAAAGCAGAATGCGACAGCCCCGCTAGAATTACCTGATGACCAGGAAAGAAGATACCTATGGTAATGTAATAATAACTGCTGCAGCGAAAAATTAAATAGACAATATAAAATGTTCCAGTGAGACCACAAACTTATTGGCCTTAAATATTGTTATAATGTCAAAAAAAAATAGTCTATGAATTTATTTGCAACTTCTGTTATATGAAATACATCGGAGAAAATTGTCATCCCTTCAGAATAAGATATCGCGAGCACGAGATATAAAGAGCTGCACAAGTGCACTTAGTGAGCACCTCTCAAAACAACATGCCGATAAAGTGATAAAAAATTGACAACTGTAGCTGCAAGACCTTTTAAGACATAAATCAGCCATATCTGCTAGAATGGTTGAATCACGGTATATCACCAAGAACCAGTGGAGGGCGCAGTTAATCGATTACGCATGATCAATCGTGCGACGGAATCAATCGCGTCGAAATTCGAATAATGTAAGAGGGTAAAGCAGGAAAACCGAAGGCTTGAGTGCTTTAATTTCTCACAGTGTGAGAATAAAGTACTGTATCTGATTTAATAATACTAATAATAAAGCGTCTATATTTTTGAATGAAAATCGGTACAAATTTGTGAAGTAATACACAAAAGTTACATTAACACTATACTCAACTAAATTACAGATTCAGAAGTAATCATCGTTTGATATAATCATTATACATAGAGCAAACATACAAAATAAAAGATTTGCTACGTCTGACAATGCGTCTTGGAGGGAGCAAAAATCTACCAGAACGCGAGATAGGAGGCAATTTCTCATACAAAATGTGATTGGGAGACATAATTTTCTGTAAGAAACGTAAGCTTAAGTCACTTCGACGATCACGTAAACTTGGTAGGTTAACGGATGCAGATGTCATTGAGCACAGAATAACTTCAAAACGGCGTTGAACACGATCTAGGCGTTTAGGGTCAGTGACACTAAGGGAAACAAAAAGAGGCGAACAGTACTCCATGACAGATCGAATTAAAGAGAAGTACACCAATTTTAAACTTGCAGGATGTAAAGAGCGGTGAATCATACGAACAGCATATAAACGACGTGATGCTGTGGCTATTTTTTTGTCAACATGTGTACTCCATGTTCCCATTGAGTCAAACGTGACACCCAGAGTTCATTGAACGATTTCACATTAGGTAGATCGACACCAGTAACGTGAGTGTGTGCGGATTTTGCGATGAGCAGGGATTTACATTTAGACAAATTGAGCTTCAAATACATATTTTGGGACCAATCAAGTACTCGTTGATGCTGGATAGAAACATGACTGTTGCCTGAATCCTTGTACACAGGAAAACAAATATTGATATCATCCGCGTATTTGTGACAGTTCGACTCATCGACACTTAGAGTAGATGTCGCCACTGAAAAAAGGTATGGCCCCAAAATGAATCCCTGTGGAATGCCAGATGTCATATTGATAACACGACTTTTCGTTGTACCAATCTTTACATACTGTGCTCTACCAGACAGATAATCAAAAATCCATGAAACAAAGGCAGAAGGAAAATTACATTCTATCAACCTTCTCACAATCAACTCACTTCTTAGTGCATCAAAAGCCTTAGAATAATCGTAAGATACGACTAAACCTCCACAGGTCGAAGTTTGGTCCAAAAACTTTGTCATATAATCATGCAAAGAAATCAGTGCACAAACTGTAGAGGAGTTAGGGCTGAAGCCAAACTGATGCTTGCCATAATATTGGATAAGTCTCTCTTTAACAGATTCCAAAACGAATGTTTCAAGAATTTTTGCGGGTAATGGCAAAACATTTATAGGACGAATATCATCTAAAGTCGGAGACAAACATTTGGAGACAGGAGTTATTGCAGATGTATTCCAGATGCCAGGTATTTGTTTCTCATCAATCGATATTTGAAAGAGGTGACCCAGAGGCATAGCAATGATACTTGATATGTGCTTGTACACTGCAATAGGAAGATCAGAGGACGACTTGTTAGTTTTAGAGTTTTGTATACAACTGAAGACGATGTTAGGAGTTATTTCGATATTCCAGTCTGAATTAAGAAGGTTAAGAAAGTAATTACTCTCGACTGAATCTCGAACACCGTTGAGATCCGAAATTTGAAACACAGAAGACAGTTTGCTATTAATTGCTTCGATACCGTCTTCGAGGCTCTTATACTGAGATAATAGTGATGTCAACGAAGTTAGAGCATGTTTGCCATTTGAAAACAGTGCTATCCTTTCTCTTGGAAAATAAAGCATTGGTGAGGAGGAATACTTTTCATTTTGTGTGGGAGTGAAAAGATATCTTTCCCATGCAAATTACCGGGAGGAAATATTAACGTTTCAGTCCCACGGGATCAGAAAGTCAACTTTCCCTCCGCATTTAACTTTTCCAATGCAAAGCCCTATATAAAGGACAAATCATAGAAGTCTATAAACAAGTTATGATTAGCCAGAGACTACCAACATATCGATACAGTACCTTGATTTGCTAATTCATAGATTTAGCGATACAACCATCAATTTTATAATGAACAATAGACATCTATAAATCACAAAATGAAAAACTACATTCTTTCGAGAAGAAATGAGCATTTCCTCCTTTAGCTATCTGTCCATCCCTCGGGTTGTACAACATAGCTGCGGGAGGAGAAGTTGATATTTCTTCTCTCAAGAAAAAAGCTAAAGAAAAATAGTTCAGCTATCCTAGATATATCTGTAATTTGCCTCAAATTGTCCTAGATATATGGTATTCGTATCTGTGATTTACATACGCGCTGCACTAAGAGTCAGAAATCACTTGATCTGATCGGCAACTTTAATTTCACAGTCCTAGATTTACATATTAAAAGTATTTCAAGCATTACACCACCAATTTCTAAGATGAACTAGATAATTTTGGTTAGAAATGGAGCACTATTTTGAAAAATGGAGTCTCATGATTGGAAGGAAACATGCTTTAAACTAGAAGTAA
This sequence comes from Prostheceraeus crozeri, assembly GCA_907163375.1. NCBI lineage: Eukaryota > Metazoa > Platyhelminthes > Polycladida > Euryleptidae > Prostheceraeus > Prostheceraeus crozeri. Next base: position 152,238 of record CAJQUW010006759.1, read on the forward strand.
AAGCACTCATCATTTACTGAAAAGAGGATAAAGTTATTACGTACTGAGTTTGCATTCGATTTTAACGATTAAAGATCCATCATGGATATGGGAACTATGAATATATAATTGAAAAGCAACATATGAAATCTAATGAATAAAGTTGAGAAATATTATGCACATGTACATGGACGAACAAAGACGAACCGGTAGCAATTTTCAACCGTTTATACATGGTTGAAGAAAAGGAATTACCATCTGGGGTTCCCTGGCATAAGCCAGGTCATAGACTTCTATGGTTATAGATTTCCATGGCCGGCCAGGCACACGATACATACGGATCATACATGTTATCAAGGCAGTCAAACATAGTAGGTCCCTATGATATTATATTTCCGAAGTGAAGTCATATATATATATACATCGATGACAATGCGCATTAATGCCTGATATGCATTTAGCATGCACACTATGAACATGACCCGGCAACAATTGCCCTTGCATACTCGTATTTGCTAGTTATGAAGATTGTAGAAGATCATCTCGCTTGGACATAGAATAGAATGATGTCCCAAGACTTGAACTATTTAAGTACAAAAATTCCTTCCCAGTAGTAGCCGCTGTGCTTTTCTCCTTACATGGGCTCGTCAGTACGACTCGGAATGGCCTAAAGAAGCTTAAAATACGAGTATCTAGAATGGCTGAGCAAACTGAAGGACTGCATAATGTGCTGCTCTGTGTTTATTTATCCTGGCTTTGCCGTGTGGCTGATAATCATAAAGACTGTAGAGTGCCAGTTCTATATGTTTTTAGCTAGTTTGGGCCACTCCGAGCTGCACTGACGAACCCTTGTATAGTGAAACGTGGTGTCCGAAGCTGTCACAGAATTTCTGTGCTTAAAATTGTTCAAGTCTGAGGATATCTCTCCACTAGATTTGTTAATTTTTTGCAAGCGTTATAAGTCTAATCAATTGATGTATAATTATGTTTATTTCTGCTGCTAGGCCTACAACTATGTTCGATAAAATGTAATTGAATACCAAAAGAACCAAAACTGGGAAACAAAAAAAGGTTAATAACATACTTCATAATGCATGTACTTTTATGATGGCAGATTTGCAGTAGAATCTTACTATTAGATTATCAAGACTTTTCATGCCTTGTTTGCCACCTTTTATGTGTACTGACTTATTATAATGTTTTCCCAGACAAACCAATGAGACCATTCCATGCGATCGCTGCTGAAACAGTGAGATATCTGGTTGCATGGAATTTACAGTGTAATGTCCAATGAGGATTCTCAACTGACCAATAACGGATATTATGCTTATTAATGCATCCTGTTAGATAGAAATTAAACTCATCAGAAAAACAGCTTTTTTGGACCACGCAGGATCGAGGTCCTGCAGCCTTTTGTCTTCATCACCATCGGATAGAATTTGACATCAACTGGCCTTGTACGGCCTCATCCCATCCTTCTTCAAACAACGAAAGATATTAAAAGGAGAAATGTCATAATCCCGGACAATTTGACGAACTGAAGATTGTGAACTTCCGGTTACCTCCTCCCGAACAAGCTCTACTGCATCGTCTCCAGATGTCGCTACCCCGATCTCGGTCTATCGTTGCATAAGGATCCGGTTTCCAAAAGTTTAAGTTTCCAGTAATTGATTTGCGATCTTGAAGGTGCAGCACAATTGTACTTTTCTTGAAATTGTCTCTAGGCTTCTCCTCCATTCTCATATGCAAAAGCCCAAGCGCAACACATCATTTGTTCCTCGAGAGAATACATTTTGAATGACTTATTGATGAAAACTTAACCGTAAATTCAGTGTGACTACACTCAGATTTCGAATTCAATATTCAAAAAATCAACGCACCATACATCATAAGTCATTCATACATAGACATCCATAATCAGCATTCAATGCTAATCAAACTCAAAGAATAGATACCCAACAACTAATTCCTACTAACAGCTGTCTGGAATAACCAGGAATACCTTCTAACCGATAGTTTAGTTCAGAAAAATATCTCAAGCGAGTTTGTACTAAAACTTTTGAAACAACCTGTATAAAAGCATTTTGATAAAATAACTTACAATAAATCGCCTTGCGGCAAGAATCAAGAAGAATGGCTTCAAATGTTGACTCTTGAGAGGGTAGGAGAGCGACATCCGTCGATCTTTTGATCTACGCTCTTTCTCAATATCTCAGTAATTTCAAATTTGCTTTCATTCTGCTCACTGATGCAGAGCCCACAGATTTGAATTGCTCAAACTCATCAGTTTATACTTATCTATGACAGGAGTGATTAACGGCACTCTTCCAGTGGAGCTGCAATAATTTATAAAGTGGGCAGAAAATCCCAATGAATCTGTTGAACAGCAAAGAAAGACATTCTTCATCGCTACCACTGGCGCTTGTTAAATACCTTCAGAATGTTGAATATGAAGAAATCAAAAACACGTTTCAGACTTTTATTATCAGCATAATCGATTGATGTCTTCCAGTATGACAATCTCACCATAAGATCCAAGGACAAATCTACGACGACTTCACCGTGTCTGATTGTGAAGGATTGATTTTTGCTGAAAGCAATATCTTGAAATCCTAAGTTTTATCTGTTTGGTTGCTTTAATTGAGCATAGGCGAAAAACTTTGCCCCTTTCGTGAGAGGAACTTTCAAAACCTTGCATTCTGTGATCAAAATGCCCGCTTGTGACTAAAATTCAAAGAAAAGTAATACATGAGCAAAAAAATGTCATTATCATGTGGACAGACAAAAGATCAGTATTCTTCAGATAGAATTGGTGTCATTACTCTGGTCAAAAACTGACATATTATCTATAGATGAAGAGAGTCTTTAATTCGTGCATTCAATATGCCTCAATAATTTTTCATATATGGTCATTTCCGAAGAGCGATTTCTTACTGCTCTCTAAATGCATCAACCTATAAGTGTTATTTAGGACGGGAGCTACTGACACTTTCTTCCTAAATTCGCGTACAAAGGGGCTAAATAGCATGGATTTGTAGATCTTAAAACGCTGAATACAAAAATCGAATTCGCAAGTGTCACAACCAGTCGTTTTCGGTTATAGGTAGGGTTTAAGGATTCGCATTGGAATCCAATGGTAAAATTCAAGAAATATCTATGGATTGTGAAACACTTGGCAATTTCGTACATTTTCTCTTGCAGAAAAGAAACTATTTATCAGAATGCCATGAAATTTGAAACATGATTGAGTTCAGAGCATCAACTTCGATATAAAAGTTGAAGTGAATCACATGATTCAGTATTTGATGTTTGAGAGCCTATACAAAATGAATAAACTCGCCAAAATTGTCAAAACATGAAACTTACTCATTTTTCTAGAGGCTCTCAAACACCTGAATCATGTGAGAATCATGTAAGTCATGTAAATCGTGTACTGAATCATGTGAGTCACTTCAATTTTTATATCGTAGTTGATGTTCCGAACTTTTCTGCAAAAGAAAATGTATGAAAATTGCCAAGTGTTTCACAATCCATAGATATATCTTGAATTTAGGAAGAGAGTGTCAGTAGCTCCCGGACTATTTGCAATATGATATCTATCACATTTCATTGCTGCTCTGGTTTCATCACTGCCTGCTTCAGTATTACCTGGAAAATAGAGATTGTACAGTGCACCTCCACAAGTGATGGTAATGGTGGCAAGAAACACCGATATCACGAAATATCGATTTGGACACGCGTATGTGAACGTAAGATCGGTCAACGGCATCTTTGGGGAGTCAAATATTAATGACAGACATTTCAGTGCAGTGCCACTATTAGCACTTAGACATTCCCTCAATTCGGCGTTGTTGATGTGACTTTCTACCAGTGTCCTTCTTTATTTCGAAATGTATCACATTTTATACAGAGAGGTGAGATGTCTTCAAAAGCTACAGAAGTGCGTGCACGCAAGCATGAAAACAATTTGGAACTGATAAGACATCAATGTTATGAAAGTCACGGATGGCACGAGGTCGGCAACCTGCGGACGGCGGCTCTGCTTCAAAATTACCGTCATGCGCTATCCGCGACATCTACAGTAGTATTTATGAAATTGATATTTTATTTTCGTCCTTTTCCACATTGGACACGCAGTTACTGCTTCTCGATGGCGCGCCTCCACTTTTGCAGATCGTAGGACATTTCTGGCTTTGGGTCCAGAGCTCGGAGGTCATCAGAGACGACTTGTGACCATGTTGATCCTTCTTTTGGTTTTCAGCCTTCGACGTCAAGCTGGAAGGATATCTTTGTCCAATTGTCTTATCTTCTCATTATGTGGCTGTGCTGCTGCACCCACAGAATTAGTCAGGTCGTCTGCTCTTCTGTTAGACTCACAGAATTAGATTGTGTAAGCGCATCACTTTGCTAGAAGCGCAAACTGATTTAAAACGATGGCACATGCAGGAACTTGCTAAGTGGGCAAAAAAATTTTAATACCTTGTAGACATAAGAAAATTAGTCATGCGTCGCTTGCGGATTGCTCTGAATTCCTTCAAAATGCTCTGATCGCCACGACACCTGCAGATTCGAAGAATTCAGATCATTGCGCAAACGTTTTCTCGATAATGTTGGGCCCTCCGATCACTATTAAACAAAGTTAGCAGGCGCACGAAAAAAAGTTCACAAACTTCTCTGTAGAACTTGACATCGAATGCGTCTCCTTGCTGTATGATCCGGTTGATAACAGTCACTGAAACTTTGCACACTTCAGCATGTTTAATGTTGAACTGGCTGCTCATTGTTCGATTGCTATGGCATTATGTCAGCGGTGCCATTTCATTAACGTTAGATGTTCCAATGTTTCCTTTCTATTCAAACAGAAGAAGGGAAGACCTGTCTGAAGGTAAGGCCACATGACGAGCCGTACCAGCGAGACGAGCCGCTTTCCGCTTCCAGCGACGTATAGCTTCGTCAAGCTTTGAGCTGTGAGGGTTACGCGGCCACATAATGAGCCGTGCTTGATTACCGCTTGCTTCACCCCACCACTCGAGCTTTGAGCTGTGATAATTGAGAGAGAAATTAACGCAGCTCGAAGCTAGCTGTGACAAGCTGCCACAGCGCAGCTGAAGCTACTAATGTGGCCGCTCCGATTGAAACACATACAAACATTTTCACAGCGCGGCTCGTCATGTGGCCTTACCACAGAATTTGACAGGTCTTCCGTTTGACTAGAAGAGAAGCATTGGAACATGTAACGTTATTGAAATGGCACAGTCTCCTGACTAAATACCAAAGCAATCGAACAATGAGCAGCCAGTTCAACATTAGTTCAACGAAGTTTCAGTGACTGTTATCAACCGAATCACACAGCAAGGAGACACAGACGATGTCAAGTTCTACAGAGAAGTTTGCGAACGTTTTTTCGTGCGCCTGCTAACTTTGTTTAATAGTGATCGGAGGGCCAAACATCATCGAGAAAACTTTTGTGCAATGATCTGAATTCTTCGAATCTGAAGGAATCTTGGCGATCGGACCATTTTGTAGGAATTCAGAGCAATCTGCAAGCGACGCATGACTATTTTTCCTATCTCTGTAAGGTATTAAAAAAATTTTTGCCCACTTAGCAAGTTCCTGCATGTGCCATCGTTTTAAATCAGTTTGTACTTCTAGCAAAGTGACGCGATTAAACAATCTAATTCTGTGGGCCTTACCCTTACTTAGACCAGAAAGGAAACATTGGAACATGTAGCTTTAATTAAAGGGCACAATTGGCTGACATGATACCAGGGCAATCGAACAATGAGTAGCCAGATCAACATTAAAACTCGCCAAATTGTGTGAAGTTTCAGTGATTGTTATCGACCGGATCACACAGCAAATAGATGTCAAGTTCTACAGAGTGCTTGTGCTTCATTAGGATCATCTGTTTCCTTCTACTCATGAACTGGAATCGATTCAAAAATTGTGCTGCGTGCTTCTTCCAGAAACTACCGGATTGGTCAACCTCAATCGGTGCGAAGTTAGCCTAGTAACGGCGGAATATGTTATTGACTTCGTCAACATAAAACTAAAATCTGTCGAGAAATCAAATTTCACCAGTACTTTTCTGATCGATGGAATTTCAGAATATCCACTCTTCTGACAAAGATACTTTTCTTCTTTAGAAGCAGTAACTACGACAGCTTGTCGCAACAGTCAGCGAAACAATTTATTCTGGATCTATAACAGCGAGTGAACTTTTCTTTTAACCTTCTAACGGTAATGAAACAAAATCACACTAACGGTAAATGGGGTCAGCGTATGACCCCACTGGTTCTAATATCAATTATCCCCTATCAATTATCCCCCAGTTATAAGCAAAATTGCGTCTTCTGTAGGCTGCAGTTGCAATAAGCGTTGTACCAGTATATCTTAGAACATGCAAATAGGCTTATTTTATGCATGCTACTGCATGTGCAATGTGCAAAGAGGTCATAATGGTAAATGGGGTCATAAGCTGACCCCATGTATCCACAGTGTAATAACAATTATCTCCACAGTTATAATAAACATCAATAATAAACATAATTGCGTTTTAAGTAGCCGGTTGTAGTAGCAAACGTTGTATATCATGCTTTGGCACTAGGCTAAGTACAGCTGAGCGTATTTTGTGGATGTATGTACGTGCAATCTGCAATGTAAAATCATGTACTGTTCCTGGTACTGGTTGCTGCTCCGTTTTCCTTTCAGAACTAGGAAACATTTTGAATTGTTTACGTCATTATATCCCACATATTGTCTGTAGTCAAAACAAAGTCAATTGTATCTAAAACTTAATACAGTACGTTGTCTATCAAAAATACTATAGATCAGTGTTTCCCAACCTTTTTTCCGGCGCCCCACCTTTTCATGACAAAAAATCTCATGCCCACTAACATTTACAAGTACATGTACTTATAATTTAAAATAACAAAAATGTTTAAAAATATATTCAAAATATAAAACTGACTTGAGAGTAGAAATAGCAATAAAAGTTCATAACACCCAATAAATCGATAAATTATTACGATTTGAAATTGATAGCTGTTTAATACAATTCATAAAGAATAAAGAAGCACGACTTTTAGTTCAATTACCTGACGGTCAACTCGACAAAATTAGTGAGAACTCTGTCCCTGGCGCATGCGGCACATATTCTTGATTCAAGGAGACAATTTTGTTAATTTCAGCCGTAAATCACCACGTTTTGTAATCTCAAGCCGGTTTTTCTTGGCTTCGAGCAAATTATCAACTGCACTAAAGCCACATTCGACCAAATAAGACAAAGGAAAAGGAATCAGTAGCTCTCTCGCTGATGTAGAGATGCTGGGGTATTTTCTTTCAACCTAGTCATATAGCCACATCTTTGTACCTTTCAATTTAAACAAAGTCTTTACTGATTCATCATGCTGTAATTCTGATAACTCTTCTTGGTATTGTATTGCAGCATCGGAAACGTCAATCAGAAGTGGTTGAGTCAACCAGGAGGGAAAATTCATTGCCTTTAAATCGCAAAATCTGTCGTTGAAATCCTTAATTAAGACATTTAAATGATCAATAATTACGATGGCAGCATCATTCGTTATCTTACATTTACTCAACCAGTAAAACTCACTGAAATTCCTTTTAGAGCAATTTTTTTGGCATAATTCGAGGGCTGCAATGAATCCAAAAATCTTTGCTTTCGCATCAATAAGCGTCATGTTTGGACCTTGAAGTTGTTTATTCAAATTTCCAAGTTTCTCAAAGATGTCTGTCAAATAGCTGACAAATGCTTTTCCATCCGTTGTTGACAGCAATTTCATTTCACATTTATCACTAAGAAAGTCGTTGAGCTGATCAAATAATTCCATGAACCTCTTTAAGTAGTTTCCACTTGATAGCCACCTTACTTCTGTATGAAGCAATAATCGAACATGCTCGGCACTTTGATTTACACAAAACTGCTTAAAAAGACGTTCGGATTTGGAATTTGCTTTAATGCTGCTGACACACTTGATCACACTTCGTAGAATGTCGTTAAGAACAGGGGACAGTCTCTTGGCAACCAAGTTTTCTCGGTGTATGACACAATGGACAGTCAGCATGTTTAAATTTTCATTCTTCATCATTTTTAAGCAACCATTTTTCTTGCCCATCATAGCAGGTGCACCGTCTGCCGCACATGCCAGTAAGTTTTCTTTTGGTATTTTGTTTGCATCCAAATAATGTTTGATTTTGCTGTATATATCATTTGCAGTTGTGGTAGTTTCAAATGATTCGCAGAACAACATCTCTTCCTGAAACTCCTCGTGGTCAATATACCTCACATAAGTCAATAGCAGAGCCTCACTGTCCCGGACTGTGGATTCGTCCATTTGTAATGAAAACTTACGAGATTTTAATTTCTCGATAACCTGGCTTTCAACATCTTGTCCCATTTCATCAATTCTGTTCGAGACAGTGTTATTACTGAGTGGCATTGCCCTTATATCTCTATCATCTTTTTGTAATACAGTTTTAAGAATATTGAGATGGCTGGTTTAATCAGTTGCTCTTCAATAGTGTGATTCTTTCCATGTTTTGCTATAAGCAAGGAGATTTCGTAGCTGGCTTCGAGGGCACGAGTGTGGGACGTTTGTTGTGCACCAAATAGTGAAGTGAGTTTTGCTCCGTTTTTAAATTTTTCTTTCAATGATTTGAAGTATTCCAAATCTGAATTAGAATTATTAGGATGTTTTACCTTCAAGTGCGCTTCCAGCCTGCCTGCCTTCATTGACTCATTGCTCATCGTCTGATTACACAACAAGCAAAACGGTTTACGTTCATCATGCTCATCGGGAATGAACCCAAACTTCAAAAACTCCACCGAGTATTGACGAGTTTTCTTCTTGCTTGGTTTGCTCATTTTCAATAGGGCTAACAAAGATATCAAAATTTAAATGCACTAAAATTCTCTAGAGATTACACAAATCCAAGAAAGCGATGAAGCGATGGAAACGACGAATTTTCTATAGCGTGAAAAGAAAATGATTCGAGGCACCAACCGGCAACGACGAGTCACGTAAATGGAGTTGGCTGCTGCCTTTATAAAAGTCACTGCACAGTTGATATTGAAGCAAAGAACTGACGTTTATCGCCCATCAAGAGACGGTTTTGTGCCGCCTGTTATACTAGCGCGCAGATACGCACTCTCGGTGTCACACGGTCACTCATACATAGCCACACAACTACTTTCATTCACCTTCATATCCTAGAATGGAAGAGTCGTATCTGTTGTGATATCATATCGACCAAGGACGCGCGCACAAAAACACACATCGCGTGTAGCTGCATTGACAGTTTGCAGTGAGAAGACGATCGTGGAACCATCAGGTAAACTAATTTTCTTTCGCCTGCCAACTTCTTTAAGAATGACCTGAAGCACCAACATTATCGAGAAAACTTGTGCGCAATAATCTGAATTCTTCGAATCTGAAGGAATCGTGGTGATAGGAGCATTTTGATGGAATACACATTCATCCGCAAGCGACGCACGACTTTTTTTTCCTATCTCTGTAATGTATTAGGAATTCTTTTTTGCCCACTTAGTAAGTTCCTGCATGTGTCATCTTTTTCGAATTAATCGCACTTCTAGTACACCGAAGCAGATAAACAAAATATTTAATTCTGTGGTCAGCGCGTTTCCTTCTTTGTCTCGCTTGGGCGCAAGATGGGGAAAATATCGGTGAAGAGTTTTTGATGTGGAGGCCTCGAAGGAAGAGGGAATCAAAGGTCGTGTCCGCGATGCCTGCTCGTCATTTACATTTTTCACAGCCCACGTCTACACCGCGCCCCCTCTGAGTTTTCCCACGCCCCACCAGTGGGGCGTACGCCCCACCTTGGGAATCACTGCTATAGATGTAATTGCAAGCCCCATGTGCAGTCAAGGACATGAGTCACAGAAAATGTGATCCTTGCAGATAAAAGTAGTACAAACACTGCACCTTATTGTAGCTTTCCTGTACAAATTCCTTGGGCATGATTTGCAACGTCCACGCTTTGGGGAAGAATCCCCAGTTGCATTCAGTTTGATTCTGGGCTGAAGAGGACCTTGGACTCGTCTGGACAGCGTCTTCCGACGAAATCTTCTATCAATTGAGAGCCGAGATCAAATAGAAACATCCGCCGACGATGACTCTTGTTTTTGTTGTACTCAACCAAGGAGGTGTAAACAATAAATGAATTTACTGTAGCAGTGTCGATAATAAAGAAAATACCACCATGGGCCATCGACGAGTCCTTCTCTTGCAGCTATATGTGCTGATGAGTTTGTCCAAGGTGTCGACCCCACCCCTGAAGCAATCGTCTTCAAGGTCACTTGTCAGATAATCGTATGTTACTTCGCTCTCTCTTGTCTCTGTACTTCGAAATCACGCAACCCGATGCATCGAGGTCACGTGATGGGTGCAGAAGCGGACTGCTTGAGTCAGAACAGCATGCAGTAACAAATATAATTGATGATTCGGAATGATGATTTCGTAATATAGACTGTTATAAATTGGCTGTAGACCTACCCCTATCAAGAAAATGCGTATGTAGCCTATATATGCATAGGCCTATACTCTAATAATGGAGATAGGAACAATCTAAACTATGTAATGCATGCATTATAGTCTGTAAAACCTAGTTCACTTGAAAGAAACTAGTAAGAAAATTGTTTCAAGAAACAACAATCTTATGCATACTCTAGGTCTAAATGTAGACTATAGGCTTACAGTTGAAATGAGACAATTGACCCAACAAAATGTTCAAATTATTGTTTCGATATGTCAAGTCAATGCCGGCAGTATCAAAATAGTCGCTTCTAACCACTTGATCATGATATAGCCTTTCGTAAATTACAATGTTGGACGGGGGTCAGCATATGACCCCACATTGCCATTAGTGTATATTTTTTAATTTTGAAGCCGATGAGCGATGTAGATAATGACAGCGATAATCCAAATAGCACTTATTTTGAGCTCAACATATTCTGAGAATTGTCACAAGCAGTTAGCCATATTCAGTCATGTTTACTGAATAAACATGATCATGAAAAATGATGTGGGGTCATACGCTGACCCCAATCACCGTTAGAAGGTTAAACCGGTACTTGAGTCGTCGTCATCAAACGAATGAAACGCCGAACTGGATAAGAACTGCGAATTGTCTATCTCTCTAATCAATTGGATTCCTTTCTAAAAGGGCAATCTGATACAAATGCTGTTGACATCGTCTGAGCCGCCTCTCAGCCATATTATTACCAAAGCATTGGATTTTCTAAAAATGACTGGAAAACATGGAGAAATTCTGAAGCTCGTCATGAAGTGGTTACAAAGTGTCCTACCAACCGTTGTTGAAAGCGAAAGAGCTTTCAGTGTTGGAGGTGCGTTCTGCACTAAAGTAAGTAATAGTCTGAATATATAGTACCTACTGAAGTGGTTCTTCAGCAGTGGCGTCTTCTCCGTACCTGCGAGGCCTTCGGCGAATCCTGAAAAATAATTTTCCAACAACTATAAAAATGAAAAGTGTCACCATTCATTTAAATTCGATAACTTCTCGTGATAGCTGTGCACAGCTTTCCGTCTCAAAATCAGACTCTCAACCTCAAGAGTGAACAGTTTTGCAGCACATGCTCGAATCACAACTGTTTTCTTCAAACAATTAGACACACAAGCAAGTCGTGTGTTCAGACAGACATTGATGTTCAGACAGAGCGAAAGAGAGTTGAGTGCGCACGCGCCCGCGGCGGTATTGGCTTTCCCGATAGACATGATGCTTTGTCTTCTCCAATTTTTGCAATGAAATTCTACGCGACTCTTGATCGAGGCGCGGTATCTAAAGCGCAACCTAATTGTTCCTGGATTCACTTTATGTCAGAGAGGTCACTACGTCAATATTAGCAGATGGCTGACGTTCAGACAAGAGTGCGATCAGATGATGAGCGTTCTCCAATGAATACAGAGTAATGCATCTGACTCGAACACCCAGATTCGGCACAGAATTCCATAATTTGTTTTTACGTGATTGATGTGACGCTATGTTTATTTAGTACTGCAGATGAGATCATAACCACGCCTTTCGTCAGAAGGGAATATGCTGAAAAGATGACAGTCGTCAAGCAAGGTAGGTAGGTCAACACCTGGTATAAAAATTGAAAGTACTCACAGAGAAAGAAATAAGAAATACACAAGACATTTAATGTATCAAAATTTCAAACATTTGAGTGGCTAACCGGCTATGAGAAATGCAAGAAACTGTTGTTGCCTTGCCTCCTTTTTTCTCGAGAAACTGTGGTCTGGACAGAAAGGATATAGTGATCTCAGCTCCTTGAGTAAGGCGATTAAGCGACATGAGCAATCACTTCTCATGTGCACATTCACTTGGCCTCAAAAAATGTTCAGGAAATTGTTATTAAAAATTCAGCTTTTATGAACATTAATGTTGTAACATAAAAAATGACTGGTATAGAAATAGTATTTCAATGCCGAGTGAAGGCCTATGGTCTGGGAGCACGCGACGCCACTGTTCTTCAGTGAAGATTTTCTTAAATGTGAAGCCCACTTGGATTGTCTATTTTTTAATAAAAGCTGAATCGAATCATGTGGAATATGGTTGCTTTCATTGATAGTATGCTTAGAAATCTCTGAACCTGTTAATTAACTCGACTTTTCTATCTTAAAACCATGCTTAAATACAATTATTAAGAGACAATTCTTTTTTCTCTATATGTTAATTATATTTTGTTGTATTACACACCTCAGAATATTTGTATTTTAACAGCATACCAAATTTAAATATTGCTTGGCATTGCTGTAAAAAGAAAGTTGATAAAATAACCACAGAAAAATTGGAAAATACAAATTTCCTAATCCCTGGATAATCCTGGAATCCCGTGATTAGAATAAATCGAGATTCCAATCCCGGGATTACGAAATACTTCCGGGATTGACATCCCTAGTTGAAGGCATGTCAGAATCAAAGAAAGTAGCCGGAATCTGTTCACTTGACAAAGAACTACCTTCTGGGAAAACATTTTATCCGAAAACACGCTTTCCTGTCTCTATGTTATTGTACTACTCACAATCAGTGGCGTCGCGTGCGCCCAGACCATAAGCCTTCACTCGGCATTGGAATACTATTTCTATACCAGAAATTTTTATGTTACAGCACTAATTTTCATAAAAGTTGAATTTTTAATAACAATTTCCTGAACATTTTTTAAGGCCAAGTGAATGTGCACATGAGAAGTGATTGCTCATGTCGCTTAATCGCCTTACTGAAGGAACTGATCATCCCCTCTCTGTCCAGACCACAGTTTCTCGAGAAAAAAGGAGGCAAGGCAACAACAGTTTCTTGCATTTCTCATAGCCGGTTAGCCACTCAAATGTTTGAAATTTTGATACATTAAAATGTCTTGTGTATTTCTTATTTCTTTCTCTGTGAGTACTTTCAATTTTTATATCAGGTGTTGGCCTACCTTGCTTGACGACTATCATCTTTTCAGTATATTCCCTTCTGACGAAAGGCGTGGTTATGATCTCATCTGCAGTACTAAATAAACATAGCGTCACATCAATCACGTAAAAACAAATTATGGAATTCTGTGCCGAATCTGGGTGTTCGAGTCAGATGCATTACTCTGTATTCATTGGAGAACGCTCATCATCTGATCGCACTCTTGTCTGAACGTCAGCCATCTGCTAATATTGACGTAGTGACCTCTCTGACATAAAGTGAATCCAGGAACAATTAGGTTGCGCTTTAGATACCGCGCCTCGATCAAGAGTCGCGTAGAATTTCATTGCAAAAATTGGAGAAGGCAAAGCATCATGTCTATCGGGAAAGCCAATACCGCCGCGGGCGCGTGCGCACTCAACTCTCTTTCGCTCTGTCTGAACATCAATGTCTGTCTGAACACACGACTTGCTTATGTGTCTAATTGTTTGAAGAAAACAGCTGTGATTCGAGCATGTGCTGCAAAACTGTTCACTCTTGAGGTTGAGAGTCTGATTTTGAGACGGAAAGCTGTGCACAGCTATCACGAGAAGTTATCGAATTTAAATGAATGGTGACACTTTTCATTTTTATAGTTGTTGGAAAATTATTTTTCAGGATTCGCCGAAGGCCTCGCAGGTACGGAGAAGACGCCACTGCTCACAATTTAATCAGTATTATGAACAAAGTGAATATTATGAATAATATTCACTTTTTGGTAGCTAAGATTCTTTACACCAGTCGACAAAAAAACGAATGGGGCCAATTTGTGTCAATGATATATTAACAACTTTGTTGATATTCGAGTTATAGAAAAACTTGATCGTGCTGACGATTTTATCATATACAACATTTACAGTATTTTCCAGAATCATTGAAATAAGTGATTGACAATAATGTTGTTTGTACAGCTTCTTTGATAGTTTACAAAAGTTGGAATTTCACACAAATCGCTCAAGTAAATTACAGCGTCGGACGTATAACTTCTGAACGAAACGAGGCACTCCGCTTTCCATCTCAAGACAAAATTTATTGGCACAATCCCGTACCTGAAAAATCAAATGATTCTCAAATAACAATTAATCGTCATGAAAAACCCAACATCAACGTTAAGGACAAAGTCATATGTTTTTCTTTGCTGATAAAATACCTGAAACAGTTGCTTCGTATTCTAATATAGTATATTGAGTATAATTATATATAATATATCAGTATATCTAATAATAGTATATCGACAAGGACTAGATGAGTGCACTGTTAAGCAAATTGGCTCGTTTTAAGGGTATAATAGGGTCCGTATAACAAGGACCCGAAATTTATCACACACATTTTCAGAATTGCATATTCTTTGTAACTGATTTGTCCAGATATGACAAGAAAATAATTAATTATGTATAACAATGCAATTAAAAATTGCTGATGGACCCATGGTAATACGGACCACTTGGTCCCTATATAATGACTCTCCAGACCTATGGATACGAACCCTTTCGTACCTTAAATACGAAGCATTTTGCTTAGCAGTACGGTTCCTTGCTTTGGGTCCCTTCCCAGTCATTCAGGTCATCACGGGAAATATTTCTGAAGTTTGTTCATCCCTGACAATTACATGAATCTACTTTTGTGTCCGTATAAGCCTGTGTGCGATCCGGTATTCTGAACGAACCTGAGCTTTGAAGCAAAGATTCATGTCATATTATTCAATCATAATCGGGTTCGATTTGCTTTGCTATTTGTTAATTCATTATTGTCTTTATTGTAATTGTTGTCTTCATAATTGTAGTTATGAATGTATTGAATAGCTTTACGTAATGCGCTTCTGTGAGATGGCGTTGCAGAACAGTAAGCATCTAATTGCTTTCTTGTCCAATGATATTCACACCATATACTCCATTTACAGTAGTACTCAATCCGCTCCTCAGGAGTGGAATCAGATGGCAATTATCCATGGATAACTTAATTACAACACAGAGCAACTTCAGCATTTCTACGCCCTTCTCATGCCCTCCCTTCCCCATCCAATGATCTCGTAGCAGAAAACCCCTGGCCTAGCTTGTCATTAAACTTTGTAAATTCTGCTTCGGTATAATTCCTTTCCTTCGTTTTCAGCATATCAAGTTGCTTTTTTTCAATTGGAAACCATATTGGAATAAATGAATCGGCAATCACAATAGTTGCTTGGTGTGTGGAAAAGAGAATCCAAAGATGATTTTCATAAGTTTACAATATCGTCGATTCTATAGTTTTGCTTATTATCGATGTATGTCCTGGTAGAATTCTAAGCGCTGTTGTCCGCTTCTTCAGTCAGACATGGATAGACAGCAGGATTATTGACTCACTTGTCTTTTTCTTCTAAGTCCGTCAGCCGAAACGAGCTTCTGCAGGGAACGAGGCCGAAAATGAGACAGAATGATGTACAATCTATGCCTACTACAGATCTGTGCGTCTGCTGAGTTCTACCTGGTTCTTCTTCGTGACGGGATCAAAGAGAAGCAAATCAAATCCAATGGGACAAAGATAGCTGTTTTTAGGTAGATATGAAATATTCCATGTTTTCTCTTATAAAGTGAATAAAATCTAAGTCTAGAGCCATAATTTTTTAAATGGAGTGTCTTCAGCTGGCAATGTATACGAGAATGTGATTAAATGCGGATGAAATTGTTCAAATTGCTTGTGTTCGTCGACATTAGGTGTCTAGCTTCATAAACAGGGGTGCATGAACATGATAAGAAATGACATGAAGACATTCCATGTCACAAATTATGACTCCGACACTACTGCTTTTCGCGCAGTGTGAAAAAACATTGAAAATTCACTTTTACCAAAAGCTGCAATCTATATCATATTGGATTAACGTGTTTCTATTTCGTCGAGTCTGAAAAGAAGAGGAACCAGGTAGAATTCGTAGTAGGCATAGGGTGTACATTTTTCTGTGAAAGTTTCATCCTCGCCCCCATTGCCTGCAGAAGCTCGTTCTGGCTGCTGGACTATCTGTTGCAAATCTCTATCCTAAAACATCAACCATTGGGATCAAAATTGATACAGCATTATGACGAAGGGCCTACGTTAGCCCTATGTACACTAGGCTCTTCAGTGGCCCTCTCCTGAACTTCTAAAGCACTTTTCCAAATGACATGAAATTCACAGCATATTTCCTGCATAAACTTGCTAATAGTGGCACTTGCTCTAACTAGTTCGTACTCGCACTAAGAGTATCATTTCAGAATTGAAGATCACCAATTATGAGATTTTTGAATTTCGTTTGCATTTTACCAAAATTTGGGTATTGATAGCCTTCCTGATCGTGATTGCGCGATGATTATAAAAATAACAGTAACTGAATGACTGGAAAAATAACAGGTCCATTAGAAAACTAAGTTACTAAAAAGGTAAGAAGTATTAAAAACATTTTAGTATCCGATAATCTATTCAATGTCTATGTGTCTATGATATGATTCACAGGCTCATGTTATACTATATAGCGCTGATATTGAAAACCGGATAGCTTCATTGAAAGTTATCACATATAATACTCGCAAAAAGCGGGCAAAGTTCAGACTTTCGAAAAAAATGTTTTAAAAAATGTCATAAATTTTATCTTCCTATGTGGCAAATCCTCCGATTTTCAATAAAAATTCTGAAAATTCGCTGATTTGGGAAGAGCCAAGAAAGCAAAGGATAGGGCCGTAACTTCCTCTCATCCTCCTCGGTATGGACAGGGTTAAAACAGTGGAAACATCGGATTTCTATTGCACCATGTTCTCTTATTCTCTACATGCAGGTGGAATAATTTAAAGAGAGAGGAAGACCTTTTGAAGGATGATCACGTAATTCCGATCGAAATTCAGTAACGGGGTAAAATGAAGATAAAAGGCAAAATGAAATATACAAAATAAATATAAAATAAAATAATTTGAAAAATAAATGGACAAAGTAAGTGAGACTTTGAAATTGTGAGAAGTTGTCAAATTCTTTCGTCTTCTCAAAAATCTCACTTCCGTTTATAGCTTTTTGGTAAGGACCGATCAGAAGCTCTCATAACTTGCTTCAAAGTCAGTAGTCACTAAATTGCTCCACCCTAAACTATGCTTACTACTTCTAAAATTCATCATGATGATTTGTGTCACCTCGGCATGGTGTAAGCCCTAGCTCTACGGATCTCTCGCCACTACCATTGAACATTAACATAGAGACATTCAGATTAGACAAGGTGGTCGCTATACCGAACTAACATGCAGAATCGACCGTTATTCATCTGTGGAAGACATTTCTGTGCTAAAAGAAAGCAGTAATTACCTGCCAATGGATTGCAGGTTTTCTTGATGAAAATTTTCACTGCTTCAGATCGGAAACTGAACAACATGAATGTTTTCTTTGCCATGCTTGACTCAAACTAGGAAACCGTCGGCGTGTACCGGTGGGACGTCTCATGAAAAATGGAGAAGGAAGATCACTTGAGACATTGTTAAGAATTCGATTTTCTGGAATACATGGCAAGTTATATGGGGAGCTTTCAGCTCGATCAAATGAAGGAACATGTGGCTGTTGATGACGTGATAACTTTGATTCTAAACATAAAGCAGAAGGTGACGGCAATTCTACTTGATGATGCGATGTATTCTTCGCAGGCGATGAAAGCAATTCTCTTCGAAGTGATAGGTGCTCGGCACTCTTTGGAACGTTCCTGTCCTCCTTGCTCACAGGAGTGATGAACGGAAGACTCAGTTGACGCGTTAAAGGAGCCGTTGATGGTCCACCGGACCGAACAATCGTCATACGAGGTGTCTTTGAAGGAAGTGCTTGAGGATGAGTCGATGAGCGATGTTCTCGAAGAATCTCGCGTTGATCACGAATGAAAGTCCCACGCCGACGATTCAATCCCGCCAAAATTCTCATCTTCTGACGCGACAGTGCCTCCAACTTTTGTTGAAGTTCATTTTCAATGCAACGATTCCTGAGGAGAACTCGAGGAAGATCTGATTCTAGTTCGAGACCTGGAGACGGAGATTTCTTCATGTGGGTGGAATGGCTCATATCAGCATTATCAGTCTGCGGTTCATAGCAGTTTAACACGGAAACCATCAATGCAACAGTTCTCATTACGGTTGGCTAATGAATAATCAAAGAGATTTTGAGTTGAACCGTCCTTAGGGAAATGTGATATTGTAATGGCCAATCTATTGTTCTTGGACAGTAAGAATGACGTAATTGGCACGTGCCGATACACTGTCTTTATCAAAATAGAAGGTTTTGCAACTTTATCATCAGTCGTCAATATAACACCTTCAATGGGGATTCATTGGCTCAATTCAGTTCAGATTTGATGTAAAACCGGTTCATCCACAGAAATACAGATTCCGTCAGTTCTCTAGAAATGCAGTAAAATTCACGGTTAAAAATGCACGAGCAGAACTTGCTGAGTGAGCATAACATATTTTCACTCCAATATTTGGATAAGAAAAGGTTTCCTCTACTTGCGGATTGTATTGAAGTCTTTTAAAATGTTGGAACGTCAAGATTCCTTCAGATTCGAGGAATTCAGATGATTGAGCACAAGTTTTGTAGATAATTTTAGTGTTACAAAACTTAGCAGGCGCTAGAAAATAGGCACAAGACTCCGACGAAGAACGATGACTGTGAGTGATTTGATATCAACCACAACTGGTTGAACTACGACGTTATGTGTGTCCAGTTCCTTAATTAAATGTTTGAAATTTGTGGAGTTTTTGAAATATATGTATTTCTGGAATCCTTCGAATCTATTGAATCTGATGAACAATGTTTACAATTTCCCAAATGCCCTGTATGGCCGCTATTTTGGATTTTTAAAATGGCGGCTGTTTATTTTCCGAAAGTCCGAATACAAGCTTTTCACCACTGCAGTCCATGACTTTTGTGTCCAACCATACCCTTTTGTGGTGGGGATGCAAGATGCATCAAGTAAAAAAACAAGCAAACTAATTTGAAAACGCTTTTTATATTTTGCATGGAGTAACATCATTCCAAAATAAGGAGCACTACTGCAGTATATATTTGGTTTAGGGAGCAAAGAACATTGATTAACTATCGCTGTCATCATCATAATCATGCATGTCATAGCGAATGACGGAATCATCTTTGATATGTGTGTTGCAAGGATATGAGTCCGTACACGTTTAGAACAGCGATTCTATCAGCCGTTTTGCTAGCATTGATCATCTACACAATGGCCTCAGGTGTAGGTTGGTAACCATTCTCACGCGGATACTATTGATCTTGCTGAGAAACTGCAGGTTGACCCCACGCACTTACTTAAACACGGGATCTTCCTAGGTAAGTGGTGTCTTCTCACATTCTGTCATGTGCCTACAAAATATATACCAACACAAGTCTAGAATATCAGAGAGATGGATGCCCGTCGGACGGTGCGAACTACAAACGAACTGGGTCTAGGTTAGCTGAGTATGTTCTCACTCATCTCGGTACCGGCACCGTCACACGATTTACGCAGTGTTTCAATCACACTCTTCGGCTTCTGAAGTCAGCTTTAACCAGGTTGACTTGCCCACCATACCAGCAAATTGTCCAGTCGCTTCTGTTCGCTGAATTCATGGAATCTCTGTGAGTCCCCAGAGCTTCCCATAAAGGCTTGAAGACATAGAAATGTCAGTGTCCCTTGGCAGTTGAGCACACAGTAATTTGCTATGACTAAGAATAGAGCACTAGAATTGTCAGGAGAAAAAGAACGGCATTTGAGCATCCACGGAGTTTCTCTCGGCTTCAGACACTCCAAAATATGTCATCTGCGTATCTGCTTCTTCAAGAGTGTTATCTGGTAAAAGGCCCACATCTCTACTGTTTCTCGTGTGGCTTGCTGCTGAGATGACAATCAGCATGTGGAAATCTCTGTTGTAGTCTACACTTTTCTCAGCCTAATATTCTGCCAATTATTTAATCATGTGACAGAAGTCAAATCAATGGGATGTGTCGAATGATGGCCACTTCTGCTACAGTAAAACCTCTATGTAATGGACACCATTTTTGGCAGCTCAAAGTGTCCATTGAGAACAGGTGTCTATTATGTAAAGGGGTCCATCTTCGTTTACTTCAATACTCACTTTCTCGTTATTATTATCGTTTTTTAATCATCTGAAAGTACTTATAGTGGTTATATTCTGCACATGCGTATATTAGTATTATGTAAATACTGAAATTATTTGCAAATACATTATAGAATATATAATATTATGCATATATTATGTTATTGTATATGATCACCGTAAACTGTATTCGTACTTCTGTATCATGAGAAACTTAATTATTTGAATAATTTATGCTGTTTGCTACGTGTATACGAATTTGCTAATTGATAACCTAATAACCTTAATGAATGTTCATTTATTAACTTTCCTTTATCATGAAGTTAAAACCAAAAATTAAATACATCGATCAGTTTAATTGAACATGCTTTATAGAAAGATTTCTTCTCACAAAATGGTACGCAAGTTCAGAAGATAACTGTCTATTGTGGTTTAAAAAAATTGTCAATATGAGTTTGTCTGGCCACTTTTGGTCTCTTTAACTGCATTATGCGAAAACGTTCTTGAAGCTTAATTATCATATCTACACTCTCTTCGTCATTGGATTCCATTGCCCTTGCTAATAAGTCATTTAAATGCGTTTGGTATTCACTCCATGGTTTCATAGCTGTTGGTCTCTCTTCATATTCTGATGAAAATTCTCTCCCGATGACAATGTCTGTAGAATTTCTTCTTTTCTTCCCAAAATGTTGCCAATTTGGCTCTTCCCAACTTTCATTTCCTTGACAATTTTTCTTACTGGTAGGCCCTTTTCACTTAAACGAATGCATTTCACTTTTTGTGAAAGACTCAGCATTGATCGCTTGCGGGACGTCATGTCTGTCTGTCGACGGTTTAAAATTAAAGATTGATGTCTTAATTTGCTTAAGACATCTTTTATCATGAAAGTCGATTAAGCGATTATGTCACCTCATCGTGAGTGGCCGACGAGTTTGAAGAGTTTCAGACAACATCATCAATCTTTTGCTTGGTTTGGACTGTTTACAAGTGGGGCAATGTGTTAATTTAATTATCATGAGATGGGAATAATGTCAATTCGTGTCAATCATCGTATTTTCATAACAAAACTTAAGACGAGATTGCCATACACAGCAATCTCATCTTGAGAATTAATCACTTTGATGATGTGTTTGTCCACACCTATTGAGGGAAATTGTCACAAAATGTTGTCCATTGTCCACGTTGAGCAGGTGTCCACTATGGCAAGGGGCATTCCAATGAGAAATGCAAATTATGCAGGACAAAGTGTCCATTGCGTACGAGTGTCCATTACGGAGAGGGTCCACTACAAGCAGGTTTTACTGTATTCGTTGCACAGATGTCATCATTTTCCAGCTCTCTCCATGTGTCTGAATAGTTCATCTTCAGAGCGTGCATATCTACCATGCAACCTGTCCAGAGTCGCTTGTAATGCAATCTTTCTATTCCAAAAACAACTTACTAAGTGCTTTGCCAGCTTGCAAATGAAAATGGAGATCGAATATCGCTCCAGTCTATTAATATAGTTCATCAGGGTGAGAAACATCACATTCTCAGCTTTTCCTATTTACAAATCGTGCAGTCTCTTCATGAAATTCCTCTGAGTCAGTTTCTGCTAGAGGATGGCATTTACTGCTCTTGTTCTTTTGTAGCACAGTAATCCTCCACCGCATTCGATGCCTCTTGCCACACTTCTATCATGTCAGGATTGCCTTTGAAAAGCTACCAAATCAAACACTGCCAGGTGCGAGTAGATATGAACACGCAGAGAAAGATTAGAAAAAAAAATTAGAAACATCGCCATTACAAGGGAGTGTTTTCAATTTTCAATTTCAATGGCAACACGCAGAGAGCGCTGACAATGTGTGTATTTCAGAATTTGACTGAAGGTATGTAATCCAAATGTGCCCTTGGTTTTTCTAACAAATTAAAGCATCCTCAAGCATAGTACAGTACAGTTAAAAATCAAGAATATAATTTCATTATAATTTCATTTTCATAATCAGAATGCAAATAGAAACTTCATTATTCAGTGGCTTTGAGATTAATTGTGTTGAATTCAAACTCGAGGTCGGTTGAACACCTGGGTTGAAAGTCTGCTATTTAGTTGCTAAAATTAATGCACTGGGGCACAAGAACCAGTAGTAAAGTTATCTCTTGAGCTGAGATTTATTTCCAACAGTTGCAGACCATATTTTCGATATTTATTGCAAATATGAAACTTATCATAAATCAGCACGATATCTGCTGATGGTTGGAAAGTCTATCATTGGAAAGTTATTTTGTTCTAAATCTTCCTCGGATGAACTATGTGGTTGATGACATATTTCGAGCTGATTTGCATTCTTTTTAAAATGCGTGATAATAAGAAAATATGAAAATGTCACCAGAAATTTGCTGCTTCTCCAGTCACGAACTTTCGATACATAGTTTGAACCAAATCAGCTTGTAGATAAATTTGTCAGAAATAATATCAGAATAACGATATATTCGAATTAAATTGGATTAAACTGTCCTCAGAGCACTCACTCTCAATGAAATCATTATTTATAGAACTGATAAGTGTAACTTCTTGCGATCATTTCCAGCGGGAATGTGAATGGATGAGGAAGACTGACTTTTGCATGAATATAGGAATAGTATCCAGGAACGCGTCCTAGGAACTCTGCAGTTATGCTGATAGAAGTGGATATCATTGGTATTCTAACCCAATCAAGATGAAATATATGGCAATGTCTAAAAACAGTGATTCTTGGAAATGATGACAGGGTGGCTGTTTGAAACACGCTGAAAAACATTCTTGAAGCATTTTTTAAAGTAGCGATTATTGATGTGACTTTTTCAATGCTATAACCGAAAAATCACGCAACAATCATGAAAGTTCGTTACAATCGACCGTCAAGAGGTGCTGGATCATAGAGTAATGTACTGTGTGCCTAAAGCCTTTCTGGTAAAGTGACTTTTTAACTGTTCCCAATTTTCGACCAAAGCATATGAATAATTTAATTCTTTTTGCATCAAAAGATCACCCATCGAGAGGTCAACTACATGTATATCATACAATCATTTGAAAGATTATGGAAAATACTCGTGTGCCATTTAATAGATTATCCGCACAAGTCTTGCATGTTTGAAAAATGTTTCAACTTTTTTAGACAAATGTCAAAAGGACGTAGAACTATGTGAGATAAGTGGTAGATAAGTGGAATGATCTGTCTGAAAGACAACATTTATAAGCACGTGATATGGTCCATGAGCTACTGACATTTTTTTTCCTAAATTCGTGCACAAAGGGCTTGATAGCATGGATTTGTAGATCTTGAAGCGCTGAATACAAAAATCAAATTCTTAAGTGTCACAGCCAGTCGCTTTTGGCTATAGGTAAGGTTGAAGGATTCCCATTGCAATCCAATGGGAAAATGGAAAATTCAAGAAATATCTATGGATCGTGAAACAATTGGCAATTTTCGTACATTTTCTTTTTGCAGAAAAGAAACTATTTATCAGAATGCCATGAAATTTGAAACATGATTGAATTCAGAACATCAGCTTCGATATAAAAGTTGAAGTGAGTCACATGATTCAGTATTTTATGTTTGAAAGCCTCTACAAAATGAGTCAAATCGCCAGAATTAAGTCCAAGCATAAAATATAATCATTTGTGCTTCACAATCCACAGATATTTCTTGAATTTTACCATTGGATTCCAATGGAAATCCTTTAACCTTACCTATGACCGAATGCGACTGGCTGTGACACTTAGGAATTTGATTTTTGTATTCAGCGTTTCAAGATCTACAAATCCATGCTATTAAGCCCTTTGTGCACGAATTTAGGAAGAAAGTGTCAGTAGCTCCCGTCCTAATAGAAAAACCAGTGACAATGCAGCCATCGACCGATGGCCTACTTGTTGCGATTTTTTGGATTCAAGATTCAATAGACGAAATTGAATATGACCGCACAGCAAACGAAAACGATTCGGAATTTCATCGCCAGTGGTGAGCCTGTTGCCTCAGGTCCACTTACCCAATGCCTTACAATTCAAATTTGAAGACAGAACATAATATCTGAAGTGTCTATTTAGAAGTTAAATTTTTTCAAATTATTCCTGTGTTTACATACATACTAGCGATTTGGTGTCTCTATGCTCTCTAGTATAATCAGTATGAAACGTATCAGCTATCGAGAGGAATGAAAATTCATTAACATGCATCTTACGTGTAATTAAACGGAAATTAGGCTGATTATCAAGGAAATTTCATGAACCGCATTATAGTGCAAGTCTTCATGGAACAGTTAAGATCTTATTGTCCTCTTGGTTGAAATTTCAAGTTTTTCATTAATATCTCCATCAACATGATTTTATGATTCACTAAATCTATATTTCATTTCTTCAATCTGAATAGTGATGTGGACCCATTTACATCTTTTAAAGTTATAATTATGACATTTTGCTCTTTTATTGACAGGTAGCTTGTGATATTATCATGTTTAAGAAAATAGTCTTATCAAACAAGCTGAGCGTTAAAGCAAGTCACTCATCGAATTGCTCATATATCAACCATTACCTCACCAAGGTTGTGTTTGGATTTGTAAAATGCTATTTTTCCTTCTGTATTGCTATCATGATCTGACAATTCCATGGTCATTTCTTTAAAAACACAACATCTCACAACATTGGAATTGGACCCTGCTGGGAATAATGCTTTATGAAGTTAAGTTGAGCGAAGTGAGAGCACCGTCATCCCTGGTCGCAAATGTAACTTTGATTGGAAATATGTTCCTATTCACATGTTAGTAGGCTGTGTTATTACATTTGTAAACAATTCCTAGAAATCCTACTTATGCGCCACTCACCAAATTTACAGACGGTGTGTGAGAAGTCTAAGTCAGCGTTTCTTGTTCGCAAACATACGACCTTGACCTCGCGAAAATTTGTTGTTTTACTGTGTCTACATGTTTAATACTTCCTTAACATATCATCTACATCTTCTTTATCAGCTAGGTGTGCCTTATTAACCTCCGCATTACACAAATATTTGACTTGTGGACTGTTGCTCATTCATAGCCTATTGCAGGAAGTGGAAGTGAATTGCCTAGTGGTGAACTCTAATGCGGAAGTGTTCAAATTTGACTGTTTCCTGATTTCTGCTGAAGTCAGAAATAGTAAACTCCATCAATGCACATAATTGACCAGTCGACGGGAGATCATTTTATGTTTCCACAAGTCGAATCAGCAAAACTCCCCAAAGTTTGGTCGAGGTTTATAATTTTAAATCAAAAAGCAAAACACGCTCCAGGCGGGTCTTCGGCGTCCTGCGCCGTCTATCGGTCGATGGTGGTCTATCCATCAATACAGTTTTATTCACATTTTGTATAAATTCATCAATTTTTACGTATTACATCGCTTAGTTGAGATGAAAAACACATCAAAAATAAAGAATTTTCATAAGCAGATTGAGGTTTCAAACTGAAAATTCATTGTCTGAAGCTTAACTATTTGAATTCATGCTTGCAACATTTTCAACTGGGTTCGCTGCTATGTAAATAGCCTCTCGAACTAGGAGATTGGCGTTATTCCTTTCGCAGGACAAGATATTTGAACGTTTTCTTTGAGATTGCATGTTAGGCGATGTTTGATAGCACTTGAATCTTCTTATTGGCATGTTCTCTTATGCTGACATGTAATTTCTGTGTCACACTAAGCCTCAATTTTCATAAAAACGTCATCAAGTATCACATTTTTTGACATCTCAGATGAGCAGGGAAATTAAAGCGCTTCTTTTTGCTTTGCGATCAAATCGCTCGGCCAATATGCAAATCGACGGAGCTATATCACAGAAATATGGTTGCATTTCTTGGGTAAAGAAAACCATAGATTTTCCGTTTTACATCAAGGATCTCCCGAACAGACGAACAACTATTTTTCTAAAACGCCACTAGGAACTTTAAATGCGGTTTTTGAACCTTTTAAACTGATCGACGACACTACAGAAGACCGACACTATTTGTTGGCCCCACATGAGATACTGTCAGACTGCGACTAAAGCGGACCAGGTCGTGATCAGACGACGCCATAATACGTAGTACGTAAGGATAGCGACTTCCGGTGAATAGGAATTATAATATGATATGACAAATGATTTTCCGAAAATCAGTCGTGCAAGTAAACAAATGGTTCATGCGAATTGCAAAGAAGTCCTAATAAAGTCTATTAATGGAGCAGTGGTGTGCGGTGCTACGTATCGATAAGCATGCGATGCGCAGATTAGGAATTTGATATTTTTACATTCCCATGCGTTCAAACAAGTGCATTGTCATTACACATTAAAGCATTTATTAATTTCGATATCGAAAAGAGCGTTAATTCAACTTCTAGAATCTTGAACAAAATTATATTTGATAATCTATAAAACTATTTGTTCTAATGAATCTCTTGTACGTTACAGCTTGAATATATTTGAAATTATGCAAAAATGAAGTCCATCCTCCTTGATTCTTTGACGAAATCATATATGATATTATCATGGAAAGAACCTTCTTGCCTCATTTCTAGGTCAAACGCACGATTTTCGATTTTCTCAACTGACATTCAGAAGTGGATTTCCACACAGCCACAGAAAATCGTCGCATCGACGAATTTAAACCATTCCGTCTTTCGACAGCTTCAGCAACAATTTCTTTCTACAAATATTCTGCCGAAAATGCCCTATTAAGCAAATCGGTAGCTATGTCTAAGACAGTCCTATTCATCAGTCTCAGCTTTGTTCTTTTTTCCCATAACATGGCGATGAATGACCAACATGCGGCAATGCCTCAACGTTGTTAAAGCTCTATAAGAGGCGATTCTCCTAAATTAGACCGATTTTCCATTGAGGCGCATGCAAGATTCAAAGCCTAAATTATCCTGAAACTTGAGAAAGATGAAAAGGTTAATCTATAGATTTCAAGCAAGACATTCGTCGAATGCATCGCACTCATTGACCGTAAGTCACTGCAATGGAAGTATTATTTTGGCGCTGAGAAACAACTTTTCAGAGGCATGTGTCATGAAAATGACCAACCTTTGAAAATGCTCGCGCGCGACAGGCGCATCCTTGTGTTGGCGTCATGCACGCTACAGAGTATGCACATGCAAGCACTGCATGAAATATTTTGAGACTCAAATCAAATCCAGCAAGATAATTGATGACTAAATGGATGGAGCAAGTATAAGGTAGAGTAACAGCTCAGTATTATTTACTTGTATATGGCCAATATGACAGCAATTATAACTTCATTGAGCGAACTCTTGTTGTCATAATGCTGTGAGATTTGCATTTCTAATGTGTCTGGGGAAATTATAAAGTAAATGACTGATCATGATAGCAACACAAGAGAAAGAATAGTATTTTACTAAATCATAAAGTTTAGCTGATTATTTTGGGGAATGCTTTTTAATTAACTTCAATGGGAGGTATTGCTTTAAGATCAGCCTTGATAATAAGAAACATTTTCTAGCACTTGTAATGTCACTAATTACTTCATGCTGAAAGAATGAAATATTATCATCAATAACAACTATCATAATCTACTTTAAGATATACAAGTAGATTGGGTCACGGAATCATTCAAACAGACAGTAAAGGTTAGGCTAGTGAATCATGAAATCATACCTAATAAAACAAAATCAATCCACATATAAGAAAAAATGCATTTTGAATTCCAAATACATTGAAAGCTATAATTCAACTTTTTATAACAAAATTTTGCACAATGATTTTTGCCCTGAAATGCATTTTGTTATTTGATAATTTAGAAAGTGTATATACTTAACCGGTCCATTTAACTTGTTGGAAAAATAAGCTGTTAAGTATAAATTTGCTAGGTTGACAAAATCACAAATTATGCCAATAAGAAGATCAAGTTTCAGTTCTCTCCATGAACACTTAAATTATGATTCTGTTTGAAATTTCCTTGATAACCAGCTTACAATTTCCCTTTTAGTTAAATGCTTCTTATCAGATAAAAGATTATTAGTTAAAAGATCTTATCAGAAAAGTTTCATTCTACATGTATTTGATGGATAGGTTTCATACTACTTAAACATCAAAATCTCAAGTGCCGAATTACTAACATGCAAGCACAGAAATAAATAGCAAAAATTTGCCCTTTGAAAATTGATCAAATATCTCTATAGACCTCAGGTACATCATATCCGTAGATAACTGAATCTTTTGAAATAAAAGTTTCACTGATTGACAACGAGGGTCTGTTGCAGTACATTGAATAAGGGGAATCAAGGGTGTTGGTGTCTTGTATTGACTTTATAGTTGTCATTCTCCTTAGATATTCATAAGTTTCACATGCTGACAGGAAAGTTGACACTCTACTTATTATGCTTACTCTATGAATAGATGAAATCCACTAGAGATTGTTTGGCATTGAAGTTTGTCGAGGGCTATGCATGTGATGAACGAATAAGATTAACCGAAAGTCTAACGAAACGACAATAACAATAATTCCTCTTCAGATTTTAACGGCAGGATTCGCACAATTGATCTGATTCGTTCAGTAGGATTCGAATATTCACGCTCAGTCCTGATTCAAATTGTAAATCAGCCAATCAGTTAATTAGAACAATTGCATTCAAAAATAGAGAATCAATGTCTGTAAAAAAAATTATGCTGCAATTGAATTCTATGTGAATGGCATGTAATTTATTGATAAAGGTCAGCCTCAGTATCTGCATTGCTTGAGACGAAATATCGTAGCCACGATACGTTAAATAATTAATGCCTATATCTTCGGGGAATTGTTATTATCATTCGTCAATAGCTATCAAATGAAATCTTTCTACAGCTATCTCTATTCGATCAGCAGAAAAATGTTCTACTTCTTATGTGTAGAATATAGACTAGATCAGTGTCTTCAATGGAAGCTGAGATCATCTAATATCCGTAGATGTCGTCATTTAAGAAATTGCCTTTGTAAACATGAATAAAGATTAGAAGAAAACGTCGGTAGCTCACAATTATAACTTCTAACTTGTCTTTATAACTTTTCTGTATAGGATTTGAAATGTTGCAATATGTGACTGTCCTGCTGTTGACTTAATTCATGTAAATGCTCGGAGTCGTCTTCGAACTTTCAGTTTCAATAAGCTTTCTTTGATTTTCAGCTAAAATTCTTGCTACAGAGTTCAACCCAGAATTTGATTAAGACAATATTATGCCGCCTTGTCAGTGGGAGATTAATCTCTGTGGAGGTTCTTAAGATACTGTGGTCAGCGAATTGATATAAAGGTCACTAGGATAATCAAGTGCTATCTTACAAGATTAGTCCATTCAATAAATTCTTACTAGAAACCTTATCAATATATAATCTCAGAAAAGGCTTATCAATTGGATGATGACCTTAAGAATTCAAGTTCGAGCCGTGGTATGTGGCGGCTTCAGTTTCAGTATCAAATCATTTCTCCAAGCGGCTCCGGAGCTCTACTGACAGCATAAAGAATCGGCTTTGGTATAAAGCAGAGTATGCTATTAGGAAAATTACCTCGCAAAAGTAGGACATGCGTGCATGAAGGCTTCGATCATTTAGTCCTTAGACATTATGAAAAATAATAGTTTATTGATGTTTATCACAGTATTCAAACAAAGCCAATCAAAAACATTGATCATTTATTTCCAAAGCCGTCGTTTCAATGGTCTGGTAGCTGTAGAACCTCTTCTTCACCTTTGAGGCCGCACAGAAAGTCTCTCACTAAAGAAATCGCCGCTATGCACATGCCATTTGATTTGCTGCACATGGTGCACATACAGTCTAACAATATACCTGGACATGACAACGCTGAATCTTATGCAGCTGATGCTTCATGATAGCGCATTAATGTTCTGAATGGTTTACATCGGAGATGACAAAGTGGCGCTGATGTCATCCCTTCTCTGAAGCACTTGTAAGGATGAAAGTCGAATCGAGCTAATAGAGCACTCAAACATGAAAGCCCCACAGTTTTTCGCAAGAAAACAGGCCTACAGAGCATGACCTTTGCTTGGTGTTTTGGGCTGAAAGCAGGAGCAGAGGCAAGATCCACGTGACTGCCACACCGCAATCCCGCTGGCAATCATTTTATGCATCCCTCGTTGAACAGTGTGTGCCACTTCGTTGATGTAACGCTTCTACCATTGTCTTCGTAGCTGGGACGACGTTATTAGCCACCCTTTTCAAACAGTAGGCTTGCGCTCTTGGAATCGGCCATCTTGTGTCGTAGATTTTCATCATGCTCCACAACGTCATCGTCGGTTTGCTGCATAAGGATTTCCAGAAGTCATATTCCGTTGAACAAGTAGTGCCGATGACTTTGAAACATAACAACGAGTAGCGATTTCACGCTGAGAAAACTCTTCGCTATACAAAGCTTCCATCTACGAGCCACTCATGCTTGTTGTTAGATCCGTTTTTACTCATGAGTAGGATTTAGACTTTCCACGTTAGACCTAAACATAAATCGTATTGGTAGATATCCATGTTATCTCAATAGTTCAGATATCTGGTCTCGATGATGCAAAGCAAATCAAGGATCGATTTGATAATGAATATTAATATCTTTATTGTTGACAGACAACAGTGTGCGTGCGCAGGCGACGACACACACCACACATTAATGATAGTTTCTCACATGCGGCTTTCTCACAGCAAGCCGACAATGCACAAATAAGGCAAACAGAACACACAATTTGTATTGCTAAGAAATCGACATATAAGTGAATAACTGATAATAGATCTTTATATAGCGTTGTCATGTCTGAAAGAAAGCTTCTTATCTAAATGTCGAAGGTGGTCCTAATAATATGTCGCGGTCAATTTTTATGTTTGAGTGTCTGGTGTCTGTGTTATTAATCAGTAGATGGCTATGTTGTGGTATATTGTTGGCATACATGCCTATTTAATGTATTGACAAGGGTGAAAGATAATATGACATCAACAAGTAGCTAGGTGTAAAAAACTAAAAAAATATGGGTGGTCCTAATAAAATGTCGCAGACTGTATATTCGACCTTAATGGCGAATTATTTTCATACCTACTTCCTTTGCACGAAGTATTTTGTAAATCTACTACTGCTCAGGACATCTATGAGTGATATTCAAAAACAAACTTGATATGAGAAGCTACAATAAAATTCAAGACTTTGGGTACCAAATCATTCAGGCGACCGTTGCCAGATGAACGCAGGCTGGTAGCCATGAAAGCCAAACCATCTTCATTTATTAAGAAATGTTAGTTACTGACGAGTAGCAAAATATATTTAATTTGGCAACTCACGGTTTAGTGTAGCTGAATTTCATGATATAAACTTGACTCCAAAGCATTTAAAATTGATCGCATGGCTTCTTACATAAGTCAATGAATTGAACATTGTCATTAAAGAAAGCATCAGCCACTGAAAATCCAAAATCAGATAATATATGCTTGTCCATCAGTCTACTCTATTTCCTGATCTATTAATTGCTTTCAAGACCACTGACCACACTCAGTTTGAATTCTGCATAGCATTGCACTTATGTTTCCCAATGTTTTTAGTAGTAAACAATTTTTGACATGACTACCAGTCGAATATTTCAAACGGGATTTGATGTTTTAGAATTTTAATGCTTCATTATTAAAGATTTTTATTTATTTTTTATTATTTTTCAGCAATTTTTATTTAAAAATTAGCAAACTCATAATTACAACCGTACCGCTAGGTAACAACCAGCCGCTATGTAAAGTGAGAAAGTTTATGCAGAAAAAATGCAGTGTACAAATGAAGCAAAAATCATCGTCCAACAGAAATAACAACGCAGCCATTAGTATCCCCATATAGAACAAAAAGCTCAACTAAATCCACGGTTAACTATTCGAGCAAATACAGAAGGACTATCTCATGAGAAGCCAGAAGAAATTTGAAGGCAATGGAGAAAAAAAATAAAATGTGCATCAAGCATTAGGAAATCTTGAAATATCGAAGTATCTCATTGACTTGTTCTGATATGAACTGCAGGCTGTTTTCATAATTGTGGAAAGCGATCATTTTTCTCCTTCACTACTTCAATAATTAGTTTTCTCAAAATCCTTTTTGACACTAGGGATAAATACGTGCGCATATCTGTTGAATATTTCGATTCTCACAGGAATGGTTGGAATTAGACAGACAATCATCAGACTAACAAAACTAATTATTGTCTATAACTTCTATAACAAAGCCACTTTGAAAAGATTGAGTTGACTGTGACAATTTGAGCCTTTGATATTATGGAAATGCTTTAGTGTCTTCCAACTTCGTGCAGGCATGTTCATCCACTTCTCTTTCATAGATTCAATTTGGATAATTATGTAACAGGAAGGCAGTTGAATAATGAGTCATAGGCAGCATTTTTTCCTCTTTCAAAAACACGTTGTGTGAAAAGCTGTTGCTGTGCGAAAGTTTAGCTTATTTTCTGTCGATTCAAAGGCCTTTTGTAATATAGTGCAGGGGTACCGTGGGAAGCTAATCTCCAATCCCACAGCTATCCACACACCGCAGGATATCATCATGGGAATCCAGGGAGAATTCCCGCGAACCGCTGGAATTAATTGCGTTAGACAGCGTTTTCGCATGGTGAATGATTGATAGTCCGGCAGCCGGAACGAGTTTCTGCAGGGAACGAGGCCGAAAATGAGACTTTCACAGAATGATGCACACCCTATGCCTACTGTAAATTCGCACGTCTGCCCAGTTCTAGTGAGTTCCTTTTCTTGTCAGACAGGATCAAAGAAAAACACATGTAAATCCAATAGCACGCAGATTGCAGTTTTTGGTTAAAATTATTTGTTTTCTCTGATTAAGCGAAAAGTACTAAGCCCAGAGTCATAATTTTTGGCATGGAATGTATTCATGTCATTGCCTATGATGTGCATGTGCTATTGTCATGAATCTAATCGGTAATGTATGTAAGAATGTGGCTGAATGTGGATAAAGTTGTTCAAAATGTTTGTGTTTGCCGACATTAAGATGCTCGCCAAATCTAAATGTGTTTAGACTTATAGACAGAGGTACATGAAGATAAAGAAAATGACCTAAAAACATTCCATGCCAAAAATTATGACTCTGGGCTCAGTACTTTTTGTTTAATCATAGAAAACATGCAAAATTTCATTTTAACCAAAAACTTCAATCTGCGTTCAACTGGATTAACTTTTTCTTTGATCCTGTCTGACAAGAAGAGGAACTCACTAGAACTCGGCAGACGTGCCGATTCGAAGTAGTCATAGGGTGTACATGTACATCATTCTGTGAAAGTCTCACTTTCGGCCTCGTTCCCTGCGTTCTGGCTGCCGGACTATTATCCGCGGTTGTAGCTTGCCATGTATGACTGATGCCACTTATGCCATTTAATCTTGTATTGCAAGTAGAATAATTTGCAGTTAATACTGATTTGAAGTACGACTTTGAACTGCTGTGAAAAATGAATGTTTTGAAATAATTTGTGAACATGTTTATAGTACATTGGTGTCAGTTATAAGAAGACACTGTTCTACGACCGAAATTGACTTTATCATTTCATACTTCACAACCGCCTTGTCAACTCATCAGAGTAAGTGAACTGGAGATATAAGCTGACTTCTTAAAAATACTAGTAACAAGGAACACAATAACAATAAACAATGCAGGTCGATGAAAGTAACGTAAAAATAGTAATTTACAGAAGAATGAACAGTAAGCATAGAACTACAACAAAGGATCAAATGTGAATTGATATCTTGGAGCCTACTCTTTGCACGGACCAATTACCCATGGCAATTAAAATCTAATTAAAAATCAAAAACAGAGTTTTCACTAGGGATCCTTGAATTCTGAGGAGTGTAGCGAATCGCAGATATACATTGTAATTTTATCCACAATTATGTATTCATGCATTTTTCTCCTCGATTCTGCTTTCTATGTCGATCATGTAACCTTTGCCATTTTCATCGCAGAGTGAGCTTTGGGATTGGAGTCGTCATTTACGACAGTGAAGAAACAACCGATAATAGATCTCTTGGATGATGTTGGATCCAATTCAACTGTCTACTATGAACGTGGACTACGCTTCAATGAAGGCAAATCTATCTTTTGCCTGATACATGTGATAACGACTGGCCAGTTCATGATGGCTTTGCAAAGGAAGTGTCATCGTCGCCAAGCACTGTGACATTTTGGAAAGTCGTTCAAAAAACTTCCTGATTCATCCGTGGAAGCAGCAGTGCCTCGACTTTAACTTCCTGTTAATAGCGCTGAAAGGGGGCGGTCTTTCAGCAGTCTACATGTGCGCATTGTAGACAAGTACAAAAGACAAATTTTAAAGGACCAAACTTAGAGAATATGTTGAAAGTGACCTCAAATTTAATTTTTTTTTTTTGTTTGATGCAGGTTCAAATAACGTCGTTTATCAATAACTTTCTTTAACAGCCTTTTGCGTCCTTTAGGTCCGACTAAGTAGTATGCACAGGTCTTAAAAGTACATAAATAACTATACAAGTAAAATAAGATGATTGCTATGTGTAAGGTAGTCATGAAAAGGTGCATCGCAGCAAACTAAGAATCTACAAAACCAAAACGCGGAAAAGAGAATTTTCAAGCGCAGAATTCAAGGATCCCTGGTTATCTATCAATCACCCTATTTATTATCGCAAGAATGACTTCGCAAAGCCGAATAAATGGAAGACAGAAAGTGAATTACGCTTCAGTCATCAATCATTTTCGCAGCAACATCGAAATTTGAAGGATTTCAATATTAAATGCAAACAATTAAACAGACTTGGAGCATGTGCGGAACAAAATCACTTCGTAGATATAAATTTAATCAATTTAAAAATCACTCTATTTCAAAGGCGCAACATGGAACAACGTGAAAGGACTCTGAAGAGTAGACAAGAGCATACTAAAATGGTTATTAAGTGGAAAGAAAATAAAACTGACGCTCATCGTTATCAGTTAATAGACTGCAAGAGTGAAGAGATACTGCAGCTGAAAAGTGAACTAAGAAAAGAAAATAACTTGATCAAAATTAAAAATAAAATGATCTGAGAGAGTCTCGGTGGAATAGAAATATCGGGAACTACTTAAGCAAAATAATGTAAATATAAGGAAAAATGGAAGTAAGATCTTAACCATAGAGTGAGCATATTAGGTAGAGTAGCAACTCAGCATTGATAAAATCCCCAAATGTGAATGCAATTTCGAATATATTAGATGAACCTTTGTTGTCACGCTAGTTAGTGCCACATGTGAGATTTGATTTTTTGTTGTTTTAGATAGCTTAACTCACAATTGACTGATGATGATGCAGAAAAAAGAATAGTGTTCTACACATTAGTACCCTTTAGTAACTCATTACCTTGGAAAGATAATATTTTTGAAAATTAGCTTCGATGAAAGTGACTAAAATACAAGGCTCAGCCTACTTGAAAGCGCAATAGTCACCTTTTAAGCAATATTGAAAAAAGAACTGGCAAAGCATTCAATTCTTTCAACAGATACCACAAATGCACCGGAATGTCGACTGAAGAATGAAGGATGCAATCAGTGATGAGCGTATTCCAGAAAGTTGAGCATTATCCCGAACACCTTGTCAGAGATCACCTGCCTCCTAAGTTACCCAAAACTGGTATATATTCGATTCCATTTGAAATACTGACAATTGTGCGAGATCGTTTTTTCATTTTGTTGTTCGCTTATTATTTGAAAACCGCTCATTTTAAAATAATTCTAATTGTCAACCAAAGATTGTATTTATTTGTAACGAAATGATTTTTATTTTCATCAAATTTACTCATACTTACTTGCTTGCTTGCTTACTTTTAGTAGGAGTATTTTTTTTGCTCTTAATCATGTCACAAATTACCTGACCCTCAGCGAGCAAAGACAATGATCACAATTAGCCTTAATGTATACACGTGAAAAGTCCGCAATGACATCAAGATAAAAACCGAAGCTCAATTTTGTGAATCATAAAATCACACCTAAGAAAATAGAATAAATTCACATGAATGAAACTGAAATCCTACAGAACACTATGACTCCAACCATTTAGAAATCAATCTACACAATGATTTGCCATTGTCCGCAGAATGAATCCAATTAGATAGGAATTGAGATAAGTGTCTCAACTCAACAGGTCCATTTAGTCTGTGCGAAAATGATCTATTGAACAAATTTACTGCGTCAACAATCTCGAAAATTAAGTCGAGAAGCAGAATAAGTTTTCACGCTTTTTTATCAGAACTTAAATTGTAAAGTAGTACTGCAATGTCATTGATAATTAGCTTAATTTCCCTTGAATTAAGCTTCTTATCAGCAAATTTGCATTCTACTTGATATCTAGCAAGCTTCGTGCTAGTAAAGTATTAACATCTCATGCACCAAATCTCTAGCATGTAAACACATTTCTAAAAGAAGCTTCTTAAAAATTGATCAAATATTATTTTAGACCTCAGGATCACAATCTCCATAAAAACACTTAATCTTTTGATATAAACATTTTCACTATAGTGAAAAATATCATATATATATGCCGACATTTTTTAGAGTCGACATTCTACCTGCTATATGTTTACTCCATCCACTTTAGGGCTGCTGGCTTTAATGTTCAGCTACAAGATATGGATAATTAAAAATAACGGTAAATGCAAGATTAACAAGATCATACTGAATTGTACAAATATCACTCCAAACAAAGGTATTGAGATAATTGATCACGAGTTTGCCTGTAATGAGATTATGGATGCTATTCATTCAGCAGAAATATCTAAATCTGATGGACGTGATAATCATGTAAATAAACTGCTTAAATTGAATTTTAATAATCTGAAGATTTTACCAAAATGTCTTTTTAATAATTGACTGAGGTCCAGCAATATCCCTCACATAGATGTACAGGTCCATCATTAAGCCGAAAAAATCTGAGAAAAAGTGTTGTTGCAAAGTGGAGAAGTAGTACATCAGCTTCCGGCTTCAGAAAGGGAAGCTCAGCCATAGACAATAATTTACTTTACAAGAGATAGTCCGAATTAAAAAAAACTAGGAACCGTTCTTTGCATATGTGCTTCATAGATCTTTCAAAAGCACACAATTCTATACCAATATCGAATTTGATGAAGATGTTACGTAGAATTCTTCCAAATGATTGACTTTTGATTCAGATCATTCTTAATGTTTGATGAGGAGAAATATAAAATTCTATATAATAGAGAAATAAAGTGACTCATTTATGCTGCAAAATGGTATCCCACAGGGTGACAGTATGCCACCAACATTTTTTGTATTTACATAAATGACTTCTATGCCTCCTTGAAATGTATTTGAACGACATTTATCCTATTGACATTGGAGATACGACAATGGCAACCTTGGCATACGCCAATGATATTGCTCTGATGAGTGAAACGAAGAGAGGATTGACTAAGCAAGTTATGTTAATACAAAAATTTTTCGACGTGAATGGTCTAAAAATAAATGGAGATAATACTGCGTGCTGTTTAAAGACATAATCAGGGATTCAGAATTGAACATCATTCATTTAGAAGTTGACTGAAATAATATCTGCCGTAGAATTGACACATTCAATGAACATACAAAAGAAAATGGAAAGCATGCGAAAGAGTTAGAGATATAGGCAAAGATTTGTATGTCTCATATTAAAGGAATTTGGAGAAGTCAATTGATCCATATAAAATTAAGTTTTGAAACACTGACACTCTCACAGATGAAATGTTGAGTAGAATTTTGTCTCCATATGAATTTTAGGACTTGAATGGAATATACAAGCACATTAAGAGATTCTGTAATCTAAAAAGAACGACCGTGACATGCTGTTTAATTGGTGAATTTGGTATAAAACCACTGGCAGTTCACTTCCATAAAGCTGTATTAAGTTATTTGGAAAGAAAACTCAAAAACGAACGGCCCAAATTAAACAAAGAAATTATATGAGACTTAAAAATATACACCTGCCTACGAACAGCAATCTGTTTAAGAATATCTGGTGCTGACAAATAGAAAGACTTATGTACAAAACACATCTGCAAGATCTTTGGTATACCTAATCAACGCAGCGAGTAGGCGAATGCATTTAATATTCGAAAATCCATTAACATACGATCAACAGAAGACTTTTTAGGGTACGGGGAATTCAAAGCGCTGGAGACAGCACCAATGGCCCTCCCTACAGGTGTATACAATAAGTTCAATTCAATTGTAAATTAAAGAATTATTTGGATTAAATCTTGATTACTAAATAATTAATGCAGTGCCTACTGGCAGTAGCGGATTACCAGTTGAGAGCCATAGACGTAGACAATGAGAATGCAAATCACGTGAGAAGAAGAAATGGCGGATCTGCGTCATTTCATTTAGCGATTTAGTCAGTTAAGAGCATCACACATTCAGTTTCTGAAGAATGTAAATAGAAGCAACTTCTAGATCATCCTGAATAACATGAAATCAAGCTAATTAAACTCTTCATCGAAATTCATAAGTTAAGCGAAAACTGATGTCAGGACGTGCAATGATGCAATCGCCTGTAAGAACAAGTCCGAAATTCATGAACTTAGCGGTCCTCCTTTGACGCCTGTGTAGCATTCGAAACTGTTGAATTCTAATCAGGGTCGCAGTATTACAGTCAACCACAAAGTCACAAAAGTTGATTATAAATACGGACCATCTAAATGATGTTGGAATTCAATCGATTCTCACCACTTCCAATCGTGTCGCACATCATCAGAGAGCTCACATTCTCGGGCTTCAAATAAACTGTAATAAACTTGTGTCTGTCATTGTTTAATATCGGCAATGATACCATTTTATATCATTTTATTTTTCATAATGAAAATATGCCATTTTGAGTGAAATATA
This sequence comes from Prostheceraeus crozeri, assembly GCA_907163375.1. NCBI lineage: Eukaryota > Metazoa > Platyhelminthes > Polycladida > Euryleptidae > Prostheceraeus > Prostheceraeus crozeri. Next base: position 191,664 of record CAJQUW010006759.1, read on the forward strand.
CGTAGGCCCATACCGTAAATAGATCTAGTCACACGAATTTTTCGATTTACACTGCTATCATGCTACTTTTGCTGCTCTTAGAAATGAAATTGAAATTAGATTGCATGCAGCATCGATAGATTCCAAATAATGGAAGGCCGAAGAAAGCAGTTTAGTCATACAAAGCTTCTTGCATATCAAAAGTTAGATAAGGCAATGGCCCATACATTAGACATCGCAATTTTTGATCTAAGGTTTATACACTAGAATTACAAATATGCCTACAATATGCAGTTCGTTGGGCCAACAGTATCTAAAGTACGAAAAAAGGCTAAAAGTATTTGGATTACAGTCAAGACTTCAAAGAAATCAAGACATTGTTAATAATGAGTTGTTTGACAATTTGTGTGATAGACTGACTGACAATAGCCTGTTGCTTTTCGCTACATTGATCAACCAGTGCGGAAGGACATGGATAGAACAAACGAAAGAGACTAGATTTGCTTCAATACAAAATGCGAAGAATCTATGATTAGAAAATATAATAGAACAAAAATTTTTGATGATAACATTTTATCATTGCCGATCTTTGGTCATTGTGCTTGCTAGACAGGGGTCAAAACATAGAAATCGCTCATTTTACAAATCATAGTTATTCAATTAGAAAAATGCAGGTATGATTTTGAATCAGGTGAGGCAAACGAGCATGTTCTGAGCCTTATTTTCATATATTGGTCATCGAAATCGGTGTACTGGGAAAGAAGCAGTGAAATCGCAAAGTTATCACAAAAGCGAGACTCTGCTATGCTATTCTCGTATTTCAATCAAAAATGCTAGTGCTTGATATCTTCAGAACTTTTGTGATGGAAGGAGCATAAATATGTAATTTTAATTCTAATAAGTTCAACAGTTCTTTTTTTAAACTTCTATCAACATTTTTCTCATAACCGCAAAAGTTCAGAAACACCATACAAGGTCAGCAAAGATTCAAAACAAAGCTCTAATCGATCGAGTGTGCAGCTGTGTAGTGACAAAGGTCAGTCGCAGTACATTGAATACCTGAAGAAAATGACAACTATTAAGTCAATACAAAACCAACACCCTTGATTCCCTGATTATTCTGTCAATAATAATAATAGGACAATAAGCTGTCGATATCACCTGGAGATGACTTCTGCCTTCACTTGCATCCCTTTCGAACCGTCAGCGTGGCTCAGTGAAGAAGGTGCGGGCTCGTTTCCATTGCGGACTTCGGTACGATTCCTGGGTCGAGCGAGTGCGGTCGGGGAATCAAGGGTGTTGGTGTCTTGTATTGACTTAATAGTTGTCATTCTCTTTAGGTTTTTGCACTCACCCACTACAACTTTTGAACCAGACATCCAATTGACTTAATCTTTGAGGTGAGATGCGTCATAGTAATGGGAGCATTTCGTCCAGCTTACAGACATAAAACCAAATCTCAACAGGATAAAATCTAGTCAGCGTGCCAAATTTCATTTAAAAAGCAATATGTTGATCAAAGCGAAGGATTAATTTTGATGCCCCTACGTTGACTAAATTTTTCTGTTGAGATTTGGTAAATGAATTAATGAGATGAAGGATTCCTCGTAACTTGAATCATCTGTATCTCAGATGCTCAGATGTCTGATTCAAAAGTGACATGAGTTAATGTACAAAATAAGGCCTACTGCCGGTTTATAGTCTTTAAAATAGCACTTGCTATTCAGTTCCTGGATTTCCCTACTTTGCTTTTCAAGAATCCTGTCATTGCACCGATAACGCTTGTCACGTGACAGAATTAAGTCCGAAATCGTCCCCTCTATAAAATCTGCAATGTGACGTAAAATTTTTGTGCTAGTCAGCATCCCGCTCTATCTTGTATTGTACGGATGTGCCAGATATCATCCCAATATTGACATTGGTAAAAAAGTGAGATAGACTTGATGGGATTTGACCAAGGAGTCCGAGAAAAACCACCGATTCCGCAGCCTTCATAATAAGTAGCCATCCGTTCCTTTCATATTCGGATTTCAATGGTTGCCTGTGCGACCTTGTTAAGTACTTTTAAACAACCGTTCATTCTTATTAATGCTCCGATCATTTAAACACAACATTTAATGAAAGTATTTTCTAGCTATATTTTGCGCAGAAATCTGTTGAACGTTTCAATTAATAGATTTATTCTTTTATATGAATCATGCATCCCTGTCATTTATTTATGGAGATAGTGAACAAGCATTAGAAAATCAATGTTTTACACTATAAAAATTTTCCCGGTCGGTGTGTGCCATGACTTTTATGTTTCCGCTTTAAGGTTCTCTTCGGCATGGCCCATAGATCATCTTAACAATATCTCTGGTCAAAGCGTTAAGCTAAGAACATTCGCTTACCATATTTGAGCCGGGAAAACACGCTGTACACAACAGAAGACATTGGTCCATTTTAGTCAATCCGTCTGCCCAACTTGGCTGCTTTTGCCAATCTTCCATTGTAGGAATGTGAATTTCGTCAGCAATTCGGGTTGGACTGGCTTCGGCAAGGTAGAGGAAGCAAGGTAGAGCAATAAATCGTAGAACTCTACTCATGGGCATTATCTCCAGATTGCTTGTTGAAAAGAGTGAGTTCAGTGAATGAAAACATCTTATAAATGAGGATAAGAAATGTTTTCACCCAATACCAGCTTCTTTTGTACTCGAGATGCATCGATTGGATGATTTGAGATGTTCTATTCCAATAAATGTTCAATTTCTAGCAATATTAACTGAACTTATAAAGAAAGATTTAGATAACATTTTGATAAAAGGAAATGAAATTAATTTATCTTCCGACGCATTATTTGTCTGTGCTTCGAAAGATAAATTAATTTCATTTCCTTTTATCAAAATAAATGTTCATCTTTATCAGAATATGAGATTTCACTCATTTGTACGAGCTTTATTGATAGTCGCCTTGGTGTCAACCACGAATGATCAAAAATTGCTGGCAATATAATTGTTTTCAAATGATGAACTGAAATTGATATTCTATGTCATCAATTAATTGAAATTGGTAACTATTCAATCCATTAATTGACAGTAATCAATTTTTGATAATCCCTGATAACATCCTACCAAAAGTTAGAGGTGACGGATATCTGCATTGAATTATTGGTTGAAAAATCCAGATAGCTGATCAGACATTGAACACTATGCAGCCAGCTGATAATTAAAAACCAATGACTTTAAACAGGTGTGACCTCTACACAAAAGTATGTCACAGACATACTCTGCAGACAGACTCTGCGGATGTAAAAGTGACTATCGATCTTATTCTTCACACGCTGCTAGCACATTCAACAATGTTTAACTTTACACGGCGGCCCTGCAGAGGAATGGCAAAATAGAAAAGTATTTTCTACTTATTCATTTAAATAAGACTCTAGTCGGAAGTGTTCTGTATATTAATCAGTTAAAATGTATTACTTTAAACAAAAGTAATACAGTCAAATTTTATTCAACTAAATTGCAACAAACATTTTAGAAAATCTAGAAGTGCATGTAATCTCTATATACTTAAAACAGATCATTGTACTGAGTTAATTAAATGGTCTGCGGTTTGTGGTTATTATCGATCTGCTGAATTTCATTCCTGTCAGAATTGGGAATCGTCTAATAAACTGTTTTCTGAAAGCGTTTTTTCTTCCTGCGATCGCGTGAATTGCTATTAGGCTACACGTGGCTATTCGTCGTTAGTTGCGAAGACTGGTGCCTTTAACTGATATGATACTACTCTAATATTACCTTTTCCTGTTCTTGTTACCAGAGAGTGGAATCAAGTTACCGGGATTTGTAAACAATTTAGCACGCATGGGCTATTACGCTTTCAGTTTACCAAGAATTACATTCAATTTACAAGTTTGCAATCAATTTACCGGGATTCGCAATCGTCTTAACACTAATCTTTAGTTGCGCAATCAATTACCTCAGTTATCAACTTACCTAATTTTGTATTCAATTTCATGTAATCAAATTCCTACATAAAACATATTCGAATTCATAAAGATTCGCTTATTAAGGTCATTGATTATCTTGGTGCTACATCGTCTGAACGGTGATATAATAACGAATCAGTAAATGTAAGCAACAGCATTGACCTGCTTTTAAAAATGAAATTCCATTTGTGAAAATTTTTCCCGTCCCAGTACTAATAAGAACCAAAATATGGTAAAAATTAATAAATAATAAGACAAAATCCACGTTTCAATCTATACTTCATAATTCATAGCAAAAGAATTCTAACCTTTAATGTCTTGCGTGTGCTTGCTCCACTGGGTTAAGAAAAGGGCTGTATGAAGTTGAGTATGTTCACGGAAAGCGATGTTAATGTTCCTGTTGCACTACAGTATTTAGAACGGTCGGGCACCATCGTGTACTATATTGACAACTCCTTCAAAGCGCGATGACGCCTCGCCGTTAATGAGATGATCAATGAACTCTTGGTATCTCAAATAAAAATGGATGAGGCCCAAATCTGCATTGATAGCCATGATGAGCTTGATATTAGCCATTCTGGCCCCGTCGACACGTTACCGCACAACTTGTCCCACTAGTTCTCTACCCTGTGTTCTTCTTGTAAATAGATTAATACCAAATTCATCTATGTAGATGATGTGATCATGGACATTTATTGACGTCAGTCAGGTAGTGTATCTGTAGTGAAAGCTTCTTCGACCACCTTGCGCCCTTCTTTCAATTCTCCCTTCATTTCTGCAGACTCGCGCATGACACTTCCGGCTGCATAACCGCTTGGTTAATCTTTAATATTCAGAAAATACATCAGTAGTTAAATAGACAACTCAAGTAAAGGAAATTAGGCTCATTGGGTCACCAATATGTGACCCGGTTGTATCGGTCATGATACCGAGTTTCTTGAGGCATATAGGACTGTGTATAACTTCACCAACTTCAGTCGTGAATTGAAAGAGGTCATTTTGGCATTCTTCGATAACTGAGCACGTGTACCGCAGCCGCCATTGAATAGCAGAAAGCGACTGACTTGATTGGCTGCTACTCACACCCGTCGTTGGATGAAATTGACCATCACTTCAAAATGAAACAATTCAGCAGATGCTGAAAGGTGCCATTGGCGATTTTCTCGCATAAATATACTTTCTTATAAGCGAGTTGTGCTCAATTTTATAAATATATACAATTACCTGGTACATACAAGATGTCTTAATCCGATTATATTTGTAGATGCCTTGTACACTCTTGTACAACTCTGTACACGAATCTCAACCAACAAAAGGTTATCTCACATTTTTTAGTCTATTTGATATTGTTTTCAGTTCCACTTCAAGGAAATGTCTATGTGTTGGTGGGAATAAATCATTTTTTGCTAGGAAATAGTTCCACTTGTTTTGACATTGATAAGTTTAAGGAAGCTATTCAATACATCGTGTCAGAAGTATACGTCACTTTTGCTGGGAAAGTTTTCAAACAAGTTCGAGGCCTTCCTATGGGAGGTGACTGTAGCCCTTTACTAGCAGATTTGTTTTTAGCACATTGTGAATTTGTATTTATGAAGTCTTTGTTAGTAGAAAAGAAATTTGGGCTTGCAAGATTAAGTAGTCAAGTGCATCTCGCTAAATAGATGACATTTCTGCTTTAAACTACCGCTATTTTGAAAATTTACTTCCCAAAATATATCCTAGTGACCTCAAGGCCGAAAGAAGTAATGATAAGTCCACTGAATATTTAGATGTTAGAATCAATATAGTTTTATATTGTTTACACACATCAGTATATCACAATGTAGACTATTTTCCTTTTCCTATGGTGTTGATAACTTTTCCAGATAGCCTCATCCCCAGAAAGATAGGCATTCATGCATTCGCGAGCCAAATAATTAGAATTTTACGCATTTGCTCGCATTTGCTCGCATTTTCAATGCGTTGTTGAAAGGGCACAAAAGGTTGTAAATATTCTTGTTAAGAGAGGTTATTTTGTTGAAGATATATGTCGTGGTGCCACACATATCCTGTGTAAACGTATGAACTTTCTTCAAAAGTTTGGAATTTTTCATGTAAAGAGTCTTTCGATCGTTGTGAGTAATCGGTGTCTCAGCGTCCCCTGTTCTACAACGGGGGTCCGCCAACCAGGGCATTTAGGAAATTAAAGGACGCGAAATGCAAAGCTGGCTGATTTTCCTGCTGACGAACCTAAAACGTGACCCACCGGTGTCGAGATTTGTGTGTAACAATTGCAATTTTCGTTCGCCCATTGTTTTTAGATAGCTTTCTTTCAATTTGTGTGTTATGATAGAAATTTTTGACTTTGCCTGGTTGCCTGTGGGAGAGGTTATCAATCCTCTCAGTGACTACCCAAAATAGAATGATTTCGTAAAATTATGAAATATTCGCATGCATTTTCAATGTTGCATATCATTTGAAATTGACTTTGGTTGTTCATTTTGAGAGTGGTGGAAAAAATCAAAAGTTTCGATGCTAAACTTAATTAACCTTAAGTTCAATGATTTAATCTTTAATTAACCTTAAACCGCCGACAGTCCATATATAGGACAACATAGATTGCGTAGATTACATGAAGATATGTAATAGATAATGCATAGATTTGAGGTCATTATTGCTATAATTACCGAGAGCCGAAGGCTCGAAGTTATTATGACAAATAATGACCGAAGAAATCAATGCATTATCTGTTATAATGCATGACTTTTTCCATAGAAGTCTGCACCAGGTTAATAATTTCCAACCAGGAAAATAATTACCTGCTTCGTGGAACTTATTAACCTGTGGACATAGAAAGCCTTGCAAAATCATGCATTATAATGATTTATTGATATGTTCAAGTCTCTGCGTACATTCTTGATGCCTAAAATATGAATATTGTTGATCATAAAATATATTTGGTTCATGATGTGTTATTCGAATAAGCCAATGTATGTGCGTGGACTGAGAAGGAATCAACTTTCCAACTATTTCCAAAACTATTGATTTGTATATATACATGATAGGGTTGGAACCGGCCACCGGCCGGCCGGCCGGGCCGGTTTTAGTAATAATTATGACAATGCTCTTAAAATTAAAAACAGGCGATTGCCTTAATTGCAAACTATAAAAATTAAAACCGTAATGCCAATACAAAAGGCAATTAAATATATATTTTACTACGTAAATGATGGAAAATGTTCCTTATTTGCCGCACGCCGTGAAGCTCAAATGGAGCTGCAATTTATTTTTTAGAAAATCGATGGACTTGGCAGTTTGTTGCTCTCGAAATACATCAATTACTTTCGTGAGGTTCAAATTTCATTTTCTATCAGTGCAATGGATTGATTGTCAAGCAACATCTTTCGTGATGTATTTTATCGTTATCTTTTTCATGAATTCTGTTCTGAGAAAGGGACATTATAGAGATAAAATTGAGAATATCAGGCGATGTCAACTCTATGATATTCAAAGATGCTCTCATGCAATGATGAAGTCGTCCACATTGGCAGGAAATACTTCTCTTCATGAATATGCACGGTTAGGGAGTGCATATACCTACCTCTCTTTCAATGCTATTGAATGTCAAACAGCACCATTCATCCATCCCGGTCTATTTCCGGATCTATGCTCCCGGAAAAATTGAAATCCTGAAGTCGATGACAAATCATCGAACCATAATGTAGTCGTGTTGTGCCAAAAAGAATTTGTTCGGTTGCAGAAATATAGATAAGTGTGTAAGACCTTGAGCTGCTGTCAAAATGAATACATAAGAGGTATTATCAACTTTGTAACCTTCATTTTCTATGAACTCTAACTTAAGAAAATAATGGAAGTGCAAGGATACAAATAATTCATAGGGGAAATGTGCATCTAATGTTTTAAATTGATCCATTTCTTTTGTGTGTGCCTTCAAAAAACACATGATCAGTACTCCAGTGACACAACTTCAACTTTCTTTTGTGAATAGTGCTTGCACTGCATTTCTGTATTGTTCTATATTCTATTCATGTTGTTCTCTCCCCACCCCCCAAATTGCGATGGCCGGGTTGTGTCCGGTCTTATTGCCACGGTAGTTTCCCTTTGTGTTAAATAAATTGTCAAATTAATGTTCTAAGTATCCTAGGATTCTAAGTATGTATTCAGTATGTAAGTATTCTAAGTAAGTATTCTAAGTATGTTCGTGCTTCATAAACACGTTGGATTCTTTCAATCTTTTGGAGGTCAAAATAGAAACATAGTTGGCATGTAGCAGGCAATGCTCATGAAAGCCAAGTGCATCTTCACGTTTTTAAATTTATCAAGCACTGAATTACTGTCGCTTAGTGTTGGGTGGATTGGATTTGTAGTCAGACGTTCAGAGAATAAACATCCACTAAACTATGAACTCATGGTTCATTTGTGTCAGTCACACCATTGAAGCGATAATATCCATGAAGCCTCGCTGTCGTAAGCTTATTTCATTATTACTGGACATTCACAATTTGAGTGAATCATCTAAAATATATTCTCCACCTTAATTACACTAATTTTGTCAAAACACCTAAAAATCGTCTTTACTGAACTTTGTCAGATACTATAATGGATTAAAGATTTTTATGTGCATGCACGTGGTTTGAAATGTTTACACTTCTTGCAAAGAAAATGAGTAAGACAAATACAAACATAGCTTCAATCTCGATATCGCAATGCTTCATCCTAGTCTTGTTCGATACCTCTCCTTCGAAATCATTGGCACCATAAAATGATGGAAGATTACAACAAAGTTATGATGGAACTGTCATATAATATAGGTTCGTTAATGACAAAACAAGAATTCTGTAGCATCATCTGTGCTCAGAGAAGCTGTAATTTCAAAATGCAGAAGAAAGATTAACTAGTAACGTGCTAAGTAACGTGCTACTTTCAGAGTAAAACATCATTATATTGTCAAATTATACCATTTGATAAGAATGATCCATTTTCCATATACCTTGTTCATGCTAAGTGGTATTACATGCTCATAAATATTCGCACTGAATTTTAGATTTCAATCTGTTTACTATGAAACTATGTATCAATTTAATTATACTAATCAATTTAATTTAAATTATTCCATTTTCATTCAATTTTCTTTATTGCATTTCAGATTTCATCTATCATCATTATTACTGCATTCATTTTATTAGACTAATTGATGTAAATGATCCTTTAATTACATAAATTCGATCGTGAAACAGATTAAAGTAAGGTGGGTGACCCAGTAACGGCACACCACTTTGAAAATCTCCTCTAGCTTCTTACATTCCTCTTTTTGTTGAGAGGAATTGCTTCTAGAACTTCAACCGGGATATCCAAAATATTATCGTGGCATCAGTTCCATAAAATCGGACTTAACCTTGTAGCATTTTAGATTTGAAATTTTGTATATCATCCTGGGTCTTAAGAAGATCTGCGTACCTAATTAGGTTCATATTCCAAGTTTCCATATTAAGTGGTTACATGATCAGTCATAGACTCAGAAGCTACATTTTAGATATTCATTGTTGATACCAATGTTAAAGTACTAAAGTCTTAATGCAAAACAACATCATGATTTCTTCAATTTTTTTAGTTTTCTAGCTTTTGCTGTCTTTATTATTCCAACATTACTATCGCTTCTTTCAATTGAACAACTTAATACATGTACTGTCAACCTCATGACTGCTTTGATGTGTGATATAAATTACACTTGCAATACCGTTGGTATGTATTTTTATCACTTTGCTAATCTGCATGTCTATACCATGCTACTTATATTTTCTGACAGTAACACAATATTTTGAAAGTGCTCTGAATCTTCACATTCACCTCTCTTACAAGCCAAAGATGAACAGCAGGATTACTGTTTCACTGGCATTAATATGCTCTCGCTTTAATTAAAAATATGCTTAACAAGAAAGGAATAATAATGATAGAATGAGAATTTGCCTATCAACAACTCTATATCACACTCATCAATTATTGGAATCTAAATAATCATAAATTATCATTAAAGCACATTAAAAACTCAAAAACCCTTTTGAAAGGTTTGCTTAAATCCACGGTTATGAAAGATATCTTTGAAACATTTGTCTAAGAACAAAGTTTATAGACCCTACTTGTGGGTTTTACAACATGCTGTTGTAACAGAGTATTGTTTTATCTTTGTCCCTTTGGCAGTACAATCACTTGATTGACAAATCTTGTCTTCGCAAAATACAACACGCTATATACGTGGCTTACGCTGGTGTGCATATAAGGTGCTGAACATTTTTGCGTAAATGCACAAGTGGTTATCTAATCCACTGAAACACAAATAATACACTTGCCAAGACTGGTGATGTTTGATTTAAACCAACATTTGTTTGTATGAGCAAGTAAATGTCAACACTTGAAATTTCTAAAAAGAAACCAAAAATTAACAAGGAAATCATATTGCTTTGCTTTAATTGGTGGCAAAAAAGTTGTGTTGCTGTAAGAATATAAGAGAATTTAATTGAGAATATTCGTATCTTCTGTCAGTTGAGACTAAGTCTTAGTCAAGCTTATTCAATTGTGGCTAAATAAATTTGATTGGTGGCAAAAAAGCAATAAATCATTACAAAGCACAGTTATGAAACAGATAAGAGCACCAAAAAATGGCACGTTAGTAAATAATGCATAGACCAGTTCTCATTTCTGAAAGTAAATAACAAACTTCATGTCATCATCGATCTTCTCTTAGCAAGATCTATTTCAGGCAAGAATCACAATTAAATCTAGACATTTTTAATCTAAGTCACTATGCTTTAGTACCGGTAATTATGATTAATGTAAGTAAAAAGGAGCAATGAATTGATGTTTTCCATGAGCAAGACATAGGCCTTAATAGAATTGCCTAAGCTGCTCCACATAAAGGCCATTTTCATTCAATATAATAATAAGCTTAACTGGGCAATTCAATCAAAGCCATTGTATTCTAGTGATTATGCCAAAATAAATTAGAGAAACATACATAGGCTATTGATTTTTGCAAACATAAGGGCTCAATTATAGCTTTACATTCATATGTCGTTTGATGCATGAAAAATGAGGGCTGAGCATAGAATGGGGTTGTTTAATCTCACTAAAGAATTGCTTGTATTTAGAAATTTCTTATCACACATTTTCCCATTCCTTTACTATAGAATGGTGCTATATTCAAACGATAAAGCTCACCACTTTCTTTCTCGTATCATTGTCTTAGCTCGAGCACAACACCTGACATTTTTATGACAATCACTTTTTCCATTGCCTCAACTTTCACAAGCTGCTACCTTGACCGAACATAGTGCATCTCCATTAAATTTCATTAATAGTGTAGAATCAATGTACACTATTCAAACTTCCATGAAGCAATTCTGTAGTTTATGGACATTAATGTCTTCTTGAAAGTGGGCCCTACATGGGACACCTACTACTTCTACATTAGATCGATTGTTGATGAAAAACACATTATTCGATTATTTGGTTGGAACGACAAATTTCAAGCGTCATCTTACTGGTTTCCATATTTGTTAGGTGTCACTCAGAATCGATATGTCATACTTTAACGTATTTATCATTTTGAAGTAATATATGATTTTTAGAACATATTTGTCATACTCAGCCTTCATCGGACTCAAATTGAAAATTTGATATTTAATCCTGTTATCATTCAAATATGGACACTTTTTGTCTAGCGATGTAATTAAGAATATAAATACCAACCTCTAATCACTTCTTTTATTGAACATGCTAATTAATGTCTATTTTCTCAAGAGCCTTGACGTTAACGGACATGTGCAATCACTCGAAATGGCAAGTTTAGATAGCAACGTCATAGAAGTACTAAATATTGAATATATTAAGCAGACGATTGAGCAGATAATTTGCAAACATGTGAATGTCATCATGAAAGTGGTTCCGGCTATTAGCGATTAGAAATATGAGATCATTACCATATACATGAACAAATGTCGAGAGAAGCAGGTGATTTGTAGTCACATGCTTTAAGGTGACGAGAGAGTAATCAAATAATGATAGCAAAAACCCAGCGAATTTTCCGGCTGGTTTCCGAGAAAATTTATGAGCCTAAGATTGATCATTTGGAGGCGAAATTCACAATATGACTGCCCACTCACTAATCGGCAGGCATACACCCACCGCCACATACATCTTTTAAAGTAAATCAGAAGATAAAAACGAGCAAACATGCTTTTTATCCTTAAAATGCTATTTGTCACTAAATGTTTCTCTCATGGTAAACAGAGAATGGAAACCCAAAACATAATTAAAATTTTAGTTAATGTGATCCAAAATTTCTATGTCAAGAGCAGATGAAAACTGTGGGAATGGTGCAATTCAATGAATGCGAAAATATACTCGATCGATGGTCACAATTTACAGAGATTGAAGTTCAATATCACAAACTTTTCGTACAATGAAGTTCCACACAGTGAAATGCAAACGTCTTCAAAAATTATTGAAGAATTCAAAGAGAAAATATTTATAAATCAAATCATGGAGAAGAGATGAACCACTCCTCAGATGAAAATCATGAAGAGAAACATATTTACTTGGAAACAGTGGTGCGTTATCCACTACTTGCGGCTCATTATTATCAAAATAATATGTCAGGCATTTTTTAAAAAAAGTCTTTTACAGAAAGCATGTTTTTAGGCCTACTCCAATCTGTCAACCACGGTGGACCTATTGTTTTGTAGATTGTGAAGACTATAGAGTTAACGGAATAAATTGTGTACATTACGGCCAAAAACGAATTCCGCGCTAATAATACGTTGGTTTGTTTCATTCTTGACAGCTTTTATATTTTCTTAATATTTAGAATAAACTTGTCTGTTTTTCTATATTTTTGTGCAAGTACTTCGATTCACAGAATACTGCTTTCACTTGGCCATACAAATCTAGCGAGCTAGATCTAGAATTAGGTTATGAATAATGATGCCAAATATTTTTCATTTCGAATTTCATGCCAACTTGATCCAAAATTCACTAACGATTAGGTCTTGCTTGTGATGTTCAAAGTAGACTATGTCAAGGACTATATAGGGATATTCAAAGACTGTATCTTCGTGTCACTAATTATGTTCTACACCGTGTGGTACACACCTTTAATAAAATTTAACTATTCGATGAACTTAGACATTATATATACTGTATTCTGAATCTCGGACAGTGCCACCTTTCGTCTCATCACTCAGAAATCCAGCGCCTTTCGAGAATTGAGTTTTGATATAATTTTTTAGGTGACACTTTCCGAGATTCAGCATAAATACTTTTAACTGTCACTAATTCGTGGTTCCAATTTCAATTTCAAACGTTTTTACCACTGCACAAATAGTCGTCATTGGACAGGTTCATAAATTTCATTGGAAGATCATATTTCATATTTCATGCAAAAATGCCTTCGCGGACCGATTCACACTATTGATTCAAGTTCTCGGAAGTCAGATCTCAGTTTGTCGCAGTTTTCTTTGCTACTTGAGATTCTGAAAGAAAAATATGAATCACATCAGTTCCGTAAATTCTATTAATCCGACTGACAATTATAGAACAAGTCCTGTAGCCAAGACAAAGTTCTTCAGGGATCGAGACCGATAATGGGACTTTTATAGAATGACAGAATTTACAGAAACTTTTACACCCTATTCGCGTCCGGCGAGTTCGAACTGGTTCCTCTTCTTGTCAGACCGAATCAAAGAAAGACGCATGTTAATCCAATGAGACGCAGTCTTTGGTTGAAATGAAATTTTCTATGTTTTCTCGTGTTCATTGAAATGTACTAAGTCTAGACCCATAATTCTGACATGGAGCGTCTTCAAATCATCTCCAATCACGTGCATGAGTAATTATCATGTTTCTGATCGTCGATTTATGCAAGAATGTGGTTAAATGTGAATTAAATTGCTCAAAATGCTTGTGTTTACCGATATTAAAAGGCTTGCCAAACCTGAATGTGTTCAGCTTGACAAATGTCAGACAACATGATAAGAAATGACTTGAAGACATTCCATGTCAAAAATTATCACTCTAGAGTCAGTGCTTTTCACTTAATTAGTAAAAAACACAGAAATTTTCATTCTATTCTGACCAAAAAACGCCAATCTGCATCCCATTAGATTCACATGTGTTCATCTATAATCCCCTCTGACAAGAAGAGGAACTGACTAGATTCGTAGCAGGCATAGGGTGTACATCATTCCATGAAGGTCTAATTTCGGCCTCGTTCCCTGCAGAAACTCGTTCTGGCTGCCGGATTAATTCGGCATGCACATTGAAGCAATATTACATCGTGGACTTGTGTTGCCATGACAACGATCAGCGGCTGCTTCCAGAGGTTATGGTTAGCAGCCAGTGCCTTGTCAGTGTATACTTTGTCAAGATTCATGGTTATCATTTTTCCTCTTTAAGTATAAAATCATTTTGATAAATGAGCTTTCATTATATTGCATGGCTTGTTGCAAGAATCTACATCTATTATGCGCAGCTTTCTCGTATAGTGTGACATGTGTTGGACTGTTACTAATTTGCAATCAGTAAAAGTGCATAGAAATACTTGGTATTCTGATGAAATTCGCGAATGCTTCATAAATAAGTGGAATGTCCATACATTGCCTTGCGGTAGGAATCTGCATCCATTGCAGGTCTTAGTGATTCTTTTGAAAATCTAGCAACACTGACACAGATCGGTGACTAAAACTGAGCAGCTGAAACAAAGAAAAAAAGTTGGATCTCTATTATGCCCATAGAAATCGACAACAATAAAACCTCTAGAACGGAGGTTAAGCTCAATGCAATACACAATAGTGGCACATAAATCGCACGCATTTTCACTTAGATGTACCTGTCAACGGCTGAATCATTGGGTTAGAATCAGTCACATGTCTTAATCAAAGCTTTTCATTGGTCATTCGTACCTGAACTTAGTTCCCCTGTATGTGCCGCGACCTTGAGTCAATTTCCATTCTAGTCAACTTCAGATAAGCAATCTATTTCTATGACTATACCAGTGCTTCAGAATACAACTAAAGATCAATCATGCTAGTTCGTTTGTCAAATAGATATCTGCATAGAACAATGCACAGGAGTTAGACAGCGAATTTGTTTAATAGATCATGCATCTCTAATCTGAGAAATTACAGTCCGTTTCATAAAAAGTGGATCATCCTAAAATTTGACTAAATAAAACAAATATGATACAGAAAGCATTTTTCATGTTATTTCATGTCCCTAATATATTTAAATGTCCTTCTATAATCTGATAAGCTATGATACAGTAACGGTTCTTAAGAAGCTAATATTTTGTGGCCCTACCCTTATTGTCAATGACATTACCAATTCGTCTAGGCATTGATTCGATGATATCGTTGATTTTTGACTGATCTAACTTTCTCCACTCTCTTTTTAACAGTGACGTAAGTTGTGATACGCCATCTGTAGGTAGCAGTGAATGACGAACGTTACGTTTTAGAATACTCCATACATTTTCTATGGGAATCAGATCAGGAGAACGAGCTGGCCAAGATAATGTCCTGAGCTCTAATTGAGACTTGCATAAGTTGACTCTACTACTCCTGTGACACATAGCATTATCATCCATACATAACCAAGTCGATGGATCACCAAGTTGATCTGTTGATCTGTCATTTGGCCAATGTTCATTCGTAAAACATTCACATAGCGTTCAGAATTCATGGTTCCTTGCTGTATGTGAAGTTCAGAGCGGCCATTAGTCCAAATGCCAGCCCAAATCAGTAGAGTCGCACCACCTTGTACCCGGGGACGATGTAAATGTCTCGGAATTTCCTGATCAGATTTTGTCCATAATCTCAATCGACCATCACTATCCTTTTTGTATGCTGATCTGATAATTCGATCTGAGAGGGCCTCTTACAGCTCTTGAAATTCGACTCAATAAGTCTTCTACGAATAGTGGACTTAGAAATAGATGAGTCTAGTGCAGCCATCTCAGTTAACGAGAGACTTGGATCAACTTTAACAAATCTGAAAATTAGTCGGTTTCTACGTTTGGATGTTTTGCGTGGACGGCCAGAGCCCTCTTTACGACAGAGTCGAAAATCATCATTATGCCATCGATGCACATTGTGTAAGGGACATTTAGTCGCTTGCTTGTAGCTCGCAAAGAAAACCCTAGTTCTAGCAAGGCTGACACTTTGGCTTTTGTGAATGCAATCTCGTTATTGTTCATTTGTGCTTTGTATTGTTTTCAACCGGTAAGAGATAGATTTCTAGCTGAAAGCAATCAGGAGTGCTGCCAACACCACCGCAACGAAGTCAGGAAGCTATGGAACATGAAGTCCAGTTAATCACATGTAGCAGTTACATTATTGTTGATGAATAATGGTGCTATACTGGCTCTGATTGACCGATTTTCTTTATTTTTGTTTTGCTTGATAGCTTTTGGCTTGTAGAACAACATATTACATAACAAAGGAAGCAAATGTAATTTTATAAGAGTGAGGTATGATTTCGTGTAACATTGCTAAATGACGATCAAATTATGTACTACTTTTTTATCTATAACAGGAAAACAACTCAATATTCATGCTTGAAATTTCCAACAACGATATTAGTAAGCACAACTGACATATCTTCCAAATTTCAGAGAAATTCGTTCAAGTTTGGCGGAGTTAGACAAAGTTGAAGTTAAGGCGATGTTTAAGGGTGATCCATTTTTTATGAAACAATCTGTATATCACGAAAAAGCTAATCGCTATGTTTATGTGAAGCACTGAGATTCAGTTTTAAGAAATTAAAAATCGAACCTGACAGCGAAGTTCCGAATTCTGAAAAAAACTATTTAACATTTTCTCATGCGATCATCAATCACGTCTTATTTTACATTCGTCATAATGCATGAAATTATATCCGAAAATTTACCGATTTTTCAAAGCTGCCATTTTTTCTTTGGTCGTTTTCTCTCTTTGTTTCAAATCTTCAATTTCATCTCGAAGTTTCTGCAATTCATCCTCAGCTCGACGGTTCTCTTCTTCTAGCTCTTTTTCGCGTTCAGATTTCCTTTTCTAAAAAAAGAAAAACAAATGACTACTGTTTCACCACTTTGAGCTGCTGTGAATATTCATTTTAAGACATCTTTAAGTTCTGTTTTGAAATAGCTCACAACAGACAAAACAGGATTTGATGAAAACAGATTCACTCACTGTCACAAATATGATTCTCCATACCATCTATTCCTGCTGTTACTCACAAAAATTATTAATATATTCTTTGAATATTTATGCAAATGTAGGTTCCTCGTCTACAAGTTTGGATGCTTTCACCCCGTCAAATTCCCTCCATCAGATTGACCTGTTGTCATCTTTCTGTTTTGATATGTCTATTGTCTACATTTTGTTATGCTTATTTAACTTCCAGCAACATTATGTATCTAACTCTCATTTAAGAGATTCACAGTTGCTCCGAATATCTAAATTCGGAACACTGTCGGAATGCAGTGTAAATCGATAAATTAGATAATTGATAATAGATAAAATAACAGTGTTGGAAAGTAAGACCGTTTTATATTTATGATTGCACAATAAATCATCACATTTTCAAATGTTATTTTCGTATTGAAATCCTGGCTCAATTTTAATTAGCGATGTTTCAGATAAAACAATATGTTCCATAGATTACTTCAACATTTACTTTCTTCAGTGGTCAGTTGGGGTCAGTAGGCCCTACGAAGTTTTCTTTAATATAGGATTTTAGCATGAACACGACAGAATTTTTTGATGAACATTGACAGACGGAGTGAAGTACCAATCAGCATTTTCATGATGTAAAGACTTAAAGATTCCTTCATTGCACAAAACGATACAGTACTAATAAGATCTATCAAATAATTGTTGCCAAAAAATATCTGACACGACTTTTCATTGATGAAGATGATGAATTTCAATTAACTTTATACCATGCAAAAGGATATATTTAGTACTTTAAATCGGCAAAGCGTTTGGGTTATGTCTGGTCAGTTGTGCTCAGCAGACTCAAAGGTATGAATTTTTGGTCAATTCATTCTACGATACAACAGACGAAAATACGCAATGCAAAAACTCTAAATTGTCACCATTGAATCAGACTCGTGTTAAGGTTTCAGATGATATTTTTTTGTGACTTTCGACAACATTTGACATAGTTGCACTGAAATTACACTTTTACCTAATTTTACGCTATACTTTCGCGTTAGCAATGTTTTTAATGCGCAAAACTCAAAGGCTCTTGCTGTATTAAAGCTGGTTTTTTCGAGTCTATGTAAGTTTTATCAAAATCGGTGTATCTGTTCACTGCCAAAATAAATACAATTTTGTATTATTCCCATATTCAGACGTTTGTTGAATCATCCTTTCCTTAGGTTGAGGTCAGCATCTGACGCTTGCGTCCGATATGTGGATCGACAAGAGATGACGAGACAAACGAGGGCCTTCAGCTATTATACAATCATATGTAGCGACAAAGTTCCAATCACTGCTTACTAATTACTTCATTGAATTAGGCAAACCACATTGTCTTCTAAACTAAGTGTCTCTGCTGACCATGCGAATAAGTTTAGTAATCAATTAATTTTGAAATTGCGATTAAATTTTATGAGAACAAGCAAGCGATAAAATAACTTTCCGAGATGTGCAACTATTTAGGAAACGGATTGTAGTAATGTAAGCAGTGCAGCTAGCATAGTTAGTATAAATAGCAATAGATATAATAGACATTAATTCTATTTTAAATAAATAAAGCGTCTATATTTTTGAATGAAAATCGGTACAAATTTGTGAAGTAATACACAAAAGTTACATTAACACTATACACAATTAAATTACAGATTAAGAAGTAATCATCGTTTGATATAATCATTATACATAGAGCAAACATACAAAATAAAAGATTTGCTACGTCTGACAGTGCGTCTTGGAGGGAGCAAAAATCTACCAGAACGCGAGATAGGAGGCAATTTCTCATACAAAATGTGATTGGGAGACATAATTTTCTGTAAGAAACGTAAGCTTAAGTCACTTCGACGATCACGTAAACTTGGTAGGTTAACGGATGCAGATGTCATTGAGCACAGAATAACTTCAAAACGGCGTTGAACACGATCTAGGCGTTTAGAGTCAGTGACACTAAGGGAAACAAAAAGAGGCGAACAGTACTCCATGACAGATCGAATTAAAGAGAAGTACACCAATTTTAAACTTGCAGGATGAAAAGAGCGGTGAATCATACGAACAGCATATAAACGACGTGATGCTGTGGCTATTGTTTTGTCAAGATGTGTACTCCATGTTCCCATTGAGTCAAACGTGACACCCAGAATAGAGAGTTCATTGACCGATTTCACATTAGGTAGATTGACACCAGTAACGTGAGTGCGTGCGGATTTTGCGATGAGCAGGGATTTACATTTAGACAAATTGAGCTTCAAAAACATATTTTGGGACCAATCAAGTACTCGTTGATGCTCGATAGAAACATGACTGTTGCCTGAATCCTTGTACACAGGAAAACAAATATTGATATCATCCGCGTATTTGATTATGTGACAGTTCGACTCATCTACACTTAGAGTAGATGTCGCCACTGAAAAAAGGTATGGCCCCAAAATGAATCCCTGTGGAATGCCAGACGTCATATTGATAACACGACTTTTCGTTGTACCAATCTTTACATACTGTGCTCTACCAGACAGATAATCAAAAATCCATAAAACAAAGGCAGAAAAAAATTACATTCTATCAACCTTCTCACAATCAACTCACTTCTTAGTACATCAAAAGCCTTAGAATAATCGTAAGATACGACTAAACCTCCACAGGTCGAAGTTTGGTCCAAAAACCTTGTCATATAAACATGCAAAGAAATCAGTGCACAAACTGTAGAGGAGTTAGGTCTGAAGCCAAACTGATGCTTGCCATAATATTGGATAAGTCTCTCTTTAACAGATTCCAAAACGAATGTTTCTAGAATTTTTGCGGGTAATGGCAAAACATTTATAGGACGAATATCATCTAAAGTCGGAGACAAACATTTGGAGACAGGAGTTATTGCAGATGTTTTCCAGATGCCAGGTATTTGTTTCTCATCAATCGATATTTGAAAGAGGTGACCCAGAGGCATAGCAATGATACTTGATATGTGCTTGTACACTGCAATAGGAAGATCAGAGGACGACTTGTTAGTTTTAGAGTTTTGTATACGACTGAAGACGATGTTAGGAGTTATTTCGATATTCCAGTCTGAATTAGGGTTAAGAAAGTAATTACTCTCGACTGAATCTCGAATACCATTGAGATCCGAAATTTGAAACACAGAAGACAGTTTACAATTAATTGCTTCGAAACCGTCTTCGAGGCTCTTATACTGAGATAATAGTGAAGTCAATGGATTTCGATTTTTTGTGCCAACATGGACATTCAAAGCCTTCCACAGATCTTTAGAGGCTAAACTCTTCGTCCAGATAGCTTTTGATTTTATGATCTCGTGTTTTATCTTTGACTTGAAATGTTCGTACATTCGGAAGTCTCGACGTCGATATGCATCCCACCTTTTATTGATTAAGCCTTTGATGACCGGGGTTATCCATGGCCTATCCCTAGCAGAACATTGAACATAAGATATAGGTAAACATCTTTCTGAACACTACTCAATATATCGTGAAAAAGCAAGCACTTTTGGTCTAAGGACAATGAAAAGTCATAAATAAACTGCCAGTCAACATTTTCTACAGCATCATAATATCGATCTAAACAGGATTTTCGTAAATCAAAAACTTTGCGTATAACAGGATGTGGCGCTGTACATGTAACAGATGGAATGGCTAATAATGAAAAATGAAGCACTTTTGAACGATCGAAAGGCGCGCAATCGGAAACTATATACAGATTATTCAAATTTTCTGACAAAAGAATGTAATCTAATTGTGAATTACCATATGTAGGGCGATTATGAGAGTTAATGAGGTTGAAAGACAATGATATATCGTTTACATCAAAATGATTTAAATCTCCACATAAAACAACTTCATAATCTACCAAATCAAGTAGTAAATCATCAATACAGTTTGTTATACAGGCGTTGATTTCGCGATTTAGTTGAGCAGCAGGATTAGGAGGAATATATGCACAAAAGATAATCATTTGGGAAAATGATAGTTTTATGATTGAGCACTCGATTTCTGAAGGATGTAGACATGGTTGACGATAAGCTGGTATTGAATCTCGCACCCAAACCGCGACTCCACCTCCTATACGGTTCTTTCAGTCTTCACGAAAACATGTATATCCGGCGATGGAAATGAAGGAATCGCCATGCTTATCATTTAACCATGATTCAGAGCAAACAAATATATCAACATTTTTAGCAGATAAAGTAGCACTGATTTCATCAAGTTTATGTACTACAGATCGAACATTAGAACATAATATAGAAGGATAACTGAAACCAGTATGATTGTCATTTAAGCCACTTCGAACTGACGCTTTCGGTAAAAGCTTTACGGAAAATTCTGTGAGGAAGTACGAAGTACAATATTTGTGAGATCCGGGTTGATGTATACACCTCGGTAGTCGACAAAATTACGGAGTGCCTTGCTGTACTTCAAAACAGAGAACTTCTGCTCAGCCATTTTACACATTACTAACAGCAATCGTTGTCTATTGGAGCTAGGTTTCCCAATACGACGAAAGGAATGGACAATGTCAAAGCCGATACCGACATCATTTAGCAGTTTGTTAATAAACGCTCTGTCACTTTCTTTTCTATCATCAACAGATCCAGATGACAACTGTCACCCCTGAAATCAGGAAATTGTTTCTGCGAATGGCACGCTGTTCTGCTTCAATCAACACATGTGAATATTTCGATCCCTCCTGACTCTGTAGAACAGTCAATATATTCTCAAGATCTGACACTTTTGTACTAAAACGCTTATTGTCCTCAGCAACTGATGAAAGTTTTTCGAGTACCGAGTCCAATTTTCGTTCCATAATTTCAATGAATTTTCAAAATCTCCATTCGATTGCTGCTTTAAGGAAGAATTTTCCTTTCGTAAAGAAAGGAAAGCTTTGAATAATTCACCTTTCGTAACACTTCCTTTGCGTGACAAGATATCGTCATCAGACATATTCAAAATATAATCAGAACTAATATTCGCCATTTCGGTAAAAGCGTCTCAAATCAGACTCGAACCCAGAACAAGAAACAGTACCCAAAGGCAGCTGCGGCAACCGATACACCACTGTACCAACAGTTCTTCCAAATATCAATCTTCTAAATAAAGTAAATTCTGGTCCAGATATTGACGTGTCTGGTATTTGTGACGTCAAAAGATCGACAGACAAATACAAGTGACAATGTCACGCCGGCTGTGCACGTCGTGCGAGCGGGCAAGAAGTCAATGTATGGGGTGATAACCACTCAGAGACTGGAACCGACGAGAACGAAGAACTCGAAAAAAACACATGAAGGGCAGCTAAGAGGCTCAATCCGATGCAATAGAGATGGAGAGGACAGCTGCAGCAACGCAATGATCCAAAAATTGCCGAAAAACAGCAAGTAACGGCCAGACTACAACCAGGAAATCAATAGCATCGAGAGAGACCAGCAGAAACATGATCGCACGCTATTGTAGTGATATATTCATGCTATATATATATATATATATATATATATATATATATATATATATATATATATACAGGGTGAGTCAAAAAAAAACGTTATTTACCTTTTGTGGGATATCTATTATAAGTTACAATAAAATGCAACAACAGGCGGTTATGAACATTGAAAAAGCTGCTCCTCACAAGCTGTGGTTACAACAGCGACTCAAACTGAGCACCTTCCTGCTGAATGCAAAGAGAGCATCGTCGAACAAATGAGTCATAGGCCTTCATGCAGGCGTTAGATGTGAAAGAAGTAATTTCCTCTCGAATGCAGGCTGTCAGTTCTCTCGTATTTCTTGGCAGTCGCGCATACACTCGGTCTCTTAACGCTCCCCACAGGAAGAAGTCGCAAACAGTAAGGTCTGGAGAACGGGGTGGCCACTCAACTGGTTTTCTTCGACCAATCCACCGACCCGTCAGATTTTCGTCGAGGATTCTTCGACTTGCGTTGCTGTAGTGGGGAGGAGCTCCATCCTGTTGATAGAATCTGCTCTGGTTTTCGTTTCGTCGCAAGAAGGGAATAACATGCTGTTTCAGAACATTGCAGTACCGATCGCTGTTCATCGTTAGTTCACTGATGTCGTAACTCAGCACTCCATTATGGTCTATCATGGCCCATACAGTGACAGATCTCCGGTCATGAAGCTTTTCGACGAAAGCTTTAGGGTTCTCAGTGCTCCAGTAGTGCAGATTGTGCTTATTTACAGTTCCATTCACATGAAAGACAGCTTCGTCGGAAAAAACTATTCGGAGATGGAATTGAGGATGCTGAAGTGAGGAATTGAGGATCCATTGACAGAATTCGAGACGTCGGTCGTGATCGTCATCTGAGAGTTCCTGGACGAAGGTTGGCTTATAGGGATGGTACTTTTTCTTATGAAGACAGCGAACAACGCTACTTTGCGAGACTCCAAGCGTGTTGCTTATGCGACGCGTAGAAACGTTCTGGTCATCTTCAATTATCGGCTTGATGGAGGTAAAGATATCGTCACCTGTAGTCGTCACTGGACGACCACTTCCATTTTCACGCTTATTCATATCCCCATACGTAAGGAATTTCTTCATCCAACGATGGACTGTCGGTGGAGGCGGGGCTTCCTCATGAAATTCATCCATGTATTTCCTCCTTGCTTCGGACACATTGTTGAATGTAACCGCCCATGCAACAAGCCTTGCCTTCCTTTCCATCATAGTTTGGCATGAATGAAGCACTAAATGAATACTTGTACATACACTTGTATAAACTATGTACAGAAGCCATTCGTTCGATGATATGAATTCGAATTTTTTGAACTTAGAGCATTGATTTGGTGCTTGGATATGGAAAATAAAACCATAGAAATTCAATCAGTCAACTTGAGAAAGAAATCAGAATGACAATTCAGATAGATTTTTCACAAACTTCAAATAACGTTTTTTTTTACTCACCCTGTATATATACATATATATATATGTACGTTGATGCCACTATTGCAATTGTTTTCGATAACCCTGATGATATACAGTCCGTTTCATAAAAAGTGGATCATCCTAAAATTTGACTAAATAAAACATAAGTATGATACAGAAAGCATTTTTCATGTTATTTCATGTCCCTGATATATTTAAATGTCCTTATATAATCTGATAAGCTATGATGCAGTAACGGTTCTTAAGAAGATGATATTTTGTAGCCCTACCCTTATTGTCAATGACATTACCAATTCGTCTAGGCATTGATTCGATGATATCGTTGATTTTTAACTGATCTAACTTTCTCAACTCTCTTTTTAACAGTGACGTAAGTTGTGATACGCCATCTGTAGGTAGCAGTGAACGACGAACGTTACGTTTTAGAATACTCCATACATTTTCTATGGGATTCAGATCAGGAGAACGAGCTGGCCAAGATAATGTCCTAAGCCCTAATTGAGACTTGCATAAGTTGACTCTACTACTCCTGTGACCCGTAGCATTATCATCCATAAATAACCAAGTCGATGGATCACCAAGTTGATCTGTCATTTGGCCAATGTTCATTCGTAAAACATTCACATAGCGTTCAGAATTCATGGTTCCTTGCTGTATGTGAAGTTCAGAGCGGCCATTGGTCCAAATGCCAGCCCAAATCAGTAGAGTCGCACCACCTTGTACCCGGGGACGATGTAAATGTCTCGGAATTTCCTGATCAGATTTTAATCTCAATCATCAATCCTTCAGACGGACTGATGCCTCATCAGACCAGACAACCCGATCCCATTGATTTCGCCAGTGACAATGACTCATTGCCCATCTGAGACGTCTTTTTGTATGCTGATCTGATAATTCGATCTGAGAGGGCCTCTTACAGCTCTTGAAATTCGACTCAATAAGTCTTCTACGAATAGTGGACTTAGAAATAGACGAGACTAGTGCAGCCATCTCAGTAAACGAGAGACTTGGATCAATTTTAACAAATCTCAAAATTAGGTGGTCTCTACGTTTGGATGTTTTGCGTGGACGGCCAGAGCCCTCTTTACGACAGAGTCGAAAATCATCATTATGCCATCGATGCACATTTGTGTAAGGGACATTTAGTCGCTTGCTTGTAGCTCGCAAAGAAAACCCTAGTTCTAGCAAGGCTGACACTTTGCTTTTTGTGAATGCGATCTCGTTATTGTTCATTTGTGCTTTGTATTGTTTTCAACCGGTAAGAGATAGATTTCTAGCTGAAAGCAATCAGGAGTGCTGCCAACACCACCGCAACGAAGTCAGGAAGCTATGAAACATGAAGTCCAGTTAATCACATGTAGCAGTTACATTATTGTTGATGAATAAGGGTGCTATACTGGCTCTGATTGACCGATTTTCTTAATTTTTGTTTTGCTTGATAGCTTTTGGTTTGTAGAACAAACCAATGTGGCATTTTCTTTTACATACATCTACCTTCTTCAAGAAGAAAAATTCGGTAACGGAAAATAATAATGAAGGAGATGACAACGTAGACATCAATAAAACAAATCATCCTGTGATGCCGTATATTGGTACAACCTCGCCGCAGCTTAAGCGCAGTCTTGTTAAAATTCATAACAAACATGGAATTGATGCTAAACTGTTAATCAGTGCAACGAAAGTCATATTTTTCTCTGTACACTAATTCTCTGTCGAGGTCTTGCGTTTTTATAAATTCTCGTGCCTTGAAGGTCCAGGAAGCCAAGCCTACATAAATAAAACAAAACGGAGACTTCGGCAGATGATCGAGCATTAGGAAACTATCACATGTTGTGAAAGATTGTGTGATTCTTTCCGCCTATGAATGTCCAGAGTTATTGATCAATTTATTACGTTTTCCTTGCCTCAGGTGACAAACGACGTCAATAGATTATGAAATCAGATCACATGTAGACCGGTATGCATATCAGTGCTGAAGAGGTCATGATTTCGAACAACGCTGTTTTTTCAGGCGCACCTTGCCCCGCTCACTTCAATTTTCCATATTTTGTGGCACACAGATGCAATAAGTGATGCAGCTTCCTTATTCTGCGATAATGTCACGCTTTCATGCTACTGCTTATCACTTCTAAGTTCCATAAACATGTTTCCTCGCAAATTCCGTTGAGAAGAGTGATGTACATAAGTGGAATAAAACAGCAGGAATTCCCTACTTTTCTTTCATCATAGCAAAGAAAAATGAGTTTCGTATCCAATATGTTTATGTCTATCATCTTCACTTTCAACTCATGCAAATTCCATTGCTTGAAATACAGATGAACTTGACAGATGAATTGATATCACTTTTGTCATCGAATACCTTTCGTCAACACTTCTAAACTCAACTCACTAACGAACAATATCATGAAGTGATGAATTGTCTTCGATAACAGCATTTTGAAACCCTTAATGTAGTTGAGATTAGAGAGCAAATTGCAGATCTGATGAAGTTGCAAAAACTACAGACTCTTATGAAAACCTTCAGTTGAAAAAGATATTATCTATTTATTTACAATGAAGGCTTGCCGTTGTAACCATGTTGTTAATCCAAAGAATAAAATCAACTACAAAGGACATTCATTTTCTTTTGTCGTTCTTGACCATTATTCACGAATTACCACTAGAACGCCTTCATTTCTAGAACAATTTAACTTTGTCGTTTTATTACTTTGACCCTCTCAACATTCTAGCTCTTACATGAAGCAGCAATATTGACCTGCAGAATGGTCGTCCATAACAGAGAATAAATACAAGGTTGTGTCCATATTTTTATTGTCAACCACCATATTCACAATCTCACATCCCTATGACCACATCGTTTGCGGTTTGCTGTGAATTCCTTCAAAATGCTCCGATCGCATTGACTCCCGAGATTCGAAAAATTCATATGATTGAGTACAACTTTTGTTGATAAAATTAATCCTTCCACTCAACTTTGAAAAGATAGCAGGCGCACGAGAAAGAGTTTACCAGCATCTCTGAAGAACTTGACACCGTGTGTGTCTCGTTGTTGTGTGATCCAGGTGTCACTGAAACTTAGCCTAATTTTTTTGCTTATCGCTGAGCTGGATGCTAGTTATTCGGATGGCTATGGTGTTATGTCAGCTGATGAGCCATTTCAGCAGTATTACAAGATATAGAACTTATCTTCCCGACAAATAGAAGAGGAGACGAACTGCCAACATTGTGGATGACATTGTTGTTAGCTTTAGATTTTGGTCATTTTATATTGATTTAATCAATTAGACTGTGCGATTATGTTATTATTATTAGTCTATTTATGCAGTTTTTTGTACTGCATCATTTTTTACAGGTGTTTACATTCAGTATTGCGTAGATTTTCTCCCTATCAATTACAGTACTTGAAATTTATAATTTTCATATAGTTATTTTCATGCAACTATGTTTTTTATTCATACTTTTGTAGAGTTTTCGTTTTGACATGTTCATTAAGCCCCACTCTCTGTCTATTCCTAGTAGGCCCCAAATGTATCTAGGCATCATAAAGAGATCTCATAAAATGTGTTTCACTTCCTGAATCTAAATGGCAATGTCGATCCATGTGCATATTTCAAAGTTAATTATTTTTATTGTCTTTGATTATGATATCATGCCTTTTCAGCGGCAGCTAGCTTGTGATATAATCACTCTTAGGATGAGCATTATGGCAATAGTAATCCATCGAATTGCTAATATAACAAACATTGCCTCTCCAAGGTTGTGACATGGACGAGAGTTGCAAAATACTGTCATTCCTTCTATATTGATATCATGACCGTGTTAATTTCTCCAAAAGTGTGAAAATTTGCATATCTCACATGTGGTAGTCTCAACTCAAGTTTATTTAATAAAATCGAAGCTGTATACACATTGGGGATTTAGTAATAATAATAATAATCGTTTATTTTCATATGCCTCAGTAATGAGAATCGTGAGGCCACAAACTAAGTTACAAAGTTTCATTCAGTCATAACAATAAAACATGCAAGTACATATTCAAAAAATACCCCTATTCATGCTGCGAATCATTGAAGTAGCAAAAGACCTTGAACGCATGGAGGTTGTACAATGTGGCACTCGAAAGTAATGCAAATGAGTCAATCAATGTTGAGTTGCTACTCTACCCAATGTACCTACTCTGTGGTGACAACCACTCAGACTGCTACAGAAACCTTTAACTCTGATCTACTGTGTGGTATCAGTTAAGTTCATTTCATTACTAACCTTCTCGTCAGCCTGTTCTCGTTGAACATCATTCAATTCACTCGTCCTTTTTATCATCTCCTCTTTCAATTCTTTCAGCTCTTTCTTCTTCAGTACTATTTCTTCCTTCGACCGCTCCGTTTCTCTTCCAAATTCTTCATTTTCTCTCCTTAAGATGTCCAATTCCTTCTCTTGCTGTTTGTACTTGCTCATCAAATCAAGGTTTTTGGATCGAACATTTTCCAATTCCTGCCCAAGTCGACCTTTGTCTTCTTTTGTGTTTTTCAAAGTGTCTCGTGTTTGATATAGATCAAGAGTTGTTTCTTGCCTCTGAAGTAGATATACGGGTCACATATTAGTGATTAGTACGTGCAGAAGCTGCAGGTGTCTCATCAAATAGGGAACACATCTTCATGCTCATGTAAACCAATACTATTTACATGGTTGCAAATTCATGACGATTAGTGAGTGTTATTCTTCACAGATTTTATATATGAAGGCTGCATATTCAATTACATAATAAATCAATAAAAATAACAAATTATTAGCAGCTATTATTACCACTATTTCGAATTATGTGAGTTACTCGTAGTTAATTACATGTATCTTCAAGAAAAGTGAGAGAAGAGGATATTGAAAAACTGGTATCGTATACTATCTACGGGATAAGACGCCCGTTCAGAGAAATTGGGAAATTCACTTAGCGACACCCCTGACTGTGATCAGCAATTGTTATAAATTTCTGACATGTCTTCCAAAGATGAATAGGCAGACAAAGTTACTGGATTATTCTATGGGACCGTCAACAATTGCCGCATGATTTGCATTTGACACATAGCCTTAAATATATCAAATTTGCACTTTGATTCTTGCAAACTCGAAAATCACAAAAAGAGACTGATTATCTAATAACTTTGCGGATCTTATTTCTGGATATTTTTGTTGTCTTTGCATCATTCAGATCGAGCTGTAGACTCTCTATCCTTGGGCGTTAAACTGTTAGGCAAAATGGTCCATATTAAAGTTATAAAAGGGTTCGTATAACAAGGGACAGAAATTTATCACACACATTTTCTGAGTTGCACATTGATTTGTAAATGATTTGTTCAGATATGACAAGAAAACAGGCAAGCATGTAGAGTAATATAAGAAATATTACTAGAAAGATGAAATTCTGTACAAAATCTGGATAGGAATCGTATTTTAAATGGCACAAATAAAGGTCCGAAGTAACAAATGCAGTCCGTATTCTGGATGGGTACGTATTAATACGTTTAATTAGTACGTTTAATTCAAAGTTAAAACGAGATATTTACAAAGAAAAGAAAATGAAGTGTGTCGGTCACCTTCATTGAGACAGGTTATTCTGAAGCAAACTCTTCAGCACTGGATGTCGTTGTTGGATCTCCCTGAATTCAATTCTCCTTCTTGTAGATGCAGAAAGCAAATTCTGATGCATAACAGACCACTTAATGCTGTCAACCACATTTACAGAACCGTGAGACAATACATGCACATAGACAGCTGAGCACGCTCGAGAACACTGTTCCAAAATACGAGAGCGAACAGTCCGTCCCGATCCACAAACATACTCAGCATCACAAATATTACATTTAATAAGATAAACAATGCACTTATTAAGGGAACACAGCTTGTGTCGAGAGGAACACTTACAGGTACTACAATTTGGAGGACATGGATCTAATCGATGTTTACAGCACACAAGATTCCTAAGTTTTCAAGAGCGAAAATTGACATTTACATAATGAGATAACCCGGTCGTATGCATAACAGAATTACATTTTATATAAAAATATCATTTACAAAAAGTTAAGTTAAATGCGATTTTTGAGCCGAACGTTCACGTCGAGCTTCCTCAGATGATTTGAAGTAAGATGCAACTCCTCTGGCACGCTTGATGATGCGCCTAGTACACAACAGACTCATTCGCAATGGGTACCCTCTGCGAGAGTACATCTGCCAGAAGGAGAGTTGAGAGATCCAACAACGAAGTCCAGTGCTGAACAGTTTGCTTCAGAATAATCTGTAAACTGTCTCGATGAAGGCGACTGCCGAAACGTCGACAAGTTTTCTTTTCTCTGTACTCGTACATCTCTTGTTTTTAATTTGAATTAAACGGTCGTGAAAAATATTTTGATTTTCTTTTTGAGTTACTCAATCGACCGATGGCCATCATCAAGGAATGCAGATGCGTACAAAGATCACAACCAAATGAGCTTCAATAGTAAAAATCAATTTAGCTATGAACAATCATGCAAATAGCTTCTATCTAAGTAGAATGCTCAGATTATTTTGATTTGAGACTATTTTCTATAGCCTATCACTGATTAGTTGGTTTGGTGACTTCTAGAACGAAGTCAGTGAAATTAGACACGTTGGTAGGGATTTTTGTACGCATTTGTTAGAATTAACACAGTGCCACATACTCGTAGAAACATTTTCTTGAAGCCGCTTAGAAACTCAAAGCTCCATTATCGGGTGAAAAAGTGTTGATAAACAAAATGTAAAAATGCTAATATAGGGGAGAGTAATGATTCAAACATGAAAATATGAACCCATTGGTGTCTTTTAGGTTTGTTCTGTGGACATAGGACAGGGAAGTTGAATAGAAATAAATTACCTCATAATCTGAAATCTAGAGCGTCAGTATCATTGAGAATAAGAAGATTATCAAAGTTCAACTGTTAAATATGCAAATGCCTACGCTGCACGCTGTCATGACGATTCAGATTCTTGAGCTGTTGTTATCAATGTATGATTCCTACTTTACATATCCAAACTGACTACATGAAATTCACCTCTACAGTGGAATATCATAGAAATAATCACATTGTTGGATAATCACATCCGAACAAAATACGTTTGTCGATCTGTTAATCAAAGCACACTTTCGATCAAAAGAAATTCACTTCTGATAAATACATATGCACTTCTCAATTGTTTGATTATAATGCGTGACATCTTTCAAATATCATCATCATCATCATCAGTGCTTGTGAGATCATTCACAACTCTAATTATTTCTGAGAAAAAATTCGGCCAGAATGTAAATTTCATGTAGTTAAGAATTTGGATATGTTTTGTATGAATAATGCGCAAAAAATCATCAACTCAATAATCAGAATCGTTGTATCAGCGTATACTTTCAAACCTTTTAATTGGTAATAACAGCCTGTGGGTGTCTTATTGTAACCACTTAGTGGCAACGGTCGCCACTGCCATTTTTTCTAGCATCAATGAGAATCGAGAGGGGAAAAATTCGTTAAGACTCACATTATCGTCAAAATTCTGAAACGTGCATGACCACGATTATTTGTGTTAAGTAATGCATTCCAGATAAAGGTTCATGAAAGGAATATATTTTTAATACTATCTTCTTCAAAATCCTAAGGATCTTTGAACTCAAAAATATAGTCGGAACCGTAGCCAGGACACCGGTGGTGGTCAGACCTATGCGCCGATTTGACAAATTTTCATTTTCTGCATAAATTCTATCTTTGCTTATCACAAAAAATGTGGATGCCTACTGAATTTTGTACGAAGCACCCTAAAGCAACTCATTAAATTAACATCACATGTAAATGCATGTGTCAGTTCGGCTCAAAAACATGGCAAAGAAATGTATCTTCCCTTCTCGCTATAGCGAATCTTTTACACAGATCCCGCGAGGTTCGTTGTAGCGAGTCTCGACTGTATTATACAAATGCATGAATTCCACAATGAACATGATTTAAAATTAGAAATAAAGAATTTTCCATGTTGGTGTCAACTGACCTCCTTTTCCAATTGCATTATCCTTGCCGCCATTGCATTGTCCTTTTCTTTCTCTGTCTGCACTTCGAGAGCTGGTTCCGGAAACATTTCATCTTCTTCCTCTTCTAAGGATTTCATTTTCGCCATCTGTCTCAAAGATCCTCGTTGATCATCACTTCTAGATGGTTTGATGTTTTCTTCTTCAGTAGTCAATCTTAAGCACAAAAGGAGCAATTCAGCTTCTTCCTTATCATTGCTCATAATATGTTGAATGTACATCTACTGTGCGGATAACATGGATATGGTGAATGATATTCATGTGAGATGATCGAAAATATCTAACTAAACGGAAAACCTTCTATCAAGGTACGAAAATGCTGAGCTTTAAACGCAAAAGCTCAGAAAACAAAAATCTGGAAACTAAATGCATCTAGATGAGGAGGAAATTGCATGACTAATGTCAATCCTCTTCAGACAGTTGCATGGTGGAAATAACGAATAAGTACTATTAAAAAACGATATTATTATTGGTTGAATCATTTGATATTGTCTTGGATATTGTGCATTTCGTATCATCAAGCATTAACACAACTCCTTAGTCATTTTCGGAATAACTTTGAAGGTAAAAGTTTTCTATTTATACATCACTACTGACAAACAGCTTAAGCGTGTTATTAGTAGTATATTTTATGATGTCTCGAGAATTCACATACTTTGTCAATGGTATATCTGAAATAGGAATCTTTCACATTACAAGGGGTGTGCTCACCAGTGTAGACTCTGGTGTCTCAGAGATGCTTTGCCGGTTAACAGAAGTGTCTCCAACGTTCACAAGCACTAGCTCGAAAGCCCGGGAACCAAACGGAAACAACCTTAATATCAAGTACCCAGACAAAGTT
This sequence comes from Prostheceraeus crozeri, assembly GCA_907163375.1. Taxonomy (NCBI): domain Eukaryota; kingdom Metazoa; phylum Platyhelminthes; order Polycladida; family Euryleptidae; genus Prostheceraeus; species Prostheceraeus crozeri. The sequence goes on from CAJQUW010006759.1 coordinate 224,654, forward strand.
ATCGATACCCTAGAGTCATTAAGCACTCGGTCTCAGGCACACGTCCTCCATCTCATTGTGCAGTTTATGCCGGTTGTCAATGTTAATGTTCACCAGATCAATTTCCCAGAGTCGATACACCTCAGTCACCCTGGTCGGTGCACTTATTGACAGTTCTACTTCTATGCCTCCTATTCCTCAAAGAGATTAAAGAACATAATCAAACTATCAAAATAAGGGCATGTTGAGTCAAAGAAAGTAAATCAAACGCACCCCTATGGTTCCTCCTGCGCAGTCTACCAGACCGGTAGTGACTACTGCTGCACGAATTCTTTTTTATGCAGTGTTACGTTATTTATCAAAACGCTTATTGACTTCTATCTCGTGTTTTTATGTGTCTGTCTCTAAAGCTAGCCTACAGTTTCATAAATCTGACGTTTCTTACTCTGATTGAAGAGGGAGATTCTCATCCTCATCGTCCGGTTTTGCAGTAGTTCGAATGACTTCCTCCCTCAAGACTTCCACCTGAAATATGAAGAGAGAAAGCGCCATCCCTTTTACTTATTGCGGTGTCGTAGTGGCTATTTCGTAAAATTGAACAAATATGATGTCAAGCTGATTGATTTTCAAATAAAATTACATAGATTTCATGTTCTTAACCGCAGCTTATGGTTGTGGACCTTCAACACAACAGAACAAAATAGAGTATATTTCTTTCCTAGTCACTCGATTACAAGAAGCAATATATCAAAAAATGCCTGATTAATTATCGAACTTACATGTTTGTATTGAAAATTTTCGATTTGTAAATTCAGCGACTTTCATACTCTGACCAATGTCCAGCGAACAAAAAAGAGGGTACAAGTTTATCATAGCGTATTTGAAAGCTGATAATGCAACTTCTCGAATGATGGCACGTTGATGTACAGCACAAGGAAGACATGAGCATAGAATGAATTTTGGTATAATCTACTGTATGTGATCCGCCTTATTGATGATGAGCTCTGTAGATTAAGAAATGTGGAAGAATAATCTAGCTCCTTCACTCTATTGCGCATGCATCACTTGGATTGATTAAATCAGAGTAGCCATTTTTAACTAATATTTATCATGCCAATATTATCAAAGTTAAGGTTGTTTTGCTAGATGGTCATCAACACACATTTCGCTCATTCTTTCAACTCATTTGATTTCATTTTCTACATCAAATCCCTATCAGCAATGCTGTAAAATTATAGGAGTGATTTGGTACGGTGGGTGACTTGAGACAAAATTGAAAAAATCTATTTAGACATAAATTTTTACTTAAATAATAATCTGTAAAGACCTTAATCAGCAAATTACCTTACTAAACGATGGCTTGAATCAACTGTGTGATCACGAATAAGAGAAGCACGAACAAAAAAATTGTTGCAACTTTTGACTCGGTCACAGCAAGTTGACAAATTCATCTGTGTTTTCTAAAGAAAGAATGACTGCTATAGAGAGATAGAGAGAGAATAGCTGTACCATCTCTGCTCACAAGCCATGCCCTCTTATTCAGTCATGATAATTTCATAGGCCCTGATCAAATGGCATGCTTTATAGAGATATATTTTGCCAAGTATACAGTATTTAGCAAGCAAATAGATCGTGCATTAAAATGCCGGCCACCAATCGGGTTTCAGTTGTGCAGAATTTACAAAGAAATGTGATTTTAATCACACGACAAAACTCCAGTTTTACAGCTAAAACATGAAAAGAATTATTTACTACTCTTCGCTATGCGCCCGGCAGTTGGTGTGCACATCATAACTTACCGTGTAACCACCTAGTTTCCAACCAAGGCAAATGGAACTGAGACATTCCCATAATGTGTCCTACATATTCAGCGTAACTTTAATGATTTCGCGTATATGTAGTGCATCCTATGGCTTGCCCTTAAGAGGGTTGGTGGCACGTTTCCATCGGCAGACATAAATGGTTGAATTTTTTGACAATTATTTGACTTAAGTCTGAAGCATTTAACTAAATTAAAAACAAAGACTTAATCATAAAGAATTTAACATTCGCATTTCAACTTGATGATTCTGTCAATCAAATCACCTGTATCTCTAAGGCCTTTGTTTTTCTTTTTTCTTCATCTAGTTCTTGTTTCAGGATGAAATTTTCCTTCTTCATTTCATCAAACTGTTGATAATAAAACATTGTTGATTCTGCCAGCGCAACTTCGTCGCCCTCGCTTTGGTTCAGCAGAACTCGAACCCGTTGATCCAAATCATCATTTGCTGATTTCCATCTCCTCCTTTCTTCATTATATCGAGTTCTTAATTCGGTCATTTCCTTCTGTTAAAGAGAGACGTTTCAATGGATTACATCGCAGACCTCATGAGATAGCTTGAAAACAAAACAATACAAAAGTGACATATGAAAGAAAATGAATTTGTGCTCTATCAATCTAGTGCATAAATAATTGATAAGTTTTGAACAACAGACGGTTGTTTTTCAATTCAGGATGTTGACATGAGATGATAGAAGTCTAGAATGGAATCTGCTGATAATTTCTGTTCTCGTTGCTTGCCAAAAGAAATTGGTTTGTTTTTGGTGGAATTGAAACAAATGTATCAGTGTAAATCTGTCTTTTTCAACTGTTTCTTGTAGGTGTGTGACAAATTTATTTATATTGCATGAAGTATTCCGCTGTAATGCACTCTATTTCACTGACACTACGATAATTCATTGCAACACTGCAGTAACGTCATTATTGCAAATTCCTTATATGCCTCTTCAGGCTCAGTCACAGATAGTGATGAAAACACAGCGCATATGCGAGATAGTCAAAGAGCACTTTGACTTTTTGACCTCTTAAATTTTTTATATCACTGAGGGAAATAGATCAGTTACAGGTGTACTCAACCTTCCTTTTAACTCCTCCCCTCCCCAAGCCATACCTCTTAAGGAAACCATTACGCTACCCCGAAGACATGGGTCACAATTTCCATGCATGCATCGGTACAGAAGAATTTTAGTACAGCAATAGCTCTATTTAGTGGTGCATGCAATTCGGCCAATGTTAACTGGTTGACAGCGTCTCTGTTATCATCCGTTTAGAATCGTTTCGCAAATCCCTAGCCCTGAAGAATGCGTCTTAAGTTTAGCTGCTAAAATTGGACTGAACACAATTTCACTGTACAACACTCACTGTGTATTTCACTGTAAGATCCTTTATTAAACTGATGTCGTTTGCTAAATCAAGTCGACCATCCAACATTGCAATATGGGAAATTCTGATGCAATCCGCAAACAGTGGAAAGAGAGACGATCTATTGAAGCTGGTGATATTCTGAGGAAAAGCAATGGAGCAGCATTTTCCACAAATTGATGAGATTGCTCTCAACGGGCAAAATAGCTTCGCTTTACAGATACAGTTTCGTGTCGTCCTCAAATGGCGGTAGTAATGGGCTACCTCCCCCCCCCACTTTTTCAAATCTGTCTAAAATCCGTAAAAATGAATCCGGCATCACAAAACTTTAAGCGCACGTAGATGAGGATACTTTCTACACACCAAAATTAATTCAAATCGCACGAGTAATCAATACAATCAATCGAGTAATCAAAACACGAGTAACAATAGTGCGTCGAACTAGACGAAGTCAGACCAAGCTGCTGACATTGCTACATTTCACATTATTGTTTCTAATTCAAAAGGCATGATCGAATTTGCATGCGTGCAAAAAAGGTGCTCAAGTACGTGTACCTGAAGCTTTGTGACGATTGATGCATTTTTGCGGATTTTAGACAAATTTGCAAACGTTGGGAGATTCTCTGATTAAGTGAGAAGTAGCAAGTCTAGTACTCCGGGCATTTTCCATCATGTGTGTGGTGTTATCGTGCTAACAACAATCGTTGATTGGTGACTTATGCCAAGAAAGTGATTTAGTGCATAAAGTTTCAGGCAAAATTTAATCAGGATATTGTGTTTGACAATTTTAAACCTCCCCCGACGGACAGGGGTAATAAAACATAGCAGTTGTCTTTAACAATCAATTTTTGCTGTTTGTTCAATGTTTTGTCCCCAAACGTTTGCGTGTTTAAATATCTCACTTTATGTGTAAAATGCACGATGTTTTTGTAATCATCGCAATTTGATAGATATATGAAATAATATTCAAGAGGGAGTTGGTGTATCTAATTATCCCTCATCGTCTGCGACGTAGTTTTTCTATTTAAATCGTTTTGAAAAATCATCATTCTATTCCATTATGACTGTTTGTATCAATAAAAACTGATTTTTTACTTGCACTTGCAATGTTTTGTCATTGATTTTAAAATTAGTATGACTACTAAGGAATGCAAAAGAATAAGGGAAAGTTGCGATGGAATTCTTCCAAACGTAATTTTAGGTGTGACGAGCAAAGAAATAAGTAAATCTAAATGCGTTGCTTTCTTTGCATCAAACATAACGCTCCGTTGTAAACAGGTAACAAAAAGAATTAGAACTTGCACGGGAATGTCACCCCAAACTTGACTTAAGTGCAACCGATGGATATCATGTGCTCATGACATTGCACTGTCGCGCTGCAGCGCCAAGACTGAAATATTGTGCGTGAACAATGAATGCAGCTGCACCGTCAGACCTCGTTCCTCCTATTGATTCATTCTTACAAATTTTGTCAGGCATAAGGGTCTATGAAGCATAAATTTGAATTCTAGGAGATGATTTATCTGCCCGAGAGCATTGGATAGAAGAGACCATTGCACCCGGTGCAAACGACTTGTTTGCAAAAGACAAATTTGAGTGTCATTTGTTCCTCTTGTGATTCACTTAAAACCTTTTGTCCAAGATGTTTTGAATAAAAATGCTTCTTTAGTTTATTTGAATATAATTTCTCAATTAACACTGATAGCAGCATAACGTTGGGAAGATCATTACGGGAGTAAGATGCTCCGCCTGTGACGTCGCTAAAAATGTCTTCGTCGGGGCAGAGCTAAAATGATATATGAACACAAGCTTGTATGTAAAAGTCTCATTTTCGTCTTCGCTCCCTGTTGAAACTCGCACAAGCCGCCTGGCTATATATCTTTTGTTCGTTTATTCGGGAAGTTCTTTATTGTAGCGTGGGCAACATGAGAAAATATTCCAAAGTCTCCATTATAAGAGGGAATTATACCAGCGAAAAAATGTAAACTTTCCATTCGCTAAGACTGGTTTAGCTTATGAGACAAGCAAATACAAGCTCGACGCATTTCATCTTCAGATATTCTCAATGGCACGATGACAGTTGGTGTATAGCTAGGAGAGATGCTTCTATCCATAGTCTCTATCTATGTCTTCACACAATAAACTTAGACTTTACGGAGGAATCGTTATATTTTCTTCGTTGGTATTAGTTAATATTTTATTTCAGTTTGCAGTTAACTGACACTTGTAGATACTTCTTTCGTTTTTTTTGTCTGTCTTCTAGATGACATTCATGATGAAGAACTAAAGTGATCTGATTTATATCATGCTTCTAAGGAATGCCAAATTTTTTCATGTTATTTTGGTTTCATTTTGTTCGAAGTAATGCACGTCGTATTTATTCACTTGTCAAGGTGATAATGGCATTTCTAATATCGTGAATGAAATATGGACTGAAGAAATACATTGCTCAAAGCAAGATGAATAACTTCTACCGCACAAACTCGGTCTATCTGAAAAATATGAATTGGCTACGTTGTTCGCCCAATTCGATTTTGCCTTTTAATTATATTGTAATTCACATCTTTATGCATTCATGAAGCATCATAAAAACTCCAGCTGTTCCATCTTTTTTGTCGTCAATGCATTCACGAATCTGTGCACTTACCTTCATCGTATACAGTTCGAAAACGAGGTCTTCTAAAGCTTTCTGAGTTTGCGAATCTTCATAAGGTCTTTCATGTCGCTCCTTCTGCAATGTGTCGTATAACTCCTTGTTTTGGGATTTCAGAGCTTTCATTTCTTGTTTATGTTTATGCTCTTTCTCGTGCAAATGCTTCTTCTCGTCCTTGGCGGCTCCATTCAGTTGATGTAATTGACTCTGTAGAGTTGATGTTGTATAAAGCCAACCGCTCCTTTCGTCTTTGTATCCTTGCTGAAGTTTTGACAACTCCGACTGAAAGAATTGAGTTTCTGATACATTTCAACTCAAAATAGTGCAATTAATGATGCAAAGGACAACATATGAAAATATTTACTTGAAAGAAAAATACTGTGATATAGAATAACAAAAGGCAGATGAAAGTCGTCATTTGATTAGAATGCAAAGATTTCAGAGCAAACCACTTCATGGAATTATCAATTGAAAAGTTTAAGAAAGACAAGTAAAATGTTCATATTTTGAGGTGCAAGCAATTTAACGCAATAGGAATCAGTGTCACTGTAATATCTCACTCTATGAGATTGCACATATTTCTATTCTTTAACTTTGTTTGAATATGTTCATGGTTTGAATACACACTCACTTTTCTTATGCGTGTACGCTGTGTTTTAGCCGAGAACCCATGTACCCTTTATATTGTGCATGCTAATGTGTACACTGATTAATGCAGCATAGAGTTGTAATTATAGCAGCTTAGATTAGATTAGATTAGATATTACAGTCACATTAATAACATTTCTGGGCACTTTAATTTGCGTTAATTTGTCTGATTCTTTAGAAAGCTACGTAGCTTAGCATCCAGGTGCAATGATTATTAATTATAACAGAGATGCAATTGTCTTCTTGCCCTACAGATATCTGATGTCCTAATGACGAAAACATTTGAAAACATTTTATTGCTTCTACAGGCTCGTGCGATGATAGCAGGAAGTATAATTCATTCCTTCATCAATAATTCTTAATCTGAGCATCCTGCGGGCACAACCACAAAAACTAATGTTTATTGTTAATTTTAGTGAAAAAAAAGGAATTAAATATAATTTCGACTATAGAGAAGCCATCGCCACGTGGTCTACGTTTCATTGTCGAAATAGGCCTATATTGAATTGTCTGCATTTTATAAATTACTTTACTTGGCTTTCCCAAGCTTCTCAATTGATGATCGATAAACCGCCAAGGCACATTCGCATACTTAATGTAAAGTATTAAGGGTCCTGATCCAGATATTGGACAATGGTCGCTTCTTTGAAAGTGCACTCAACAGATTTGTTGTTAGAACTTTTATGACGTCTGCTAATATGACGCTGCTGGATAGGACAGTGCAAGCACTAATTGACTCTTACTATGCTTCACCCAACACTTCAATGAAAATAAAGTTGCAATAAACAAAAATTTTAGACTTTAAGGCAACCAATGTATTGCATAATCAAGACAAAATGCTTGGAATAACCTGTGCATGGACTTGATTTATCGCAATAAGAATAAGAGAAATAGACCAAAAAAATATGAAGGACCTTAGGTTTCTCTGCACATGCTATTCATGCATTGATTAAACGACTTAAACACAGGCAAGATTGTGGGCACTTGTTAACATGGTCCATTCATCATTAAGACGAGACTTTCCACTATAAGTCGGTTTCCGCTCTATGGAGTGAAACTGGATTGAATTTATGGCACAAATTATTTACGTCTTATCGCTATAACGTGGAATAAAGATGGCTAGACAAAGATGGCAATACAGATACCTACATGTCAAAATAAAAAATCCTGAATGTACGAAGTTCATCATTACATAACATAATTACTTTGAAGATCACATAACTTCTTATATGAAGGACTAGATAAATGTATGCCAATCAAGCTTTAGAAAGGAGGCAAATTTTGATTATTTCTGACTCGACTATCAATTAATTGTCTCAACTGAACTGCTGCTTAAGGAAAATTTCAATTTTTCGTCTCTTTTATCGAATAACAGCACATAAGGGATGCATTTTCTTCCTATTCCTGAATAGCTCTGGAGAATATTCTTGAAGTCAATCCTAGGAAATCAGTTTTTTAACAATCAGTCCTTATTTAATATTCTTCCACATTGCAAAAAGGAAGCAATTTTGAATGAAGATCATTAAAAAGAGAAAAGGATTTAAGCGATATCATCTACAGACATTAAAATGGAAATAAAACAATAGAAGTGCACTGACGAATGATGCGCAATACTAAAAATGTGTGTTTCCTTTTCAGCAAGGAGACTTCTAATAAAAATGCATGAGAATAATCAATTCAGATTGATGTTCAATAAGTTGCCAATTTTGAATGGTGAAATTTTTATTTTGCCAAAAGCATCCGAGTTGTGAAGCTCTGTAAAGTCAGCTTAATGCTCATCACAATGCAATGTCTCTCACGAGTAGATTGTTATAGAACTAGATATCTGTTTGTTATTGATCCTAATTGTCTCCTTTATGTATGACTGAATATCAGGAGTATTTATGAATTCACGGCAAATTTGTGTGACTCGCAGAAGACATTTGATGAAGTAACTACTTTTTACGCCACCCAGGCTTTTTTAGAGAGCTATTGTTTGTGTATCGAAATCTGAAATTACTTCTTTTAAGGATTTCCTTTGCATTTTCTGTGAAATGCTGATGTTCTGTTAGCATTATCATCTATATGAAAGCTATTACTGAACTAGAGGCACTGTTAAGTTCCCAAGTCATAGTTGAGATTATAGAAAAAAGGGCGTCATCTAGATTTATATTGCATTCACTTTTAACATGTTCACGTTTTGATGCTTGTTCATTACACTGCGCAAATATGAAATATTGAGAATAGTCAAGTTAGAGATGATGCTTCTCAGGAGATAATGAATAAACAACTGGTGACCATCTTCAGGTAGAAGGAATTCTCGGACGGACACCTGAGGATTCAAATTAAAAGGATATAAAGTCAGAAAACTATGTCAAAGGAACAGAAATGAGAACTGAACCATGACAGATTGTGGAAGGAAGTAGAAAAGTAAGTGGAGACAAAAAATAACAGAAAGCAATGAATCAGACTACATGTAGGTTGCATTGTTACAACGCCATTTCCGGATTAAATTTACATTCTTGCAATTCATATTCAGACATAACATTTGACATTCAATTTTTCCAATTGATGCTCAGATATCATTATCTGATAATCACTTGATTTTGATGAATTCATAACATGTTCAATTAGGTCACATCTGATGATTTAGGTTTAAAGAGAGGCTCATTACATCAACAAAACAAACATCAGCAGCAAAAAAGAATTGACAAACTTAATTTAACTTCTGTTAATTTTTTATATGGATATCCATATTTCATTACCGACACTCCACTCATTTTTCCTTACTGTCAGCTCATTTTATGCCACTATCTACAATAAAGCCTACCTGTCTAATTGCTTTCATTTTTAATTCTTTTAATTCACTCACCCTTCAGGTTTGTTTTTCCTATTATTTCTATTCCCTTGACATAATTTTCCTGACTTTCACTTTTGAATTAGAACGCTCATTTGTCCATCCCAGAAATCGGTCTACCTGAAGATAAACACTAGTTGCGATAGACATCAATTCCAACCGTTTGTGCAATAGCCCACATGAGATACATCAACTTGAACTTCCTCTCAATATTTTGTACATATTGCGTGCACTGTTCCGACTTTTGTTTAATTCCGTTCCATAAAAGAGGCTGTTTTTTGCTTCGAGAAATTTGCTTCTATTCACAGTGCTTATTATTATAATTGCAAATGCACTGTTGAAATATTATATTCCTGCTAACCAACAATTACTAATCATCTTGTCAGCGGAGTAGCTTTTGAGTAGATTGTGATCATGCACTCGTCATGTGCAGCCACTTAATTACGCATTATATCGGTTGAATAATCAACCTATACATGTGACTGGTGTACCTTTAAATCATTGATACTCAAGTCGTGTGATATGATGTCCTACTCCAATGTTAATTCAAATTGAAATTAATCCTTTTCATAAAAACTCATATTCCTGAGAGTTTCAATTTCATGGAAATAGTGCTTATTTCATAGACATCGAACAATTGCGAATCGAAACAGATACCTCAATATTTCTTAGATAAAGTCAAATATTTGACTTGCTCAGATTATAAGGATAGAAGTGTACAAAATGTAGGCCTATATGCAGTTTGAGGAATATACCGCTGACTTCATCTACATTGCCGACAAGCATCATACGTGGTGCACCCAAAACGTTTTCGACCTTAGATTTTACGAAGAGAAAAACTTTAATCCGCTGGCGTTTATATTTAGGACATTGTAACTACTTCTCAAACCAATTACCATTAGGGGCCAAACACTTTTCCAATCGAATTGGGAGTGCCTTGAAGGCATCATGAAAAAAGGAGGGGGATAAGAGGCCAAAACAATTTCTCTCCGTCTCATCCAAGGCTGCTGCACTTTCAAAATGAATCCCGAGAGACGGCGTTTCGACTCTTTGAAACAGCAATAGTCTGACGGAGCTAAATCCGGGCTATGAGGCCGCTGTCACACAGCACATGGCGTCTTCCATCTTCCATTTGGGATTTCCCTTTATTGCATGCTTAAATACAACCTATCACACAGAAAAAGTCATCAGTCACAAGTCATCTTCATCTTCCATCGTCTCATCACGCCTCATGAAGAATGTACAAAAAGGCGGGTGACATGGAAGATGGAAGATGCCTTTTTCTGTGTGACAGCAGCCTAAGGTGGATGTTTCACAAGTTCGAAGCCAACGCTGTTGATCCTCTCCAAGGCAGCTCGAAAACTGTGCACTGGAGCGTTGTCCTGAAGGAACCAATAATACAGGCCTCTTAGCTTGCGAACCTTGCTGCAAACCTGTCGAATCAGCTTGTCGTAACATTCTCCGGTCAATGTCTCTTGTCTTTGTAGGAAATCCAAGAAAATTATTCCTCCTGCATTCCATAATGCAGTCAGCATCATTTCTCTTCGGCGGGTAGTTCCAGACTTTGCCTTCATCAAGCCTGCGCCATTTGCGTACAAGTCGGGTGGCCACCTCTTTCATCGTCAACCACAAGTTGGCATCCTTGCTTTAATACGACAATCCAAAATTTGATCGTCGTTTGTGACGGACACTTGTCTCCGTAAGCACGAAACAAATTCGCTTTAATGTCTGCATTTGACTGACCAAGCAGAAGACAAAACAAATCACATTTCAGTATTCCACTTTATCCAGGTGATCAAGTCTCAAGAAAGACATCCTTTCAGTGCGCCTTCACGAGTGAAAATGATTTTTTAATTAAACGTTTAAAAGCATTCGCTGTGATCCTGACCCTTTCTAACAATCAAAGAACCGTACTATTGATTCTAGATGTTAACTTTAGAATTTGAAAAGAATTTCGCACCACGTAGGATCAAAACATGCAAAATTGAAACCAAAACGTGGAAAGCTGTCTTGAAAATTTTTTCTGTGTTTTGAGTAGTACTTGGAGAACTATAGAATGGATGAGCAAGATGAGGACTGCTCAGAAGGTTGCCCTGCATACTTGCTAATGTGTTTGTTTGGCAAAGTCTGTTGGGCAGTCCGCTATGCAGTCCTACATCTCAGTTTTCCATAAACGTGACTGCAGCTCGATGTTAACACAAAGAGTAATCGACAGGTGTAAATAATTCTGATTCGTCGCAAGAAATTCTTCTTTGATTAAGGCGATAAATAAAAGGACGACTGCTCGATGTTTTCAGTTGACAAGTCTCAAGAGAACTATGGACTGCGTTTTGAAAAAGTAAAATAATAGCATCTCCTCTAATCGGCAATGAATGATGGACCGGAACAGAGCAATGTTTAATTGATGTACACTCGTGGTTGTTGCATCTGCTGAGATTTGATAACTGCTTCCTCATAAACTCAGATATTATTCACTGCATTGATGCTTTGTTGTCCTTCGTTGTGTGGCCAGAATAATTCTAGGGATTTTTATCATGGTTTTGAAATTTTATTTGGTTGGCATAGTAAGTTACACTTCAATATTACAAGATGTGTTCAAATTATCTTTAAAATAAGGATCTTCATAAACATCCTTAACTTACCTTTAAATCTAAGAGGCAAAAGAGACTTATACTTCATCAAAAAAAAGAAACTTGAATTTTCGGTAATGTGATCATAATTCTATTCCTAAGTGACATAGATGCATCTTTTTCTCAAAATGTGCGTCATGAGCCCAAGCACTGAATAGTCTTCCATGCAATTTTATGATTATAACACATAATAGGCTATCTCATCAAAACTAAAGAAAGCTTCAACAATAAGAACCCTTGATTCTCTTTTCGAATGTCGTCCTGATACATATTCTTATGATTTTCAAACGGAATAGTCCATCTTTGTAAAATCAGAGCTTCGGTCAATCCATTTTTGTGTGATCTGCATATCCAACTTCTTCTGCCTCACTGCCCTATAGCCAAATGGGTCACATGGTGTCATTTGGCACCACTAAACTACTATCACTTACTTGAACTTTCCGAGAATTCCAGTGAACATTGAATTACTATAAGTATTTCATAAAGAAACAACCTTAGCTAACGGCTTTATCAAACATTGTTTAAGCTTAAAAATAATCACAGCTCTTTGAGCAAGATTCTAACTTAAGAGGCTCATAGCAATCTTTCTCAGACAAATTTGGAAGATATTCAAACATATTTGACTTTGTATTGCTGTAAACAAAATTTGAGGTCATTTTTTTAAATCAATGAAATAATATTGCTTTTCCGTCTTTTAGTCTTTCTACGCACTAAAAAAAAGACCAAAAGTGCGTAGAAACACTAAAAGACGGAAAAACAATACTATTTTATTAATTTCAAAAAAATTGATACCAAGGTCTTTCTTTACAAGATCTATTGAAATTACTAAAAATTGTCTAAATTTGAGGGTCTCATCATTACGTGTGATGAATCAAATTTAATGTTGAATATTTTGTTTCAAAATTACAGTGGGCTAGAACCTGGTATAAACTTTATGGGAACCCTGTACATCATTCAGTGAAAGTCTTATATTCGGCCTTTTTCCCTATAGAAACTCGTGCTGGCGGTCGGACTGTAGGGCGCGTCGTGTCATGCTGAAGATGTGTCAAATGAAGGTGATCTTGCCGATTCTTAAATGAATTTGTTTTGAATTAGGCTACTTGAAATTCCATATCATTTTGATTTTCATTTATTTGATAATGAACGAATTATGCTCTATTGTAAAATATCAGGTGATTGCCTGATCAGTGAGACACAGAGGATTCATTAGCGTTTGTGGAGAGAAATTATCGTTGAAAATCTTGCGTGAATCCTCTTGAGAATATCGCATCTCATAAATACCGGGAAAGTAAGACATATTTCATAGCTCTTGCAATCCACAGAGCGCTTCAACTTCAAGAGAATCTTGAATTCTCATTTTTTTTTATCAAGAGCTAAATCAGCGCAAAATAATGCCTACTGTCAAACAAGTCAATATAGACATTCGATGTTCATTTCAGAATGATGATTGCTGCATAAACTAGGAGAAAATTTCTGCATTCAAAAGCGAAAATTATGCTTTTCAAGTTTAAATGTGTTCTTTAAAATCAAAATCTCAGTTGCTGTCGAATGGCAACGCTTATTCTTTGGGTATGTGCAACTAGTGAATGATGTCTAAACGCTGGAAGAGATGTCCGTAGCTTTAATGTCACAACAGGCACATGTTTGATCACGTCATGTATTTACAGTGCTTTAATAGTCCGGCAGCCACAACGAGCTTTTGTAGGGAACGAAGCCGAAAATGAGACTTTCACACAATGATGTATACCCCATGCCTACTTCAAATCGGCACGTCTGCCCAGTTCTAGTGAGTTCATTTTCTTGTCAGACAGGATCAAAGAAAAACACATGTAAATCCAATAGCACGCAGATTGTAGTTTTTGGTTAAAATGAAATGTTCTATGTTTTCTCTGATCATCTGGAAGGTATTAAGTCTAGAGTCATATCTTTTTCCATGGAATCTCTTCAGCTCATTTTCTATGATGTGCATGTGCATCTGATCGGCAATATATGTGAGAATGTGATTGAATGTGGATAAAGTTGCATAAAATGTTTGTGTTTGCCGACATTAAGAGGCTCGGTAAATCTAAACGTGTTTAGCCTTATAGGTAGAGGTGCATGAGCATGAAAGGAAATGACCTGAAGACATTCCATCCAAAAAATTATGACTCTGGGTTTGGTACTTTTCGTTTAATCAGAGAAAACACATAACATTTCAGTTTAGCCAAAAACTTCAATCTGCGCACCATTGGATTTACATGTGTTTTTCTTTGAGCCTGTCTGATTCGTAGTAGGCATAGGGTGTACACCATTCTGTGAAAGTCTCATTTTCAGCCTCGTTCCTTGAAGAAGCTCGTTCTAGCTACCGGACTATAAGCTACTTTGTCTTTGTTAACTTTTTTCATCAATTCTCTTGATTTATTCTCTTATTGTATTTTATTATTGAAAACTGTCACCTATTTGTTATTAGTGTTTAGGATCGTCCATTTCTAAGTTTCATTCAAGCCTAAACATCAAACATGTGATTGGTGTGACATTGAACCTACGCACAAAGTTGTACATGTATTTGTCTTTTTTAGCGTTTAGACTTCATTCACTAGTTGTACATACCTTGAGAATAAACTCAATAAATAGGCTTCTGAATCCAGCAAGGTGCGACGGAATGCAACGTGAGAAGTTTGTCATTGAAGCGAACAGTGCAACAGATTTTGTTGATTCGGATATAAGCACCACGACTTGCATAGATAATACGTTCTGAAATGTAGTAAAAGTGTTATCAAGCGGGAAAAACAATGCACACAGTTAGAAAATCGATATTGTAGAAATGCAAAAAACCTGGACTTTTTATCAGTAACCTGAATTCTCTGTCGGCTGTTTCTTATTGATCATTGAATTCGCTATAAAGCAATTTTTGCTTGATCACCTGCGACAAAAGAATTTTTTCAAAAGTCACTGTATTTTCTTTGGCAATGATTCATGCGCCATGCAATCGTTCTGCTGTTGCATTTTCTGCAGATATTGTCACTTTTAATAATTGTTCCAGTACCCATTTCTCCAATATCCTTTAGGTGATTTGTAGGGCCGCTTTGAACCTTCATATCATCTGACCATGCAGTCTCTCAAGAATAAAAACGAACACATTGGATTAAAGTCCACTTGCATTCTTTAAAATTAAAACCAAGCGGGTTTCCTTATGTGCTTTTCAAATTTATTTGGCCTTCTTAGATTTAAATTGCCTTTTAGATTTATAGCTGCCTTCGATTTTTTCAAGACTTCTATTGAAATCATGAAGATGTCTGGCTCTTTGAATTTCATCAGCGGGACTGAATCTATCACTGCTAAGCATATATAATCTAATTTCAAGTTTTTACAGAAATACAACATTGCCGATGCACTGAAGGAAAATTTGAGGTGCAAGGATTTAGGAAATACCGCTTCATAAATCATTAAATATTAGGGGAAATATTATTATTAAATCTTATGTTGTCGTATCAGTTGTATAGACGTTGTGATATTTCATACAGAGACTGCAGTGATGGGTGCACATACTAAATCTTCAATCTTTGGAGAGGAGACGTACTGTGCATGATTTATTCTTGTTTTATAAAATCCATCATGGTTTCATCGATGCGAATTTCGAGGGCTACTTATATCGTCGCCCTAAGTAATATCCTACTCCATGTATAATTCATGTCAAGTATACCCAGACTTTCTTCCTCGTACAAAGGCCTCTTTAAGCACTTTATTTTTTCGAGTATATCAAATTTGGAATAATGTATCGTCAGAATGTACTCTCGCAACATTGGTTCGCTTGTTCAAATTTGATTTGAGAAATGTAATCTTTATTCCTAATGTTATCTCTACTTCTATTTGTGGCCAACTGTTCTGACTCTATTTTGATTGATATTTTGATTTGTCTCTTGCATCTTAATTTCGCTTATATGGTACTATCTTGAGATGAAAATAAAATGAACATCATAAAAAATGAAATTATGAGAAACTAACGCCGGAAATACATTCTGTTGGCTCTGTTAAAACATTCAGCTGGAGAACTAATTTATGTATTCGATGCAGGGAATGACGCAGTTAACCGGTTAACCGGTTAGAAAACTCTTAACCGGTTAAAAAGTCTTTAACCGGTTAACCGCGGTTGAAAAAAATGTTCAAAGAGGGTGTTAAATCAATATTTTATAGTAAAAATTAAGCATGTAACCGACGTCCAATAAGGGACGTAGCCAGAGGGGGAGCGGTGGGAGCGCCGCTCCCCCCTTTGAAAATCCTGCCCACGTCCCTGCGTCCAATCAGTGGTAAAACTTTTAAAACATCTGCTTTAGATCATCGGAAAGGTGAATCTATTATTAGAAACAAAATTTACGAGAAACCGTTGCTTAACACTGGCTATTCAGTGTGAGAGAAACCAAAACACGTGACTCACTTGTACTGAGGCTTTGAATTTCACCTCGTGGAAATCACTTTTGACATTTTGACGCACACCTTATTGTTCATAAAGTCATCGCTAGCAGAGACTAATGAGGAACCAATCAGAGGACGGATAGCGTGCGATGGGAAGATTATTACAAAAAGAACAACACGATCGCTAGAAAATCTTCCAATGGCCTTAACTTCAGGCGTAATCTAGCAGAGTTTTCATCGTGCATTGACTTCTTCGTTTTAGTATGTCATCGTCATTTGTTTGGCAATATTTTAAGAAATTAGACAAAGAAACTGCTCAATGCTCTCTGTGTCCACAAAAGTTCTCACACAAGTCCGGGAATTGGTAGTCTCATTTACCATTTGGCGAAAAAACATCATAAAACGTCGACTTCGTGTTCTACATCTACATCAAGTTCTGCAACATCCACTTCTCGTGTTGATGCATCTGGTCGACGCGTACAAACAGCAAACAATTCTACTGCTAGTGTATCTTCTCCATCGATATTTTTAGTTACAATTTTTAATAGGTTGATTAACCGCGGTTAATTTTTTCTTAACCGGTTAATTTATAAGATTAACCGCGTCATTCCCTGATTCGATGATCGTAGCCCTTTTGAATGAAAACTTTAATAGCTGTTGCTTGTCGGCTGCTTCCTTTCGGTCCTCGTGTCAATCGCCATTAGGGATTTACCCTATCCCGGGACCCAAGATATCGAAACAAATCGCCCTACAGTATAATACAAGCATTTTGCGTTTTAGTGATCCTCTTCATGCAGAATTTGCGCCCTCTCACAATCCAACCGTCAGTCACGAATTAGAGTGGGTGATTACTGAGCCGACATAGCAAATAATACTTCGCATTCAAAATACCCTTGCAACTAAAATATTGAATTGCATTGCCACAAATAATCGAAATAACTAAGCTTACTCTTCCAAACAGCAGACAAACTTCCACAGTGAAACATCGCTGCATTCTGTTAAGTCTATATTCCATTGCATGTGTTTTACATTTTATTTTGACTCTGAAAATTACTGTGTACAGTGGCCTTGAAGCCTTGCAGCATAATGCCACTTGAATCAGTGCATATTTGGATTGAATTGAATTGAGCAGTTGATATCAGCATTTGACAGAGCAAGTTTATTTAAAATAGTCACAGAAATATACCGATGATTTTAGTTTATCAACTATCTGCGACATAGAAAATTTAATACATAGTTGAACAGAAGGAAACTTCTGTTTTGCTGTGATCCCTATCGAACACATGAAAGCATAGAAAATTAACGTTTGACGAGAAATCGGGCTCTTTACTGGACATCGCAAAATATTCAATTCCTTGACCTTGCTGAATAAAGGAACTTTGCTGTCATGGCACTACTGCAGTTTAGTGCACCCTCTATGAAAGAGACGGAAACGCGCCTACTGCAGTTTAGTGCACCCTAAAACAACGGCGCATTCTCCCGCAAACGATGACTACGCACATTACACAGAAGCGCGCGCTCGGTGTAATGTACGAAGACGAAGACACAAAGACACTCATTTATAACTATAGGGAAGAACGAACGGCATTCATTCTGTTGATTAAATCATGTTGTTAAACGATCTTATTACTCTTGTTCATGACTCGGTCAGTGCTCGCCAATTTCTACAAGCTCAATGTATATTACTTTCTGCTTCTCCTCAATGCTCTATTCCGGACTGCAGTCGAGAAATGACGGAAGTCAAACGTTCTGGAAGAGCTGATGGTTCAGACATATGCATAGTTGTTTTCTCACATGCATTTTAGGGTGCACTAAACTGCAGTAGGCCCTAGGGGTAAAAGAGGGTGCGCTAAACTGCAGTAGTGCCGCTGTCATCAGCCACAGATGCAATTTTGCAAAAGAAATGTTCTTACTTAATTTCTTGATTTCAGTTATTAATGCTCCGATCAGTTCCGATTATGTTTGCTTTGATTCCCCCAAAACAATTAAACCTCATAGCATGTTGGTAATTCCAACAATGCCTCTTGCGCTTCTCTAAAAAGTTTCACAATCTGCATTCCTTTTAAGCACAAAAATGACGTACGTAAATGATCTTTAAAAACTTCAATCAGAAGGATGCGATGAAGATGTGTTGGAAGTCATTTTGTCATTGCACCCTATGCACATGGAATGCAGAAAAGACTGATGTTTCGTCTGAGTGACATTTTTCATTTCATTAAACACAATTTGCGTATGATAAGCCGCATCAGATGACGATTTCTGCATTACATCACGAATAGGATGATTTTCTTCTACTTCAAAACTTGTAGAAGCCTTGTGTGCATTGATTGGAAAAATTCTTTCTGATCTTCTATTTAAGGGTTATGGTAGACCTTAGGAACATAATTCAGCATTATTAACATTCCTCCTTTTACAAGAAATTGTTTTTGAAATTCTATTTGACATTCGTAACATTTTGGAAATCTGGTGAGCAGGAAGTTTAAGTGTAGCCCTTGTTAGAAAAGCATGCACATTATCATAAGTAGACTCAAGTAATCACACCGTTCAATATATGTAACAGTTCCACCGGCTAGATATCAACTGAAGTATCGATTGTTAAGTGTCAAAAACAAAAAATGAGGTCTGATGAGAAGAAAATACTCATCCATACTTTGCCTGTGTTAGCTTGCTCACAATCTTGTAGTGAAGACAGAAAATAATTTTGCATACATGCATTCATCATCATGATGAATTGACTATGCGAAGACATCCTGAACGAGAACATTTTAGAGCGTTTGACTCAATTCGATCGAACACAGGCGTAAGCAGAGTAAGCATCGTACCTAGGCCGGTGAAAAAAATTAGTAAAATCAAGGCAGTGCTAATTATGCCATTTTTTGATATTTTAGTGATAATCATTCCGGTGTTAAAGCACTTAAGCTCTTTTCTATTTATCAACCTCGGAAAACGGAGGAAGTAGAACGGACTTCAACTACAGGAGCTGTTTACCGCATCCCATGTGCTGACTACGGTAAATCACACATTGGTCAGACAGGAAATGGTTTCGGAACGCGTGTCAATCAACACAAATCAGTCCTTCTGTCAATTTACCCCGAGTAGTCCGCAATACCTGAACATTCAATTAATGAAATTCACACTTCACACATAATTGAGCATGAGACGAACTACAAGAAGCGTACATTATCACAAGCATGGCACTCAAAACGTGTTGATTGTGTTAATCGTTGTGAGTTTTAGGTCCCTAGCATTTTTTTCTGATTTTTTCTATTTTTTCTAATTATTTATTACTTTGATTTAGTACTAGATTAATTATTTTACTTTGGTCTAGTACTAGAGCCAAACGAGATGTCGGTAGCCTTAAAGAGGTGACTTGGCTTGGAGCTAAATAATGCAATTGAATGCTCATATCACCCTTCGGTTGTTCTAGACCCATATGGACAACATGCTCTGACATGCAACAAAAGAGGAGATTTAGAAACACGGCACAACAACATACGAGACGTCCTTTACGATTCTTGTAGACGTGCTTTACTACGACCCCAACTCGAGAGGGGGAGTGGACTTGGTCAGCTTAATCCGGAAACGCGTCCAGCTGACATTTGCATACCTGATTGGTCTCTCAGCAAGCCAGCGGCCGTGGATGTGACTGTTGCGCACCCGCTCAACCACACGAATATAATGGGAGCGAGCCTAACAGTCCAACATGTGACAGCCACAGCTGAGGACAGAAAGCGGAGCAATAACGCAGAAAAATGCCGCGAGTTGGGATGGATATTGTCTACCGTTTGTTCTAACAGCATATGGTGCCCTTTGAGACGAAGCCACCCATTTTATCAGTCGCCTTAGTCGCAGACTGTGAACACAAACTGGAGCGGCATTCAGAGATGTGACGTTATCTATATATGACAGAATCTCCATCTCACTTGTTCGGGCAAGTGCGCAGGCCATCATCAAACGAAATGCTGCCTCTGTTGGCCGATCAGAGATCGAACAATCGGTCAGAACCTTTCCTTGATGGCTTTCTTTTTTGTTTACTTCTTTCTTTTCACGACTTTTCTATAGCTTTTGTCACCTTTTAGAATATTGCTTGCTAACTTTGATGCATGTTGTCCTGTTTTGAATAAAATGAATTAGAATGCCAAAGATATTCATTTCATGGATATCTTCGTTACATAAAAAAACTTCGCTTTAATTTATGTACTTCAAATGTACTTTGCCTTCTGACTATCTTGCTTTTGGCTATTGCTAGTGTAGAATTGCTTTTAAAGTACCATGTTTGCCCTTTATTCTATTCATTGATGTATCTCTATGTACGTGTTGACGCCACACATAGTGTTATTTCATCTCATGAAACTGGTTAAACGTTGAGCATTTCATTCACCTGATGATGCGTACAGGTTGTGAGTGAAGTATCGTGTCCATTTAATAAATTCTTCGTCGATTAACCGGAATTTTTCACGTCGTAGTGAAATTGCGTTTTTGTGTATGTGATGTTGGTGTTGAGTTTGGGTTTATATGTCATTGACGCCATTCAAGGTAGTAAACGTTGAAAATGATTTTAAGGTTAAAATATTGTGAAAAGATAATCATGCATGATTAAAGATTAAAACGCATAATCCCAAAATCGTTATCTATTTTATTCGATGCAGATGCTGAAAAGCAGCTGGTTTACTGTTACTTTCCTACCAAAGTGACACGACAATTTCAAACGCACTCATTATTTCATGATATTTCTTTTAAGTTCTAGACCTGAAATTGACAAAAATGTCCCAGATCTATCATCAATAAATTTTGATAAAAATCTGTCAAAGCATTATAGCTGCTTTTAGTGGATATAAAATTTTCTCTTTCATCTGTAAGCTAAGGGACTAAAAATTCTCAGATATCGACATTTTCAGGCAAGATAATAGGCCGTTATTCACCTGTCGACGTTGCAATTTGCTGTTGAAGATCAAACATTGGACACTCTAATAATGGATGATTTGTTACCTGAATCGCCCACTGTCATATTATGTGATGACAGGTGAATGACATTTGTCAATTTCTTTGACCGAAGAAAATCGTAATTTATTACCCTATTCAGTCGTCGCCAAATTTGGTTCGATTTTGTTATTTTTGCTAATGTCATCTTCAATTGGTTTAGTTTTATGGTTCTTACATATTGGTGGAAACTCGATCACTATACTTCAGATTCTGAAATCAAAGTTATCACGTGGCTTCGGTGAGATATTTTCTGAATTACTCGTTTTCATCTTCATTCCTGTCACACCATCAGTTGCTATTTTGCTTATTTGTTGTTATTTATGTTATTTCAGCTGTCTTTGAGGATATATTCGAACTATTTTTTTAACTCACACTTTATGCAAAATATTTTTTTTGCAGCTACACCAAGTTTGAAACATAGTGAAGAAAACAATTTTGAACAATTCTGTTAAACAATTAACAGATTTTGCAGTAAATATGTGCGTGTGACGTACGTGTATAAAATATAAATCGGCCAAACTGAGCGAATAAATAACTGTTGTATTTAAATCTTAGGAAAAGAGGTCAGCTATGAGTATCGGTGAAATTCAGAACCAACTTGTATGCCAACTGAGTGCTCTCAGTGCACTCAATGCAACTTGGCTCTGAATTTCACCGATACTCAGGGCTGACCTCTTTCCCTAGATTAAAATGCAGCATGAATACCAGTGAATTTTTCAACAATTTGAATAAGTTAATATTCTAAATTCTTCTATTTTTAAACCCGCTGATCTTATTAAATAAATAGCCCGCTTTGACTGCCCAATTTGCAATTCACCGCGGGAAGCTCACTTTTTAGAAATCGGCCTTCAGAGCAATTTCCGCTGAAATTACCACCTTCCTAGCATAATACTTTATTCAATGTGTCCCTTGGGTTTGCTGTAAAACCTCACGTCATGGCTTTTTGCGGAAACCACCTACGTAGAAAATGCTTGAGTTACGAGAAACTATGAGTCTAATCTTGATCATCTATATCACCCAATATGCAATTTTTCATTAACTACACTTTGATTAAAGAAATTAATTTCGCTCACTCGAATTATACTAATATCTTCGATAAGTCGATTCACTCGCTTTTCCTCGTCCTTTGAGTCTTTTTGATTACTTAGCTTCGGCTTCATTTGAGATGGAGAATCCTGAAATCTAAGAAAAAATATCGTCGTAAGAACAGCATTATATATTGCATATTCAATAATCTTTCCGTGCATGCAAGATAAACATTATTTAGCATCAGATGAGATCAACACGCAATTGAGTAGCTATACGTGTACGGCTGATTAAATTCTATGAAGAGATTGCCTGAATGAACAATTGAAGATGGAAAAGGAAATTTTCAATTATAGCCAAAGAAGAAAAGTGTTGAGATTCAGTTAACTATGAAAAAGTCGATATGTCATTGATATGCATGTGGCCGGATAAGTTGCTGTGCTGCCAACACATAGAAGGATCTTAAACTTCGGATTGTCCATATTTTTTTATTGTAAATCATATTTCAGAAACAGGCAAATACAGTGAGATATCAGTCATGCCTAAAATTCCTGAAACCCGAGGAAATATAAGAGCACATTAACATATCAGAACTGACAGTTCATTATTGATGTGTACTTAAAAGCTTTAAACCATAGTCTTGGTTGCTAACGACAGATTTCTAGATATGGAATATTCAATTGGGAATATTCAAATGACAAGCTACATCCTCGTATAAAAGTGGAAACAGACATGAATAGCCGTTTTTTCATCCAGTGTCAGGTCTCATCAGCAGGCCAATTTCACATCACAATAAATGTGAGTGTTCACTAAGTGCTACTTAAAAGACACTACTGACTTCATCCAATATTGGATCCAATATCAGCAGCATTCAATTAATACCCTCCACAAATTTCATCTAATTATGTGCTACTTGCCTGCCTCAAATTTACTCAAGGTATGGCTACATGTTTAAATTAAATAGGGAATTGTGTTGATGTTGAAAGACAGAACTAGGAATGATGATGATTCCTGACATTGGATGGAATGACAGCTATTCAGATCTGCTGCCATTTTTCAACTCAATATTTAATTATTCCTTACAGCAATACTTATCATTGACCCACTCTGTCAAGAAATGAATTCACTCAATGAATGCTGTTGCTTGTATTGCCTGTATGCTGGCCGTCTTCTTGTCATTATTCGGCCGACGCAAAGGACCATAGAGTAAATATATTAGGTAGAGTGGTAACTCCGCATTTATTAAATCTCCAATGTGTATACACTTTCGATTTTATTAAATGAACTCGAGGGGGATATAGGTAGTATTGTCACCACATGTGAGATATACAAATTTTTTTTGCTGTTTTGAAGAAATACAACGGAATTGACTGATCATGATAGTATAAGGCAGAAGGAAATGATATTATTTTATTGTTTGAGGAAAAGCGTCGACCAAAAGATCGACGCATGTCGCTCTCCTGCCCCCTCGATAGTCAATACTTGAATCCAAAAAAGGCACAGAGTTCTTGGCACCAAATATATTTCGGTCCTACGACCTTCTTCAGTGGTGATGTCATAAGAACTGAATTTTACAAGTAGCTGATGCAAATGACAATCAATAATCTGAACATTGACATGCTTTGGTTACACAATAGAGAGTCCAGCACTACATTGTAGAAGTTAGGCACAGTTAAGAGCTAAATGGTGAACAGGTGCACAATAGCTCAGCAAATTAAAAGTCATAGCTTTCTAAAAACAGGACATGCTGGCATAGACATTTCACAAGAAGAAATAAAAATGAATATGTCAGCATTGATTCGGTTTGAACAATAAACAGCTCATCAGACAGCACAGCTGGGTGACCTATACGCAAAACAAGTCAAGGGAAAAAACCCCCGAAAATCAGTATTTAAAGGGAAAGCTCAAACATAGAAGATGGTCACAGAAATGAGTACGGCAAAAATACCATACTTCAACAAAAGACAGTAAATCCGAACCGATATGAGAGAAATAAACAAATGCACCTAAGCGCAAGAAAGAATAATACCTATTAAAGAATGATAAAGATAAAAAGTCGAAAAAGGATCATAAAATAAATTAAATAAGAGGGAAAACGCAAATGGAATACTGATAAGTAAATTAAGGCAGATGATTCAGGGTTACATGAACAAAATATGAAAATCCTGCACAAGAGCGGAAGAAGCGGAAAAAACATCAACGTAAGAATGACAAAAGGTCAAATCAGTTTTGTGTGATAAGCGAACAGAAATGTCAGGAACATCGCAACAGGCACTTCGGATAAAGGAATTGAGCCGCGCAGTACACTCTCCATGTGACGTCAAAAGGTTAACAGTACTGACAGGTGGAGTTACAGCCCTGTTAAGTCCCAGCGGGCGGCCCGTATGCAGAGTGGCAATCCATTTGGACTCTTTCATGAGCCTGTGACTCTTAGACGGACATCGATCTATAGCAAAAAAAGCTAAATCAGAAGAACTATGAACATCAGTGAAATGTGGCACAAGCGGAGAAGTAGGGGTGCGATCGCGAATGTCCCGGAGATGCTGCCCAATGCGGTGGCGTAGAGGATAGCTTGTCTGGCCAACATAACGAATAAAACATTGCCGACATTCGATGACGTAGACACAGTTACTAGTCGAACACGAGAAATTAAATAAAATGGGAAAAACATCCGTGGCTAAGTGGCCTCTAAAATAAAGCAGGGGCTTTGCATGCATACAAAGACGACAGCGAGGGCCTTCACAAGCTCTGAAGCCCGGACGCCAATCAAAGCGGAAGCCGGTGAGGGTAAGGACTCTTCTCTTCGCGGTCCTTAATGTTGACCTTGTGACACCCTGGGCCCGCCAATTTGGAAATACAACTTGAGTTGTGGCATTGAAGTCCTCTTGGGTTGAAGAACGTGTGGCCCAGCGAAGAATCTGAGAGTAGACCACTCCTCTAAAGACATGCGGGACATGGTGGGAGTCCATTGGAAGAATGCGGTGGCAAGCAGTGTCTTTAAAAGCGATGCGATGACATAGCTGATTCACACCCACAGGACGGTACATCATGAGATCCAGGAAGTGAATAGATTCACTATTGAAGTTCAGCTCCAACTGAATGTGTGGATCACAGCCGTTCAAATGATCGCGAAAGTCACTCAGAGTGTCAATACCATGGGGCCAAACCATGAAGATGTCGTCCTGAAAACGGACCCACATGGTCGGTCTTAAGTGATAGGACGAAACAGCGCGCTCTTCCCAAACTCCCATATAAATGTTTGCGAACCAGCCACCAAAGGATTTGCCCATTGCAACCCCGGACGTCTGAATCCATCGCTGGTTGGAGAACACGAAGTCATTGCGTTCCAGGGAAAGCTTGAGAGCCTGGATAACCAAATCATCAGGTCTACGATCGTCAGGAAAATTAGTGAAGGCAGAAGAAACACGACGAATACCTTCGTTGATAGGGATATTCGTGTAAAGCGATTTGACGTCCAGCGTGCAGAAAAGGTAGTCATCGGGCAATGTCACACGACGAAGGATAGCAATGAGATGCTGGGAGTCTCGCAAGAAACTCGGGAGTCGCCTTGCCAAGGGCAACAGGAAGTGCTCCATGAAACTGCCGATCTTTCCACTAACGGAATCAACGTCTGCGACGATGGGTCTTCCTGGAGGCATCTCAAGTGATGGCCAAACACTCTTGTGGACTTTGGGGAGGACGTAGAACTTCCTATCCCTCGGAGTCAAAGACGGAGAGAGAAAGCGGAATTCTCTTCTGGTGATGAAGCCCGTGGAAAGGAGACTGTTCAGGATGTCGGTAAACAGAAATTCACTATCAGGGAGAGGTGAGGCAAGAGCGTCGTAGAATTCACTGTTGCTTAATTGACTGAGGCATTCATGATCATAGCAGGCCTGTCCACGATAATCCAACGACCACCTTTGTCGGCAGGACGTATAACAATATCGTCATTGATGCTCAGTAAGCGAAGACAATCACGTTCATCTGTGGGAAGGTTGTTAGTGAAGTAACATTGATGATCAGCAAATAAGATCGAGCGAGCAGCAGAAAGTATCTTCTTGGAGAGTGCCTGAAAATGCGGAGGGATGCGAGATGCTGGAGGCCACACACAGGAGCGTTGGAGACCAAAACGACACTCAAAGTGGCCTCTACGTGGCAAAATAATGTGCCATTGCAGTTTGCGGATAAATTCCACCACTTCCTTAAAAACCAGCCGATGATTACAGGAATCGGGAGTTGGGATGAATTTGGGCGGTCTGGAAAGTAGTTTCAACATAGGAAAAGAAACCGCGACGGAAGTTGAGAGGTTGCAAGTTGACGATAGAAGTTGGGGCGTTAGCCTCCCAAATGTCAGTTTAAATGCGACAAGATCTTCTGATAAACACCATGTCTTGTAGAATCGTTCCACACATTGCTCACACAGATGAGAGGAGATGGCGCCGAGAGAATAACACTGCCGGAAGGATGTTTGTTGCGGAGTGTTGAAGCCGACTCATGGAAAGAGGCACGGTGCTCAGCAGAACAGTTCTGGAGGCAGCCACTGAGGATCACGAACAAAGTTGCGCCACTGAAGAGCTCATTACAGCGTCCAAGAATGCTTTGGATATTCGTATAATTAGATACGAAGCGATTCCCAATGTCAAGGGAGCTAAGACAGATGAAAACTTTCGAGCTATGCCTGTCACGTCTTGAAGCATGTAAGTGAGAGCGAAGAGCATGTAGCCGTCCATTCTGCAAAGATATTACACGACAACGATGATCAGTAAAGCCCTCCAAATTCGAATCACCCATAACAAGGACAAATGGTGAATCATTAGAGTCTTGCAAAGAAATCTCAGCATGCGACGCGACTGGCGCAGCCATGCCGGAGCCGGGAGCGGAAGAGACAGATGGCGGAATCTCGGCAGAGTCAGGAGCCGGTGGCGGCAGTGCATGCGCGGCTGAGGTAAATGCGGAGGAAGCAGAGGACGAAGACTCAGCGGAGGCAGTCCCAGATAGCACGGACACTGCGGAGTCAAAACCGGAAGAGGCAGCGGCCGGAGTCACAGCGGCGTCAGAAGTAGGCGGCGGCAGTGCAGGCACGGTTGAGGTGAATGCAGAAGAGGCAGAGAGCGGAGTCACGCCAGATACGGGAGCAGGTGGCTCAGGCACAGCGGGGTTGAGACCTGCGGATCCACCTTCAGTGATCGTCTGTGTCATGACAGTCTTGGATAGGTAATGTTTGTTAAATTAGTAACTCGATGACCTGCTATTACTTTCACGATGAACCTCAAGAGAATCTTCTTAAGCGAGATCATCTCATAAGCAACCTGCCACTGGTAGAGCAAAACAACATAATCAAGTACAATGATTTCAATTAACTTTGAAAGGTGTAAATGGTTCCACATCACTATTCAGATTCAAGAAATGAAACATGAATTTCATGAATCATAAATTCATGACGATGAAAATTGAATTTAAAAAACTTGACATTTCAGCCAAGAAAGTACAAAAAGATCTCGACTTTTTCCTGAAGACTTCCGTTATAATGCTACTCATGAAATTCCCTTTCAAATTAGCCTAATTTCCGCTTAGTTAGGATGCTTATTAGCAAATATTCATTCCTATTGATATCCAATTTGTTTCATACTACTTATATAGGGGCGTCATCTCGGTACTATATAAATTGACAAAGTTTTATTCACTGTCACCATCTTCTGCAAGTTCCCGCTTAGGAAGCACAATCGCAAAATGCATGTAAATATATGCTACTCCTAAATCAGCATGAATTCGACGAGAATTTTACGCAAAAATTTTTGCGTAGGTGTTTATTACAAAACTTTTGTCAACATTGCACAAATCTCGTCACATGCATGACTTAAATTATTTGCTGAAATACAAATTACTTTTTAGAGGAAATGCATCCACAACATTGCCTTATTGTATAGTAATGACTCAAAAACTGAGAACGTCGGTAGACTTATAACAGTTCTTGGAGATGGTAATACACACCTGTATAAATCGAGATGATATTCCGCCATAATGAGGAACAAAATTTCACGACTTTAGAGGAAAAAGTCTTTCAGAGGAGAAGATCAAGAATGTTGCGCAGACAATAAGTGTGTTGTGAAATATGCATTCGATAATGCGTTTCACCTCTGATCAATGACAATCGTGACAGAAACGTAATAAATGTGCAATCTCAACACTTCTATAATTGAACATTTTCCAATGACTCATTCAAAATATCTTTATTTACTCAGGAAAGGTATTCGTCGGCTTCTGAATGCAGCGATCTATCTACAGAGCGGCACATTTTCACATTAAAGAACTCAAAGGTTTCTATGGACAAATGAGTATATTTGAAGGCCGCAAAAGTGGATCGAGTGTAGGAATTGTCGAATCGCTGTATTTTATAAACTTGCAGATGTCAACACAAGTATCGAAAAATTCACAGTTTAAAGTCCTGACTTTTTTGCCCATAAAATTGATAAATGATTTAAAGATCTGAATGCAATGAATCAGATAAATAGGAAACTTGTAGATTTGTAATACTGCAGATTTGAAGAATACGACCTGAAGTTGGAACATGTACAGGTCAAGTCGAACTTTCAAACCGGATTCTGACTGTCCGGTCATTCGCCGAATGACCACGCGGATTTACTGGTCAAATAGATCTTGCATTTTTGGCACTTTCATGAAATTAATAAAGGTAACCTATATACTCTACATTTACATGTACAGATGCATATGCACATAGTCCTATGTCTACAATTTCAAGTAATAGCAAGTTGTGGGCTAAATTCAAATTTGAACTGGCCGCCGAAACTTTCAAGTGCAATTTCTTTGCCCGCCATCTTGTCCGCCGGAGGCACGCAGAAAAAGTTGCAAGCCATAAGTCATAGATTGATGGTTTGATGCATGCCGTTGATGTGCGAGCTAGTGACGTTTTCTTCCTAAATCAGTGCACTCGAGCTTCTTATTACTTTTAATTTGTCGATCACCCATCATAGTAAAAACGACAATTCTTTATTGACTGCAAAATTTATTATTAATTTATGCATGTCGTAACTGATGTGCCCTCTCCCAATTAATTGCTACTCGAATTCCTATACCCACCCGCGAAATGGACATCATTTGCTAAACAGTTTGTTCACTTAACGTCTATTCATTCATACTGGGCTAACTCCTTAACTCTTCTTAAGTATATATAGCTCAGAATCTCATGCTTTTTCCAATAGTGGTGTTCATTCGCTCGATTCGCTCATGCTTGTTCTACCAATGACATTTAAAATCCACTTAAAATTTATTGAAATTTTATCAAACTTTGCCTATTAACATCCAGATTCCTAAATTAACAGCTAAGATAATCTAAGCCAAGCCCCAATCGATTCATATAGAAATAACCGTAATGAAAAGATTGACTGGTTGATTTCGAGGTTTCTGCTACAGTTGGTTCAGTTAGTTCCATCTTAACATAAAAACTACAGAAGATCTTAAAATGGAGAAGTCTAAGTTAAAAATCACAATAGTGCATTCCTTTCATTGGATGTAAAAAATCTATATCCCAGCGATTATAGATTAATTAATTTTTCAAAAATTCACTGGGGGGAAAATAGAGCACTGTGGTTTTGAACCTGAACATCTAGAAGAAATGTTGTATTTCATATGCTATGACTATGAAATTGAGTTCAAAGATAAGTTTTATTTGCAAGTGAAAGGCTGCCCATTGGGAGCTCATTTCAGCCCACTTTTCGCAATTATTTACTTACATATCCTCGAGATGAAAGCTTTAAAATGTCTCGCAGAAGAATTTCAAATTATCCCACAACTCATTCATGACCGTACGGACAGAAAAATCTGTAAATTATTTGATAAGTAAAATTTCCCAGTCAAACTGGCTAGAGAGCCATATAAAACTGTAAAAATATATATATTAAATTTGACCAACAAGACCATTACTGGCACCATTCAAAGGTCTTTTGATTGTCATTTTCTTCTTTCACTCCGCATTATTGGGCTTCTTTTTAAAAACAGCCGAAGATTTAGATCTGTCGAAACATGGAGATTTCGAAGCAGAGAAGTCAGGTGCAGATGGTGGAACAGAGCGACACCAAGTCAACATTGGTGATTTCTTGGTCAAAGTAATAAAAAGAAAAAACAAAAACATGCGAACTGTGACTTATGTAATTGCTTGCCTGAAAACTTAAACTGTATGAGCCGTCACATCATTTACACATTTACGTGCATCCTATGCAACCAATTTTACATTGTTATGAGTAACAGGCCATTTAAATTTCGTTTTATGGAGCATAGTCGTAGTTTACATAATAGTAATTCCAATATTGTTCTGACTGATCACCCGGTCCAGATGCCAAACACGTGACTTGACTATCAATGATATTGATTTGACTATTCTTGAAAAGTGTTCTAATCCTATAGATACTCGCTTGATGGAAGCGAAATACATTAAAAGTCTTTCTCCGCAAATCAATCGCAAATATGAATTAATCGATTTTTGAATCTTGTTCACATCATCCGCAGTCAGACAGTAAATCCTCATTTGTGCCACTTTTACCGCTGATATCCTTGAGGACGGGTGAATACTCCGAAACGCTGGGTTGTACATGTGTTTTTAGCTTTAACTTTTTAACTTAACGCGAAAAATTAAAAGGAGTGAAACACTTGGACGACTTTTAATTCAACGAAAGATGAAAATCTCTCTACATACCGCAGTTTGGTTGGTTTTCTTCTTCCACGTCTATTCACTTCCTGTCGCAGGCAAACTCGAAATTCTCTCATCACAGGCTCTTGATCCATGCCATTTGCGGGCTTCACTTGTCTGCAGCAGACGGAGGAGAGGGTTCAATATGTCGAAGGCGACTTCTGTTCAATAAATGAACCGATGATCAGCGACGAGAATGCGGGTGTCAGCTCTGCCCGCATCTGTCAGCATGGAGAATGTGAAGTGCAGAGCATGCTTCGCAGATGCCCCTCTGAATGGTGGTAATGTTAATTAGTCATTGTTCATGAAAACCGGTCCAAATTATCCGGTTACTATCATTTCCGCTGACTTCCAATAGCTTGTAGGTTCACCAAACTTCAAATAGTTTGTTCATGTTTGCAAAGTTCAAGTTTTTGAACCCGAGCTGAGGCAGCGAAATTCAAATAAAGAGCACTTTCACAGAATATGGGTCCCTATTTGTGAAAGCCTGGAGACAACATGGATTCCTCGCTGTATAGTCGTACTCGACGAATGAATAGACGGAGTTGCAGTGAGAGCCTGTTGTCCTCACCTTTGTCATGACGCAGGCCTATGCATAGATATATAGTGCTATGATTAACAACAAACTACGTATAGAATGTATGGGGAAAAACGAAAATTCAGAAGTATAAGTGGTGTGCATTCTACCATGTTACCAGGCTACCTCGGCAAATTTATATGGCGGCAACGTCGGGTGTTGCACATGAGCAGACCTTTGAAGACATATTGGTGGACATTTGACATTGTTTCACTTCTTTCTGATGTTGTTTTTGATAAGAATGTGCCTATAAAAGGATTTCATCGTTTCTTATCTCTTGAACAAAGGACCAACATCCTGTGAAAGTGCCAAACTAAGCTTAGTTCTTTTTATTATTTTCCGTTTTGCTGAGGAATTGGTACTCTACAATAAGGGATACTTGCTGTTCTGGTAATATGCCAGGAGCGATAGCAATTTTCGTAATTTTCGTTATTTAAAACAAAAGTCTTGTTTTTGTTTCAGAAACCATGTGAGTATGTCTTGTTTTCTTGCTTTTATCTCTTAAAATTTTGTATTGTCAGGGTCTCAGCTTGCGTATCTTAAGATATATAATAATAATAATATTTTTCCTTTTGCATGAAGAAATATTGTGTAAGTAGCGACAGCCATGAATCTCCTGATGATTTAGGGAATTCCATTCATGAACAGCGTGATACTATAGGTAATATTAGGTTATATTATAATTTTTTATCGTTCACAATCAACGCGATGACCATTATTTTTGTCTCAACGCCTTTACTGTGATTCAGCCATCGAGTGTCAATGCATGAAAGTTCATTCATTGTTATGTGCGAACGGTGTAGTACCTTTCATCGGGGCTATCGCTTTCTCCGCCCATAGAGTGCAAAAAGAACAGGATTGAGAGTTGCCATTGATTCCATATATCCATTGCTTCTTAACCATGATGTCTCTTCCCAAATCTTTCATTCTTCTCACCTTCTGCCCTGCGGCCTGATGAAGATTGGTTTTATCTCATTGAACTCTGCGCGATGTCTCTTCATATTCCTTCTTTTATTTTCTGCCATCATTGAAATTTTTTTCAAAGCCGCAAAGCTTTTACTTAGGCTGATAAGAAATGGTTAAACTGTTTGTGAGAAAGTCTGGGTTATTTCGGAAGAACAAGTAAAATATTTTGACATTTGATAGGCCTACTTATTTACATATTTTTAATTCCTTTTAAGGGTGTGAAGATCCGTAGCACCAGTGAGCAAGTGAACAATGAACACACTGTTTTACTTTTCATCTTATTCACCTGAAAGTGATTCTGCCTTAATCGTAAGAAAACTACGTTCAATTACACGTATATTCGCAGATGTGAAAAACTTCAAGGTAGCAGCAGAAGCAGCACATAGCGTGCTTTGTCTTTGCCTCAATCTTTAACAACATGAAATTTAGGTAATAGCCTCTCATGCATCTAGACACGCCTGAGAGAAGCGGGGACGTAAATAATATTGGCAATTCAAATTCGATGAAGAATTTGCTTCAAGTGTACGTAGTGCGCGCAAGGTTTTCAAGATGCGATCTACAGTCGTCAAATATTTCTCTATTTTTTTTCTTTCAGTAAAATTTGGTCTGCACCCAGCTTATCATATCATTGCTCATGCAAAAATCAACCATCACATTTAACTACAGGAGGGTAGTATACAGGGGGAGTGGTGGGACCGTCGCTCCCCTTCCATTTGCTCAGGTAGTAGAAAAAAATTATAAGAATTTCTTGCACAAAATAGACATATAATTGAGTGAGGAGAAAATATCAAAAATGTAATTCAAACTTGTGAACTCACCATGAACTCGATTGTGATTTTGAATTGTAAAACTATCAGTCCAAAAATTCTTCTTTATTTCTTCATTCTATTCCGCGAATGAAAGTCCTCCATTCATCCTCAGAAAACGCACAGCACACACCATATGTCAGCTAGAAGCTGTCCAATCCATTTGTCCTAACGAGCTGTTCTCGAGACTGACCAATCTGGTTGGAAGCTTTCCGCTCCATTTGTCTACCAGATCTGCTCTGTAGGTTCTCCCATCCGCTGCATCTGTCGGTTGGAAGCGTTCTTCTCCATTTGTCTAAATGGGTTGCTCTGGATGTTCTCCAATCCGGAACATTCCACGGCTGAAGACATTGCACTCGTCGGTTGGAGAGCTCCATTCTCTTTGTCGATTGCAACTGCTATGGAAGATTTCCAATCCGCTACATTCACCAGTTGGAAATGCAACGCCCCATTTGGCCGCTGGAGGTGCTCTGGAAGTTCCCTAGTCCGTTGCACTCCTTGGTTGGAGACGTTCCGCCCAACTTGTGTAGTGTAGCTGTTCCGGAGGCTCACCAATCTACTGCATTTATCGGTTGGAGGAGCGCCGCTCTATTTGATTAATGGACTTGCTCTGGTAGCCATCCAATCTGCAAGTATCTTCCAAGACTGTCATGACCGGGAAGATCTGTAAAATACTATTTATTCGTTTTGTATTACCAGCATAATCAGTGGTAACTCATTCCGTGGTAATTTCTTCAAAAATGCAAAAACTTGCATAATTCACATTTGGTAACAATCATTTGTGTTCAACTCGAATTCATCTAACAAAATCCAAACTGTACACACATTAGGGATTTAAGTAAAACTTAGTGTTACACTACCAGTGGAGTATTCTCCGTGCCTGCGGGTCCTTTCGGCGCAGACCCATAAAAAAGCAATTTTTATATTACATAAAAATATAATCATTACTTTGTATTCATCTTGCCCTGATTATTTTACACAACTTAGCCACTTTTAAAGTCTCAATATCATATCATGAACTCTCAGGAATTTTGGCTCGCGTAGGGAGCAGCTGTTTCACTCGATCACACACACAGGCATACACGCGCAAAGTTTGCAGCTTGTTTGTTGCTGCCATTGATGAACGGCTGTAACGCACGCTTCATTCGTCCATAGGGTTCTCTTCCTGCTGAAATTTTGGTGCGGCCGGCAAGCTAATACGTCAGGACATGAGAATTAAGATATTGTACGATTCTTTCGTCCATGGCAAAGCAGGGAGAGCAGTATTTCCAGGCTTTGCCTTCACCGCGGTTCATATCATAGAGTAAGTACTATATTTAAAGTAGAGTAATAACTCAGCATTTATTCAATCCCCAACGTGTACATGTACACGCTATATACAGTTTCGATTTCATTAAATGAACATGAGTCGAGAACAAGCACCACCTGTGAGATATGCAAATTTCTACACTTTTGGAGAAATTAACATGATCGAATCTGACTGATCATGATAGCGATATAGAATAAGGAATAGTATTCCACAAATCCTCCATATCACGTAAATTTGGAGTGGCAATATATATTTTGTCAAATAAGCAATTCGATGGGTTACCATCACTAAAAACTCAGCTTTATCATAATAAAATTATTTTCTGAAGCGTGATCATATCACAAACTGCCACTGAAAGAGCAAAACATCATACAAGTCGAAGCTTATCATAGTTAACTTTAAAAATGTAAATGGAAATGTAAATGGGTCCACATTACTATTCAGATTCAAGAAATGACGCCTTGTGAATCATGAAATCATGCCACTGAAAATTGAATCAAAACATTAAATTTCAGCAGAAGCACAATGAGATCTCAACTTTTCCTTTAAGACTTGCAGGGACTTGCATTATAATACAGTTCATAAAATTTCCTAGATCATCACCTTAGCTTCCGCTTAATTAAGATGCTTGTTAGCGAATATTCATCCCTTTTGATATCCTACTTGTTTCGTGCTACTTATAAAGGGGCTTCATGAGAGCAACACACTACCTATATGTACTTCGGCCTACTCTATGCATTTGTATCTTTTAAAGTTCATTGGGATCAGTTTCTTTTATTACGATACATAGAATAGGGATATATAGGTAGAGTGTCGACTCAAAAAAGTACCTGTAAACAGTGAAAATTACTATATCAAAATATACCGTTTTTTGTGGAGATTACGTTCCCGTGGTCCACAAAATTATTTCAGCACTGAAAAATGTCAAAATTTGCCTATTTATATACTGCCGAGATAACTCTCCTATATAAGTAGTATGAAACAAATTGGATATCAAACGGAATCAATATTTGCTAACAAGAGTAGTGAAAACTGTGCCCTACTTGCGAGGGATAGGTACATGTATAATTCAGTGTTATGAATAGGAACAAGTATGAGATCTGTTTTACTGGATAGGTACATGTGCTTGGTACAATCGGTTGAGTACACTGTGTTTCGGAACGTCTATGATCGAACTTGTGTAGGTTTGGTTCTGAGCACTTGGGTACGTACCGATAGACGTCCGTTGTTTGATTTTGAATGGGTTTGCTCAATTGCGACTATTGTGACTATTGAAACCATTGTAATCAAGATGACACATTGATTTTCCTTTTACGTAGACAAACTAAGCTATAAATATGAGATAGTTGTTTGATGACATACATAATGATGACTAGTATCCCAACATCGTGGGTTGTCGCAAGAGACCTTGGATATTCGTTCAAAGCTATAGAAACTGTAACAAATCTCAGTGAAAATATCAACGCTGGTGATTTAGTTGATCGACTAATGGATCTAGATGAGCATGCTATGAATCACAATTTGGATCGTAGGTGGATAGAGGATTTCTCCATGCTACACTGCAATGATAGTGAAATTAGGAGGATCAAATTGGAACGATATGGAAAGAAGGAGACATCTGACAGTGTTTTAATAAAAAGTTCTCCCAATAAAAGTGACTTCAGAAGGAAATTAGAAGAAGAGACATTTAAATTATTATGTGAACGGAACTGCGTTAAATGTTTTAAACAGGAACGATCCCTTCTCTTTTTGCCATGTTCTAATAGCGTTATGTGTTCTACATGTTATGTACCCTTTGAAACTTCATCTTGTCCCCTTTGTGATGAAGAAATATCTTCAACAGTCACTGTATATCGTGCATGATGAGTCATCATGCAGGTCTGTGATTGGTCACTATTGTGTTTTTGTTTGACTTTTCTATATAAGGAGGACATTGTACCGTTCTATTTTGAGGCTATTTCATAATTTGAGGCTAATACAATGTCAATCAGCATGTCGTTCACTACCAACATTCTCATTTCAATAATTTACCGAAGTCAACTCTTCACCGGCAATATATTTTATTCTGCCGTAAATATAACTGGCCATAAAGCGGATTTCGTGGATCTGATGGAGGAAATAGTGAAGTATTTCCGCTGCGGAGAGGACGTTGTGGTGCAGAGAATGTTAATGAGAGTCGTGAACAACGCTCTTACACGAGTTGCAAGATTTTGGCTCAATGAAGTATTTCGCCCACTAGCTCAAACGGAGATTGTACCGGAATACTCTCGCTGTTGGTGCAGCAGTATCCAACGGAAACTCAACACATGTCGCCATGACATTATCACCTCCAGCTACTATGACGAGAAGGGTGACAAATGTAAATTGGACTTATTCAGTGGACCGCCATCAGTAAGCATCAATGTGGCTGCTCAAGGACATTCTGAGGTAATCAGTTTGCGGGCATACTATGCCAATATTTTAAAGACTTTCCATTCAAAGCCCTGCTGTATGTGCTGCCCAATTTCAAAACATCTAATGAAAGACATTGAGTAGCTCATAACTGCTACAAATCAGACTCTAGCCGATGTGAGTGTATATCAGTTTCCCTCTACAACTTGTTAAGTGTTTTATGTAATTTTATAAGTACCAGCAACAAACTCTGTGTGAATGCTTGTAAACTTTTGTGTATAATGTTGTAAGTACTAAGCAAAAATTGTAATTGTATTATCTATTTCCATATTAGAATAAAAATGTCTGTAAAACGGAAGGCATCTTCTCGTCAATCGAAACGGTCCTTCAAACCTTCAAGTCAGTTTAAAAAGGCGTTGCGAAAGTTAAACAGGATACATGATAATAAGAAGAAGTGTAAATTGATTCAAAATTCACGTGATGATTTCATTCGTGATTTAGCTTTTGCAATACATAAATGTATACCTATTTACAAGCCTCTATTGAATGCTGGCTCTTTGAATAGCATAAAAAAGTTTTCAAATCCAAGGAGTAGTGATAAGAAAAGGCGAAACTTAATTCAGCACGGTGGTGGTGGGTTTCTAAGTATGTTAAATGATATTGGAAACAGTATTAATGGTGTAATCAATAGTCCGCTTGGAAGGATTGCAGCAACTGCTGCAATGTTAATATAAGGTTAGCGAATCATAAAGTGACACGTCATCACTTTGATTGATGAGTCATATATAGGTGTATATAAGGAAGACGCTTTAATGATATTTTATCACTTTCAAGTGACAATTCATTTGCGCTGGTTGAAAGCTCCGAATTAGCACTTGTTGAAACATGACTCAGAAAATGTATACAATCAGAGAGGAAGGTGACCCTTTTGAGCAAGATCTCTTGAAGCTTCGTCCGACACGAAAGGTGCAAGGGATTGGAAATACATTCTACTTTCAAACCTTGAATTATGGTGATGATGGCTTTTATCTTCAAGTTCCATTCTTCCACAGTAATGGTATGTCTACATCAGGGTATAGCAATATGAGACAAATGCGAGTGACTTTTCCAAAATGGCAACAGGTGATTCTTAAAACTATTGACTCTTTCGCGAAAGAATGTGTTGAGCTGCCTGAAAGTGCTCCCACTCATTGGAGAAAGGCATTAGGGGAAGGAGTTGGTTACAAGGAATTGCCGGAATTCGATACACTGTTTTTAAAACTATCGGATCATTTTCAAGCATTCGATCTCTTAACAAACGCGATGGAATGTGAGGATCTCAAACGGGGTCGCTATATGGGCTTAGTGCACGTTACGGGACTTTATATTGGCTCACATGGTTGGACTGGTAAAGTCGCATCTTTACAAATGAAGGTTCTTCAACTAGTCTATGACCCACTACCAATCGATAAATGTTTAATTAACATTGATAAGACTGCTTCAAGTGATGGGAAGGAAGAGAGCAAAAAGCGAGGGCGGAAATCTAAAGATGGTAATCCTAAATTGAAGTTGAAGCGCCAAGATTCTGACTTGAAAACTTTCTATAATCCTAATTGCGATGAGGAAACACAAATGTTTTAATTTGTAAATGTTTTAATTTGTAAATGTAACTTGAAAGTTTCTATTCTGAATGTAAATAAACGTGATCTGGAACATATGTCTGTTTTGCTGTTCTAAGCAAAATTAGCGGGATGATGAGTTTAATGTTAATGGAATTATAAGATGACAGATTTTCGTCTATTCACTGATCGCACAATGTGTGTCGCTGGACCAAGTCAGTCCGGTAAAACTACATTTGTAACTGAATTGCTACAATATAGAAATGAAATGTTTAACAAGGAAATTAAGAGAGTCAAATGGTATTATGGAATATTTCAACCACAACTACATTCTGCACTTCGCCAGAAAGGTTATGAGGTGAAGCAAGGGTTGCCATCAACTGAGGATATCAAAGCAGGTGACTTACTAGTATTAGATAATCTATTACGAGAAAGCAAATCTTCAAAGGATGTAACTGAAATGTTCATTCAAACTGCACATCATAGGGAAGCTTTTATTATCTACATCACCCAAAACATCTTCGATGGAGGGAAAGAGCAAAGAACTAGGAGTTTGAATACACATTATTTGGCACTATTTAAAAATCCAAGAGATAGCAGTCAGATACATCATCTCAGTAGACAGATATTACCTCAACAACCTAAAGTACTTTCAAAAATATATGAAGATGTAACAAAGAAACCACATGGTTATCTATTTATTGATCTAACCCAGGAATGTCCGGAACGACTTCGATTTCGAACAAATATCATACCTAATTCCGCTGAACCAATGACAGTTTTCTCGGTTCACAGTTAGTTTTAAGCAATGTACTTTGTTGCCTTATTATTTTCAAACATGTCGTATTCAAAGATGGTAGTCATTCCTCAAGAGGAGTATGAACAATTGACTACATTACAAAGTGCACAGGAAGTCAAAAATATAGATCAACCTATTACGAATCAACTTAAGGAACTAACACAAAAGGATATGGAAATTCAGAAGATTAAGGATCCCTATCGACGAATGCAGTTAGCAGCTGAAAACATTGACGAGCGGTGACAGATTCATGACAAGTTGCGACGATTTATAACCTTGTCAACACCTCGACCATATCGTGTGCGCCCTCAGCGATTATTTGACTTCATTGATCCACATGTGAAGTTCAATGAGAGAGGGGAGATAATAGATGAAACAACTGGTGATGTTATTAGAAATAGTCACATAGATGACCTTCTACAATATGCTGTCAGAGATGTAAGGCGAAAACTAGGTGCACCACAAGGGTGGACATATTTTCAGGAAATTTTATCTGATCAAAATGTACCTCATAATATTATTGGAGGACCGACTGTGAATGAGTTGGACAAGGGCACTTACAAGATGGATCAAAGAGTAAAACACCCACGATGGCGGTCAAGCGAGAGCTTCATGATCCCGATGATCTGCAACCAAAAAGAGCTACTAGGCGCTCAATGCGTGTTGCGAAGGAGTATAGTAAATATTAAGCAAATATGAATTAAGCCTTGCCTCTCTCATATCATGTCGTTACAAAAATTTTGCTGCTGTTTGAAATCTGCGCTCGAAGGTAAAGCAGAAGAGGGCATAGAGGTTGATATCAATTGTGTTAGCAGTTGCTGTGAGAGTAATACGCGTGCAAATCAGAACAAAGACGATGAGTACAGCAGTGAAACTCAGAAAGATTTATTACGACTTAAATCATCCCGCAAGTTTCAGTCGTCCGGAGGTTCTAGCTCGTGCAGCAGGTGTGGGAATAGAGAAAGTCAAGAAGTGGTTGAGGAGTCAACCGACTTACACTCTTCACAAAAATGCGAGAAAGCGGTTTCCAACAAGAAAATATGTTGTTAACAATATAGATAGTCAATGGCAAGCGGACTTGGCTGACATGCAACAGATATCACAGTACAATGATGGCTACAAATACATCTTAACCGTAATATATATTTTATCTCGCTATGCTTGGGCACGTGCGCTGAAATCTAAACGAGGACCAGAAGTTGAAGCGGCTTTTCAGAGCATTTTCGATGAGGGGCGTGTTCCGCAAAGAATACAGACCGATCAAGGGAAGGAATTCGAAAACTCTCATGTTCGAAGTCTCCTTAAAAGTCATAATATGGAATTGTTTAGTGTCAAAAGTGCTTATAAAGCTGTCATGGTTGAGAGGTTCAATCGCACACTGAAGACAAAAATATGGCGCTATTTCACTGCAAAAAATACACATGTTTGGGTAGGTGAGCTGCAGAAATTTGTTAAGAATTACAATGAAAGCTACCATCGAATCATTAAGATGAAACCAGTTGATGTTACCCCAGATAATGCGATGGATGTATGGCTTCGATTGTATGATAAGAAAGCGAAAAACATTTCCAATGAAAAGAAAATTAATGTTGGTGATAGAGTTCGGATTTCAAAGGTTAAGTCTACATTTGAGAAGGGGTATCTACCTAATTGGACTGAAGAAGAGTTTTTTGTGGATGAAGTAAATACAAAATTTAGACCCACCATGTATAAATTAATAGATTACCATGGCAATCCAATTGAAGGCAAATTTTACTCTTATGAATTGCAAGTAGTAGACAGAAGTGAAGAGGTGTATATGATTGACAAAATAATTAGGAAGAAAGGTCATGACAATCAAAGGAAATATCTAGTTAAATGGAAAGGATATCCTGATTCATTCAATAGCTGGATAACGCACCAGGATCTACAAAATGTGGAGGTGGGAGACACTCGTAACTTTTAAGCTAATATAGCATGTGACTTCTTCCATACATGAGTTTAACATGTCTACTAACTTCAACATCATTCTTCCAAGCAATAGCAACCCCAAGATATTCCCAAGTAACAAACCATCTCTATACTCTGTTGAATTCGCTAATCCAATTACTCTGCATGGACCCCATGAAGTTTCTCTAACTGAAATTACTTATTACAACGATATCAGTTTGCTAAAGAACAACTATTTTGAATTACATAAAGAAGTGCGAGAGAAGGATGATTGCTTTCGCATATTTCAAAATAGTCTACATAGTACATGGGCTTTTCATCATCTAACTTTACATCCTTTTTCAACATCTTTACCATCTGTCCAAAACATGATTAAAATGCAAAAGGCATTTGCAACGTCAACTTTTGATTCTAAGGTTCCCACAATGAACTTGCAAGATACAGAAAAGGAAATCGGTAGAATGTTTGAACGAATAAATGATCTCTTCAAGCTGACTTTGAATAAATTCTACAAACCAGTCATAAAGGGGTCAACAAAATTGATGAATGAAGGGAAGCATGTTCTTCTTGTATTAGGTAAGGATTTGAGTCATACTTTTGGGTATTCCAAAACAACTTTCTCATCAAGGTATTGGTACAATGGACGTGGGTGGAATTCGGAGAGGAAAGTCACTGATTTTCAATGTAGAATTGTGCCATTGTATGCATTACAAAAAAGGAGCATCCGAGTAAAAAATAAATTTGAGGTCATTAGAAGTGTTGAAGACTTTGCAAGAAAGTTTCAAGGATCAATGCCAGAAACGTTAATGACTTGTGAATATAAGAAAGTAACTTTATTTACTGTTGAAACGGAGGCAGAATTTATTGTTTTTACTAAAAAGACACCATTGGAAAAGTCTGAGTCCGCTGTTATTGAATTCGGATCTGAAATGATTGGGATATTTAAGGGCCTTGAAAGCGCACCTTGGTTGACAGAATTAAATGATACATTCGAGGTTCAATTGTCCTCTTCTAAACTCAAAGCATCAACAAATGCTTCATGGGATATCCACGTATACAGCGAAGACATATTGGGTGATGAATTGTCTACTTCTAGTGAACTTGTAAAAAGAGTTAATTTGAACATTGAAAGCTTGAAAACGCCATCTGAATTGTGTACAAAGTTAAATGAGTTTGGTGTAGATTACCTTGATGCAGATGAATATCACTTTTCTTATGACCCACATAAGAAACGCATGATTGTAAAGGTAGGGAAGAACTCTCTTATCAAGCTGGATAGCGTGTTAACGACCACATTGGGATTCTCAAAATCAACTATTTATGAAGGCACATCAATAGGCGATACAGCCCCATCACTAGAGCGTGATATAATTAACTTATACGTATATTGTAACATTATTGAATATACAAGGGTTGGCGACATTGAGGCCCCACTTCTGCGCACATTTCCTCTCTCATCCGTAAGGAAGTAACTAATCAATCGAGAATTTTTTAACACAATGTATCTGCCAATCAGCCGAAATTTCATCAATAGAATTGACATATCAATTCATGATGACGCAGGAGAAGTAGTGCCGTTCTGTGGTGGTGTTACTGTTTTTGACCCTACATATTAGGTCACGAGAATAAGGCTTTACGCTATTATGCCTTCCATAGTTATTCAATAGTCATAATGACAGG
Organism: Prostheceraeus crozeri; assembly: GCA_907163375.1. Lineage (NCBI taxonomy): Eukaryota > Metazoa > Platyhelminthes > Polycladida > Euryleptidae > Prostheceraeus > Prostheceraeus crozeri. Next base: position 267,741 of record CAJQUW010006759.1, read on the forward strand.
CATTTACAGTAGACCATCATATCAGAGCGGTTATCCCGTGTTTGTTGGAGGTAGACGACAAGTTGGAGGAGGCATATTTGGTGCACTAAGACGTATGGTTCTTCCAACACTCAAAAAGTATGGCGTACCAATCATGAAGCGTGTTGGAATCAGGGCTTTAGATTTTGGTGCAAATGTTGCAGCTGATGCGCTTCAAGGTGAGGATATCGGTGAATCTATGAAAATGCGCGCGCAGCAATCTGCCATAGACGCATTAGATGATTTAACAAAGACGAGACGTACAGTTCGGAAGAAGCGTAGTAAGTCAAGACAAGTTGGATCCGATCGAGTTACTAAGCAAAGACGCAGGAAAAGTAAAAAGCCGACTAGAGCAGCACGTTCTAAATCTAGACGTCAAGTGAAAACAAGAAAGCGCAAACGAAATTCCACAGCGACTAGAAACAAGTCAAAACGAAGGAAGACAACATATTTGTAGAGCTAATACGATGCAGAGTATCAATTCGGCTTTGTGTTTCTTCGATTCTCCCCCTCATCAGACAGACATCATCTCTTCAACAATTGTAGACATAGTCCCCACAACAAATATCGATGGTAACCAGCAGCCTATTCAGTTTGATATACCTGCCAATCCTCAAGATTATATTGACTGTCAATCCATTGATTTAGAGTTGTGTATACAAATTAAGAAGACTGATGGCACAAATATCGATTCATCCAAGGATAAAGTGGGATTAGCAAATCTTCCTATTGCCAGTCTGTTCTCAGATGTGTATCTAATATTGAATGACAAACAGATTGAAGGAGGGGATCGAGCATATCCATATGGACCATATATACATACAATGACTCAATTTCAAAAGCAAGCTAAACAGTCACACTTGCAAGTTTCTGGGTGGTATGATGATCAGCAAGGGAAATTTGATGATGTCTCAAATAGAGGGTTGAAAAGACGAATGGATTTAACAGCGGATTCAAAGGAATTATACTTCAAAGGACCCGTCTATCTCGATTTCCTTCGTCAATCTAGATATCTACTATCACAGGTTAAAATGCAAATAAAATTTATTTGTGCAAATCCTGAGTTCGCGTTAATGGCTTTTGGAGCTACAAACTATCAAGTCAACATAAGTAATGCTGTGCTCAATGTAAGGCGAGTAACAATGAACCCGTCAGTCATCAACGAGCATGCGACAGGATTGAGGAAAAACAATGCAATATATCCAGTTAATCACAGTGTGTTGACAAACTTCACAATTGGTGCGGGATCATCCTCACATGCCTACCCAAATCTTTTTCCCACTGCAATGCCAAAGGCGGTGTATATCGCATTTGTGGAAAATGAGGCATTCATTGTTGCTTTTGAAAAGAATCCATTCAATTTCCAACACTTTAATGTTAGCAAACTAGCACTCTATCAGGATGGGAAATTTGTATCTTGCAAAGCATATGAGCCTAATTTCAAAGATGGTAAATTCGCACGTGAATATGGTTCTACTTTCACCGCCCTCAACATGTTTAATACAGATGATTCAAATGGAATTACAATGGATATGTACAAGAATGGCTACTTCTTCATTATGTACAACCTCACAGCAGATGCAGATCTAGGTGGTGAAAGCGTAGGAGTTACAAAGCCTGGAAATCTACGACTGGAGGTATCATTTGAGTCACCTTTGAAGAAAACAATTACTTGTCTCATTTATGCTATCTATGATAGCAAAGTTGAGATAACAAGAATGAGAGACGTGACTGTCAGCTATCAGAGATGAGTAACTTAAGCAACATAGAAATCTTGAGGAAAATGAGGAAAGCTCATCCCTACTCCAAGACAATATTTCTCAATGTCTTTTCTAGAGATAATTTACCTGATTCAATTCCTTTCTATCCTTGTTCGCGTATCATCAATACGGATACCAACAATCTTCCCGGAAAACATTGGATTGCTGTATACATCAATCGTTATAAAGTGGCCGAATATTTTGACTCTCTTAATCAACCTCGTTTACATGATATCGCATTATGGATGAACAGGTTCTCCTGGACTGTTAGGAAAGTTACATCGTTCCCACTTCAAAGTAATACATCTCTAATGTGCGGTGGCTATGTACTCTATTTTGTCAACGAGAGACCATTGAAAAATAACTGTAAAAGTGCTTTAGAACTATTTTCAAAAAACTGTGATAAAAATGATGTAATTCTTACTAAATATGTTGAAACAGTTTTGAAATAAAGTTTTATGTTGTATCATTGACTTGCTCTCTTTTTTCCAAAACAAGGGTTTATAAGGAAAACAAAAACATATTCATATTTCATTATCTATTCACATATATACAAAATCTACAATTTGGTTTTCATGAAACATTTTTTCAAATCACATATGATGGGAGGTACATCACTTATGTCTTTGATGCCGGTTATCACAATCTTTCCATTATGGAACACATGAACATGATATGGATGCCAGTTAGTCAATTGAGCTGCTGGAAATAACTCCACTTCATAAGTTAGATTATGTGATGATGTAAATTTACGGAAGTCATAGTGATAGTGTAATTCACATAACACGATCATTGTCTTCACTTTCCAATCAGATAATGAATCACCAAGTAAATGTTCCAAAGTAAAGTGTAGATGTGAGAGATCACCCTCCATGACTCTTCCAATACATTGGATTGTTCCATTTGGAAAGAATAGGATAGTGAGAGATTTATCCTTCCTCTGAATCCTCCATGTTAACATTGAGGGTCTTCCAAGATGTAAGCTCGTTGTCGGCTTCAATTTGCGTTTTATCAGTAACCATTGTTTTTGGTTGGGTATATTCCTCTCGATCTCTTGTAGATTGAGTTTTGACTTTGCTTTTGTAGTTAACATCCGATTTACAACTTCCAACCGTTTGATCTCCTCCATCTTTAATGAATGACGTTATCTGTGGTAGTCAATCGATATTCAACATTTTCCCGTTTTGGTGAACAGACGTATAGTTTGACTGATGAATCACACTTTATCCACACCTTGTCATCGAGAGGAATCTTGATCCGAGTCTTATGGTTGTCAATGAGATCCGCAAAGTCTTTCAGTGAAGGCAATGAGTCAATATTAATGCAAACGCCACGATGTTTTCGATCACTATTTGCTATTGAATGACGAAATGCTATTCTTTTAGAATTTGTTATGTGAACGTTTTGAACGTCACTAAGTTTCCATGTTCTAATGTAATGAGGCATGTTCCGAAAGCTATGTTTCAAATTTAGGTTTAATGTTTGCCTAAAGTTTGTTATTTTATTAGCTCAACATATCGGAATGATGTTGAGTACAAATTCTTCACATATTCATTCACATTAGGACTACCTATTTATTAGTAATCATTTCTACATATCGGAAAGATGTAGAAATTTCAATTTTAGTAAGACTACTTATGTATTAGTAAGTGTTGCTACATGTCGGAAGATGCAGCAATCGCGAGATCTATTACAAGTGGAATATTGTATTGTTTTTTTTCTTAATTTGGACTTATTCTACATCACCTGTGACAGGAAGGCATCTCCTTCTCTTCGACGGTGGGGGAAGACCTAGGCTGTAGTGTCCATATGGTAATGATAAATTTTTATCCAGCCAACAGCGCTTATCCTCCCAAAGTGAAAGACCTCGCTTCCTAAATGATTTTGTGCTAACTATGTGAATTTTTGAATTTATAATTCTCATATCTTCAGTTGTATCATTCTCACTATAATAGACACTCCTATAGTCATTATGTTTCAATTTTTTAACTGCTGCTCTCTGAATTCCTTTTGTACGTTTGATGCTATGATCCGTAGAGTCTAGATATTTCATTGAATACATTTTCGGTTTTAGTAGGATCATTTCCTCTAGCAACTTTCTAGCACACTCATCCTTAAAACAACCTAATCTAGCTTTGTTTGTAGTTGCGTATAGTCGGTAGTGACTATCATAGTATGAAGAGTCAAACTTTTCACCGAAGTATAGAAGTATATCTTCCAAACGGACAGATGGTGATGTGTATAAACATAGGAAGAAACTGTCGGTATCACCTCCACAAAGCCGCGTTCTATTTATCAGTGGACATCCTTTTAGATCATTGTAATATAATTGATACATTTCTAACTTACTATAGTCAAGTACTGCTTGACCAACATATATTAATTTATTTAAAATTATTGAAGGTTTGTACATTTCCATACCAACCAGATCTTCATCAAATATTTTGTGTTAAACATAGCGAGGATGATTTGACAATTTCAGTAGTTGTTTCTCATTGTTGACTAGTTTAAATTTTTTCCTTTTCCTTACATTTTCCATTGTTTTACCATATAAAGAATTATTTTTCAATTTGTAGAATAACTTTTCGAAGTCAGTGCTTGATTGACCCCTCTTTTGAGAGTTCATATCAATGTATGTTTTTAACCAAGACTTTTGTGTGAATTTTATGCCACTATGAATCTTCTTGATTCTCATGCCCATGGTCAAGTAAAATTTTAAAATTGAGTAGTGGACTACACAATTTTCCCTATCAAATTGATGGAGCAGAAGTTTCTTGATAGAAGAAAAATGTGTATTTGGTCTTACTTTTTCATATAGATTTTTCATATAGTGTGAAAACATTCTCTTTTCAATCATCTGCATTTCTGGAGCTAATGGAAAATCGGCAGTGTCATCATGAATGGCTACAGGATACTCTAAATCTAAATCAAAAATGTAGCCGATTTCACCATCATCATCTATATTTTGAACATTTTCTTCAATTAAAAAATTATCTAATTCCCTTTCATTCAACCATTTGAAATTTGAGTGGGGTAGATTCCCACTGAGTGAAGAACCGTAAAGGTTATTAACATCTAAGTAGGTCAAATGTCGACTTTCATGTGTATTATTTCCTAATTCTTCAATGCGTGCACGCGCTCGGTGAATGTTGGTGAAAGTCATACCCCCTCTAATTCCTCGTTCAAATAGATTGTACATATTTTCATCTTGTATGTAGTGTGGGGGATCATTGGAAGAGAAATTTAATGCTGAGGTAAAGCTAAGATGTGGGAGACTGACAAAATGTACAGGGTCGACTTCATCCTCACATTGACTCAATGCTCTAAACACTTCAAATATGTCTGCCAACAATAAAACATCTAACTTCAGATATGCCAGCATGTAATCACCAAATGTGCTACAATTAAATTCAATCCATGCCCTGTTAGCGTGTTCATATTCACTATCGGAACAGTGCTCACGAGTAAGATCATTAGAGAATTCAAATTGTGGTGGTAGACAGTCTTCCGTCAACGTGTTTAAGTTTTTGAAGTATGAATATGGAAACATTCCCTTCTGATATAAAACACTATCACTTAATTGTGGAAATTCTACCCTTAATGTCTCTACGTGCTCATACGTTTGCAAGCCCTTGGCTAATTCACTCAAGGATGAACTTAGAAATTGATATGAGTCTAAGAATTTTAGTTTTAAGTATACTGTCTTCCCTTTGTATTCATTTACAGGGACACTGGCGGATAAAGTTATATATTTTTCAGCAGTTGCTGCTACAACATCTAATTTCCAAGATTTCATTCTTCCAATCGCTTTATAGCAAACGATGTGACTATCATAATTTTTAAAATTATGGAAAAATATGGGGAGCTCCCGTCTGTTAAGTCTTAACCGGAGATTGTATTTCCTACATAATGTTTGCCTATATCGTCCGGTGATATGATCATCATCACGAACTTTTATGACTTCATCACTGAATTTCGATTTACATTTGTTGCAACATTCTGCATTCTCATGGCTTGCTTTTTCATCCGCTGACAGTGTCATTGGGTGCCTAGTTGTTGCACATTGGTTGTCATATAAGTCTTTGGCTACAGTTTCTAAGTGGTGCAAGAAACTAATTATGCAATTTTCTCCCTCAAAGAGGTAATACTTGTTTTCAAATTTCGATTGAAGGGCATTATGCCAGACATGATAAGCTCCAATGGCCTTGAGGTTTATGTATTTTATTATCAATGTAGCACTCTATACCTGCATAAATTACTAAAGGAGGACTTAGTTGATATTCCATGCTACTTGTTAGTACTTTTAGATCTGACGGCATTTTTTCTATCTGTGCTTTTCCTCGAATGCAAAACTGGAAGTGTCGTTCTAGTGTTGTCTTATATGTGAATGACTGAGTGCATCTTTCGCAGAAGTATTTATGTCTTTTTAAAGTTCTCATATACAATCTTGACAGCTTTTGAATACCACAATAGTGTGCTGCTCCATTGTTTAGAATTAGCAAAATATTAACCGTTTGCCTGCCAGTAAAGTTACTATTGTAACGAACACCTTTGAGTCCATTTTCATAAAAGTGAATGTTAATTTTGATATCATTATTTTTCTCAAATTTTGGAATATCTTTGATTGATACAGGTGTGGAAATGCCTTCCATATTTAGCTCAGATGTCCACTTACTATATGATTTTACTTCATTCCTTGAATAAGGTACTTCATTATAATGCAATATTGATAAAACTGCATATAGGAAGCAATCATTCGCATTTGAATTAACATTAATGACAGCATTAGAGTTTTTTTAACTTCTTTGGTAGAGGAAATGATTGTCCACCTGACAGTATTGAACTTGTTATTACATTGAACTCTATATTTTGTACATCATCTATAATCCAATTGCTACCCCTTTTTGTGAAGGCTTCAATATGATTTATTAGACTATTTAGATGATCCTGAAACCAAGAATCATAGTCATAAATATAGTTAGAGGATGATGAGGTAAAGTGTGCGAGAAAAGTCTCTTCTTCTTGAGGATTAGAACGGACATAACGAATTTGTGCAATCAGACGACCACGCAATTGATAGCTCCTTAGTAAGTCAGACACTAAATTCCCTAACATGGAACGCATGCTTTCTAAGAATGATGTTATGTCCAAAGTAGGTGTTGTTGGCGTGATATCATATACACGTGCATGGCCATTGAGTGCGCTTTCGCTGAGACTAACAGTTCCATAGTTATTATGCATATTCATCTCACTATTTGTATTATGTACATTCATATGCTGTCGAAATCTACTTATAGAGTTATACGTTTTGCCACACCGAGAGCAGTATTGCATAAAGTTTTGTATGTTAGTTGAAGCGCTGGTTGTTGGCTTAGAAGTAGATCTATTTTGATTATTTGAATTTGACTCTGTTATGCTATCATTCGGTTTATTATTGCATACAAGTTTATGCCTCTTAAGATTATCCATCCTATTCGTCTTATATGGACACTTGCTACATTGATACGTTTTTCCTAACTTACAAAATTTTTCATGACGTTGCACATTGCCTATGAGAGTGAACACTTTTCCACACTTGGTACAGACAACCATGATTATTGATGAGGATTGAAATTAGCAAGCCCTTATATACATCTATCATCCTATGACGTCAACGTTATCACTAGCCAAAAGCTTATGTTCCCATCTGATGCAAAAAGAAAACATAACATGTTTGATAATTTCTTTTTCCTAAATGAAGAAAGATAAAAGTTAAAGTTAAAGTTTGGCACACTTTACAATTCCGCTGTGATTCAGCTTCAAATGACTGCATCCTTTTGCGCAGACGCTGTAATCGTTCATGTGAGTCAGTCTCACTTTTCTTATTACATTGTTCATGCACTCAATGTGAATTAAAGTCTCCTTTTCATGAATACGGCTGCTTGAAACCTGGGAGGCCAACAGGAGATTGGATTGTGTTAGGTTCCTCACAGATTCAATTAAGCCTCTTTTCTCCTCCTTCATTTTCTTCTCCCGCTCCTCTGCCTGCTGTAGGCGCTCCTGGCAGAGACGCAACTTGGTCTGCATATCCTCTTCTGTCGAGGTTGCGTCCAAGTCGACGTTATAATCCCGCACTGGGAGAGGAGCCGTCACATCCGACGTTGGTAGAGCTGCAACTGGGGGAGGTGTTGTGGGAAGTAGTACCGGGGAGGAAGGAGCTGCACCTGGCGTTGGTAATGGGTTCGGAGGAGATACCGGCAAGGGAAGACGTGCAGGGGATGATGGAGCCAAGCAGATCATTGGGGACGGCGGCAGGCGGACACTCCAGCTCGGGAATGCCCGGATGTTGGTGAAGGAGACCTCCTGTGATGCATGCATCACGGAGTCCTGTAAACGAAAAGAAACCATTGTTTATGAACTATTTGCAATTGTTAACATTTATCAAAATTAAAATTAACACTACGTAAATTCAATTACATAAATTAAAATCAACTTGTTGACATTTATTAACTCCAAATGTGAATTTCACATACCTTCAGCTCGATTGTCCTTCGATTGGATCCACCTTCATCCTCCGAAAGAACCATCGAATCATTCTAGAAGATAAATTGATCTATTGCAGATTAATAAATTTTTACTCAAGTGGGTTTCTAAATTACAATGGAAAAGTTCCCTGCTCATGCAGTCATCTAAGCATTATACTTACATTTGCAACCGAATTATCGTCATCGGATGAGGATGTTGGAGACGACGTGGTGGAGACGTCATCAGATGACGAGGAATCATCGGACATTGATGAATCGCTCGATGATTCATGAATGGAGTAGGGCCTCTCCTCGTTATCCTCTATAGATGTGGTGGTCTCCGGCGTAGACAGAAAACTCCGCTGATGTCTTTTAAGGGTAAAGATCGTACAGCCTGCAGCGAAAATGTGATAATGTTTTTATAACTAAATAGATATTAATGAGAATTAATATAGACATAGACTATATACATGTAAAGTGTTTTTCCAGGTATTGTTGTCTGATATCAAATCGTAGACCATGAAAATCACACTTACGGGACTTGAGATGGTTTTCTTTTCCGGCGAATTCAACCGAGGTATTGCAGGATACCTTTGGACACTTGGTAAAAGCTGAAAATAGAAATTCATGTTCAATTTCACATTAAGAAGTAACAAGCAAATTAATTTCTTACCTTTCGCAAGTTTTCCACCGCATTATTGTCTTCGAAACTGACTTTCAGCGGTCGGGGCACCTCACACTGAAATATTTATGAAATATTGATTTAATTTATGCACACGATTACTAACCTGAGTAAATAGAATCTCACATCTTGAACGACCAGTTTCTTCTGCACCAACACCTTGGCTTTCTTCGCTGGGGGCATCACCATGTCCTGAAATCTGTTAACAACAAATTTATTTTAATCTAAAGGAAGCAGTACTTTTTGTCAACTGTGAGTCAGTTGTCCGTTCAAGTTAGCATTTAGAATTGACTGCACTTACCTCAAAATCACTCAAAGTCTCATCAATAAATTCTCGAGACTTGGGGACTTTCTTAGGTACTCGGGACTTGGGGGCTTTCTTTGCCTCAGGCTCGTCCACCTGTGAGAGCACGCCTTCAGTCGGCCTTTCCTTGGTAAATAGCCTCTCCAATTTCTTTTTCTCTGCCTTGGAGGTAAGGTTGATGCCTTTCCGGCCATTCTGTTGGGCACAGGGAGTATGTTTGGCAATGAAGGCCTTTGCCGAGTCGCTGTTCACCTTGTCGTTGCTCCTCTCATATGTCTTGCAGGTTAAACAATAGAGGTACGTGAAATCCTGTTTGAATATGCAGTCTTTGTGACCACTCTTGTTGGCATGTCGAACAGGCAGTCGGCATGTTTGACAGTAGTGAAAGATCAGCCGTTGTCGCGCAATACTTTCATGTCGGACCATTTCTAAATAGGAAAAAAAATTTTATTATAATTTAATCTCTTGTTAAACGAGAACGCATTTATATACCATCAACAAAGCTCTATTAAGTGCTACTTTCATATTGGAGAAATCTGAGAAAGAAATAAAATTTGAAGTTGAAATTGAAACCGAAAGTCGAAAATTAGATATTTATTCGAAAAGGGTTTGCTCATAAGAAGAGTTGAAATTTGGAAACAGCTGATTTACTATTATTTAATTTCGAAATCAATATAATAGAATGAAAGTGAAATTTCGAAAATTTCAACCAATCCTAAATTTGTTTAATTAAACAAGCTTGAATTTTATACATCTGTTAGCAGATGACAGACTGAATATTTAAAATGTATGAAGGCTTTATTTAGGTATCTTTTTATTTATTTACAAACTGTGAAAATCTTGTTGATTCAAATACACTTACATTTAAACTGATATATTCATGTCTCTCGCTCAGTGACTTAATATAGGATGAAAAATTAAAAAAAAACATGGTTAATAATATAACATAAAGTGTTCCTATCCTAAAAACCCAAGCTTCTATATTTAAAGCTATTTGGTTATAAAAACTTAATAATGTTCCTACTCCCGAATATCCTATAAAGTAGCACAACATGACAATGAAACTCACTTCAGAATTGTAATAAGAACCGGAGAACGGAGGAACGAAGAACGACGTCTGCTATGGACACTGAATTATTTGAAAATGAGTGAAAATTCGTTGTGTGCAACTTCTTTATATATGAAATTGACAAAGCAACTATGAACAAAAACCTTATGACATCACATCCTGGAATTGGTACGGTCAAACAAAATTGATAACTCAAACAAGAATTGGAACAGCTGGTTTATTTTTAACCTTAGAAATGGAAGTGCCATCATATGTGTTGAAAGATTTCTACATGTAAACAGTAGAGTGAATTCAAAGTATTATGAACTGATGGACTGATGTATTATTTGATATACATGTTATTATTAGTAGTCATATAATGATTCATATTTGAAGATATAAAACGTGTGATTTGAATAGAACATTAAAATTTGAATTAAGCGCTTAATTTCGAAAATTCAAATTTCGCGCCAAAATGCGAATAATCAAATTTAAACACTTTCGAAAATTTGAATTTCGCGCCAAAATTCAAATAATCAAATTAAAATACTAGGGTTAAGGGTTAGGGTTATGGAAGCAAGAAGAGTATCTATGGCACCCGGAACCCATGGGTAAATAAATTTTAGAGGGCGCGAAGCGCCCGAGAAATTTTGAGCCGCCCCCCCCGCCGTGTATGAAGTGTATGAAGGTCAAAGGTCAAGGTCAGGTCTAAGGTCAAGGTCAAGTGTAGAGGTTTGTATATTATGGTCATTTTTAGTTGTAAAACTTTAACTTTGAAAATTTGTAAACTTAGTCATTTTTGTAAAAAAACTTGGAATTTTTCAAGTTGCATACAGATGCATACAACTAGGATTTTTTCATCAAATGGGTACATACAATATATCATTCGAATGCCCTTTTCATGCTGATTCTAATGGTATATTGTATGACACATGTATGACATATAACTAGAGAACTGCATGTCTTTAAAGAATGGGCTAAAAACTTAGTGAATTAAAAAATCTAACATTTGTCTACTTGCATACAGTTGCATACAACTATGATTTTCCCATCGAATAGGTACATACCTTATATCATTCGAAAGGTCTTTTCATTCTCATTCTTATGGTGTCGTGTATGACACATGTATGATATCATCCTGGACTGCTACAAGCATTTTAAAATTAACAACATAACTGTTTCTTTAAAAGTTATATGTTCCTATTTATTTCAAGTTGAAGTCTTCATATTTGATTTTTTGTTTCAATTCAGTTATTGAACATCATTAATTGTAGATAGTTATTCCCCTTTCCCATTCAGACCTTAATTGAAGACCGATTTGTGAAGTGATAAAACAAGTCTGTTCATATATACAAATGAATATTAATTGAAGAGATTAAGAAAAAACACACTAAATGTCATCAAGGTAAGGAAAGGGTACAAGTTTTTTAAGTCCACTTGCACATGGATGCTGGTCTTTTTGGGCGCACAGGGACAGCGACGTGGTGTGTCAAGGTCGATGACCGAAAATTCGAGAGCGGTGGTGAGGTTCCGCTCGTTCGGCTCCATTCGCATGAAGACCCGTTTGGTGTGGTACTTTTTCGGGGCGTTCTTCACTTTGACCGTGACCCTTCCATAAAGTGGCGTTCGCATGGACTTCTTATTCATGTGACGCATTGTCTCGATTGATACGTCACTATCTTCATCACTCGAGTAGTCGGTCAATGCAGGGGCTTGGGTGAACACCACCGGCTCGTTTGGTGTTGTCGATCGCTCCATCGGAGATTGGGGAGGTGTATTGGTACGTTCCACTGGCGAAGTGGTACGATCAGCAGTACCGTTCTCAACTGCGGCTTCCTGTTTGCGATCCATTATGACTTGTAGATTTAAAATAATTGTAACTTGTAAACGTGAGGATTAGAACCTTTGATAAGAATTGGTACAAACTTCGGACTTATATACTTTTTAAACAAAGGAAATCCTAACAGCCAATCAGAGAGGTACCGAACTTCCCTAAAGAATATATAACTATATAAAGGATGTCATTGTTCCAAACTGTTAAGTACTTATCCTCAACGTTCCATAACAAGAAGCATGTCCTCAAAACCATTATTTTATTTTCAAAATGACAGCCAAGTCATTATGGGAGGTCAGTTGGATATGACCATGCATCTCTGTTGCGGCTGCAAAGTGGCCCTGTGGAAAACCTTGACTGTGTCAGCACTTCAAAGGCAGAGTGGACTACCAGTGAAGTGTCCGGTACACGAGTGTGACCATGACTTTAACAACAATCAGACATTTCATGAATGGTGTGATGACTTCCTGAAGATCATGGAGTCGCCTGAGGGACGTGATCTGTACCCATCATTTATTTTTCACGCTTAAATTAAACTTACATTGTAAATCTCTTGTCTTTTTCATTTTAAACATAGTTCTGGAATTGGTTTTCTTATTGGAGAGCAACTAAATCATAGCTGCACATTAAAGTTTCACATCTAAATAGTGCTACATTTAAATTAATTGTCACAATAGTCGCAATTGAGGAAACCCATTCAAAATCAAACAACGGACGTCTATCGGTACGTACCCAAGTGCTCAGAACCAAACCACACAAGTTCGATCATAGACGTTCCGAAACACAGTGTACTCAACCGATTGTACCAAACACATGTACCTATCCAGTAAAACAGATCTCATACTTGTTCCTATTCATAACACTGAATTATACATGTACCTATCCATGTACCTATTGATAACACTAAATTTTACATGTACCTATCCATGTACCTATCCCTCGCAAGTAGGGCGCAGTTTTCACTACTAACAAGCATCCTAACTAAGCGGAAATAAAACTGATTATCAAGGGAATTTCATGAATTGTATCTTAATGGAAGTCTTCATGAAAAAGTTGCGATCTTATTCGTGCTGTTTTGGCTGAAATTTCAAGTTTTTAATTCAATTTTCATCGGCATGATTTTATGATTCACTAAATTCATGCTTCACCTCTTCAATCTAAATGGTGATGTGGAATGCTAATTTAGCAAACATTAAATCTCGAAGGCTCTCATGAGAATCTGTAAAATACCATAATTCCTTCTGCATTACAATCATGATCACTCAATTCCGTTGCAATATCTTCAAAACTGCATAAATGTGCACATCTCACATTTGGTGACAATACCACCTGTATCTACTTTGAGTTTATTTAATAAAATCTAAAGTGTATACACATTGGGGATTTAATAAATGCCTACAACTCTAACCTAATGTATTTGCTCTATGTCTCCAAGCCTGTCATGACACTGAGAATCAGTAAAATAATATCATTCCTTCTGCTTTACTATGATGATCATTCAATTCATCATTCAATCCGTAGTAATTTCTTCAAAACTGCAAACAATAGGGTATATGCTGCCCCACTCTATGCTGCAAACACTTGCACATCTCAAATTAGGTAGCAATGCCCAATTGCATTCAACTCGTGTTCATTTAATAAAATCGAAAGCGTATACACATTAGAGATTAAATAAATGCGGAGTTACCACCATAGAGTAGGTATAATAGGTAGAGTGGTAACTCCGCATTTATTAAATTCCCAATGTGTATACACCTTCGATTTTATTAAATGAACTCAAGGGAGAACAGGTGGAATTGTCACCAAATGTGAGATATGCAAATTTTTGCAAATTTGCAGAAATTACAACGGAATTGAGTGATAATGATCATGATTGCAATGCAGAAGGAATTATGGTATTTCACAGATTCTCATGACAGTCTTGGAGATTTAATGTTTGCTAAATTAGCAATTCGATGGGTTCCAATTACTTTCATGCTCAACCTCAACAGTATTTTCTTAAGCGTGATCATATCACACTGCAATCTGCCACTGGCAGAGCAAAATAATATATTCAAAGACAATGATTTCAATTAACTTTGAAAGATGTAAATGGGTCCACATGGGTCTAGCCAAGAAAGCACGCGAATAAAGTCTCGTTTTTTTCATGAAGACTTTCATTATGATACAATTCATGAAATTCCCTTGATAATCAGCTTTATTTCCGCTTAGTTAGGATGCTTGTTAGCAAATATTCATTCCTTTTGATATCCAATTTGTTTCATACTACTTATATAGGAGAGTCATTGCGGTAGTATATAAATAGGCAAATTTTGACTTTTTTCAAAAGTGCTGAAATAATTTTGTGGACAACGGGAACGTAATCTCCGCAAAAAACTGAATATTTTGATATAGAAGTTTTTACTGTTTACAGGTACTTTTTTGAGTCGACACTCTACCTATATATCCCTTCTCTATGTACTACTTATATAGGAGAGTCATCTCGGGGTGTCCAGTCAATTAGGCCCCAGTACATTTTAAGCCCCAGAAGAAATAGTCATTTAGGCCCCATGTTATTTTAAATAGGGCCTACTGTACAACACTACAATCAAAACCAAGAAAATTTTGTGATACATAGGAGCCATGCATTACAGAAATGCTTGGCTTTAGGGTAAAGTTGGGTGGTTGGACACCTGATTTACGATATCATATCGTCTCTTTCAGCAACCATTACTGTATGAGTTTATGTATTTCGCTTACAAAAACTGATGTTTATGGAAGTAGAGTGCTTGTCTTCGTGCAAAATTTCATCATAAAAATTCATAATGAGGTTACTTTGATATTTATCGGAAGTATAAAAATGGAATTCATACACAAAATTCTTGTCGCAGATAATTTCTACCATTATTAGTGAAAGACACGGAATTTTGAGTGTCACTATATGTTTATAGCAAAAATAAATACTTTGTTAGGGTCATATGATATCGTGTCATCATTAATTAAATCGGGTATGATAAAATACTTGACTTTTGAGTACTTTATAGTGCACCATATAATGTTTTGGGGTGGGTTGGACACTTCATTTTGTGGTTTCGCATATCTTGGGTCAATTGCTCGTTCGGCATCAATTTTTGAATCTTTACTACAGAGAGCAGATTTCAAATGGAACAATGCGTTTGCTGCAATAGATATCCATTCATTAACAACCTATTGAATTGCAATGACATAGCAATCAGATGTTTTGAATTTTGAGCTCTGGCGACAATACTGCAAATTCTCACAATCTTCGTTGCATCGCCAGTATAAGGCAGAATATTACCTATTGTCAAGGTAAGTTGAACATGATTATTTTCAACATTTTTGATATTATCGTACTTATAATATACTCAATCTACAGTTTTGCAGTAAAGAAATAGACTTTCTGCCAATTTTAAAAGTTAGCATATCGTATTGGGGTGGGTTGGACATCCCTGTCCATTACAGTTATGTCCATGTAATGTGAGACTAAATGTATTCTATTTCTATTTCAGAAATCAAAGTGATTGGCATGGTACGCAAGTACAAACGGCTCACTTCACGCGGGTCTAACTATTCAAAAGAACAACTGGAGAATGCGGTCAAAGCTGTACGGGAAGGCATGCCATACCTAACAGCTGAACAGAGCTTTGGTGTGCCACGGAACACCATTCGGCGCCACTGCAAAGGCCGTGTGAAAGGCTATGGAGGTGAGACATTGTTCACTGCTGACCAGGAGAAGGCACTTGTTGACAGGTCTTTGTATTTAAGTCAGAGAGGCTTTTCTTTATCTATTGATGATTTTTGTAGAGCAGCGTATGCATTTGCTCAGAAATTGAGACGTAGAAAAGAAGTAGGTCAGATTTCTCAGGCATGGTTATTGAATAGGAAGGCTTCCTATGACTGGCTCGAAGGATTTCGTAAAAGAAATCCTTCCATATCACTTCGTGTGGCTGAGAACTTGTCTGTATCTCGAGTTGAGGCTTTTAATGAGGCTAGGATAAGGAACTTCTTCAATGAGGTAGCCGAGAAGTCTGAAATGCTTGACATATTTGATGATTATCCAAACATGGTATACAATTGTGACGAGACAGGTTTAAGTACTGTACCGAATTCTTCCAACAAAGTCTTAGCTGTCCGAGGAGCTAGAACAGTCCAAAAAGTCAGTGTTGGAGAGAGAGGTACTCTAACTACGCTTATACCGTGTGGAAATGCCTCAGGACAATTGATCCCTCCTTTTTTAATATTCAAGGGACATGCTCCAGTAGATGTTTCACTGTATCCACAAGGTACAAAGATATTTTACACGCAATCAGGATATGTTGACCAAACTATATTTCTTCTGTTCTTGAAACATTTCGAAGAACATAGAGTACATGTTCCAGGCAAAAGATGTATTCTTTTCTTGGATGGTCACACATCGCACATAACAGTTGAGAGTATTCAATTTGCTAACGAATCCGGCATCGAATTGTTCTGCTTGCCTCCACACTCCTCGCATAGAATCCAACCACTCGACACTCATTTCAACAAACCACTCAAGGCAAAGTGGTCAGAGGTACTTTCCAAATACTTGAAGCAGTCTGATAAGGTCTTCCTAAACAAAACTGTCTTTGTCGAAGTATTTAGTGAGGTGTGGAATTACATGACATCAAGACCTGATCTTCTGATTATTGTTTTCACTCATTGTGGTTTGTTTCCACTGAATAACCCTACAACTTCAGCCGACCTTGAAAAGTCAAAATCTTTCATAAGCTTCGAAGCATCATCTCGTGAAGATACAACCCCTTTGGATGTTCCTTGCTCCAGTGGAACGGCTACAGTTTCTTCCGACCATAACAGCTCTTCGTCAGCTATTCGTTCTGTCCTCTCTTCCCCAAGGGAGCACTCAAACCCAAATCATAGAAAAGAGCACGTTGCTTATGTTTCTTCACCGACAGTGCTAGGACAGAAAATGATTCTTAAAAGAAAGAAAGAAACTGTTAGGCCAAACACTGTTAAGAAATCAAAATCGATTCATGTGTGCTGTGTATGTGGTGAAATCTGGACTAAAGAAACAATTATGGATTGGTTAAGGTGCATTGAATGTAGCTTGTGGGCATGTGAAACTTGCTTTGCTACAACAAAGTGTGCAACCTGTGAATCACGAAACTACAGACTATGATTTTCTTCCTTCTTCTTACATGATTTTCTGATGAATAAATCAACTATTGATTGTTATGTTTTATCAATATATAGTGTCGTTTTGTTTCCATGAGTTTTGATTTATATTTTGTGGTACAATTAATACCATAACTGGGCATAAAATGAAGTCGAATATGATAAGTGTCTAACCCACCCCGAATAGTGTCCAACCCACCCCAGGTCGTTTTTCAAAAGTTATGAGACTTATTGCGTATGGATTTAATGGGAAGTGATAAATTAACGCGAGAATATGTAGAAAATAGGTTACTTTTTGAAAATAATTACATTTTGTTTGATAAAAATGTAAAAAATGCGGGTGATGTGAAGTTAGCACCGCCACTCAGCACCGCCATCTTCAAAATGGTATGTGCCAGTCAAACCAACGATCAGAATCGATCTAGATGGAGTGTGCCAGCATGTGCTACTCACTATTTTGAAAGAATTCCCCCTAGTCTAGGAGAAATCGCTGGTTGAAAGTTCGACATGGCGGTGATGTGAAGTTAGCACCGCCACTAAAATTTTTTTTCCAAAATACGCAATCAAAACATACGAAACACGCACAACAGATAGAAGACCATCAAAAACATTGTGCCAGCAAGTTTCAGCACCTAAATCCCCGTACTTGCTGAGAAATTAGTCCCCGAAACCACAAAATGGCGGTGATGTGAAGTTAGCACCGCCACTAAAGTCTTTTTTTAAAATACGCAATTAAAACACGCGAGACAAGTACAACTGAGAGATGACCATCAAAAACATTGTGCCACCAAGTTTCTTCTCCTAAGACGCCGTACTTGCGGAGAAATTAGCCCCCGAAAGCTCAATGCGCTGGCGGTGATGTGAAGTTGGCACCGCCATCTTGAAAATTGGAATGTGCCAGTCAAACAAACGATCAGAATCGATCTAGATGGAATGTGCCAGCATGTGCCACTCACTATTTTGAAAGAATTCCCCCTAGTCTAGGAGAAATCGCTGATTGAAAGTTCGACATGGCGGTGATGTGAAGTTAGCACCGCCACTAAAATTTTTTTTCCAAAATACACAATCAAAACATACGAAACACGCACAACTGATAGAAGACCATCAAAAACATTGTGCCAGCAGGTTTCAGCACCTAAATCCCCGTACTTGCTGAGAAATTATTAGTCCCCGAAACCACAAAATGGCCAGTGAAGTTAGCACCATCGATCTAGATGGAGTGTGCCAGCATGTGCCACTCGTTTATTTCACGAAAATCCCACCACAGTCGGTGGAAAGCCAACCCGAAAGCTCAATGGCGGTGATGTGAAGTTGGCACCGCCACTGAATGTTTTTTCCGAAATTGGAACCACTCAATGGAGGTATTGTAAAATTTTCCACTTCAACATTAAACCGTTTGCTTACTGGCTATACAGATATCAATGCAAATACGAATATCTCGACAGGTGAATACCGTCATGTGCCTGAACTGTTAACAGAAAGCTGAAGCTATTACTTTGTTCAAAACTCTGTAAGACAGTGAAGGCATTTGACGAGTATATGCAATGGCATAACTAGGAAGACTTACTTTCTTATTAAAGGCCATTGATGAATAGCATGCGATTCGTTTATGTTTCCCCGCATGAAGGAGGAGAGTTCGCGACTTACAACGGCAAAACTATTGGTAATGGTTTGAATTTTTCATTTGACCAACGACGTCCCATGATTGGTCAGTTTTCGGTTACCATATGATCAATATATCGATAAACATTTTCATTTGTTTGCCGTGGAAAATATATTCACGGCACATGCTAGCACGCTCCATCTAGATCGATTCTGACCGTTGGTTTGACTGGCACATGCATATTTCAAGATGGCGGTGCCAACTTCCCATCACCGCCGTTGAGCTTTCGGGTTGGTTTTCCACCGACTGTGGTTGGATTTTCGTGAAATTAACGAGTGGCACATGCTGGCACACTCCATCTAGATCGATCCTGATCGTTGGTTTGACTGGCACATGCATTTTTCAAGATGGCGGTGCTAACTTCACATCACCGCCATTTTGTGGTTTCGGGGACTAATAGTTTCTCAGCAAGTACGGGGATTTAGGCGCTGAAACCTGCTGGCACAATGTTTTTCATGGTCTTCTATCAGTTGTGCGTGTTTCGTATGTTTTGATTGTGTATTTTGGAAAAAAAATTTCAGTGGCGGTGCTAACTTCACATCACCGCCATTTTGTGGTTTCGGGGACTAATTTCTCAGCAAGTACGGGGATTTAGGTGCTGAAACCTGCTGGCACAATGTTTTTGATGGTCTTCTATCAGTTGTGCGTGTTTCGTATGTTTTGATTGTGTATTTTGGAAAAAAAATTTCAGTGGCGGTGCTAACTTCACATCACCGCCATGTCGAACTTTCAACCAGCGATTTCTCCTAGACTAGGGGGAATTCTTTCAAAATAGTGAGTAGCACATGCTGGCACACTCCATCTAGATCGATTCTGATCGTTTGTTTGACTGGCACATTCCAATTTTCAAGATGGCGGTGCCAACTTCACATCACCGCCAGCGCATTGAGCTTTCGGGGGCTAATTTCTCAGCAAGTACGGCGTCTTAGGAGAAGAAACTTAGTGACACAATGTTTTTGATGGTCATCTCTCAGTTGTACTTGTCTCGCGTGTTTTAATTGCGTATTTTAAAAAAAGACTTTAGTGGCGGTGCTAACCTCACATCACCGCCATTTTGTGGTTTCGGGGACTAATAATTTCTCAGCAAGTACGGGGATTTAGGTGCTGAAACTTGCTGGCACAATGTTTTTGATGGTCTTCTATCTGTTGTGCGTGTTTCGTATGTTTTGATTGTGTATTTTGGAAAAAAAATTTTAGTGGCGGTGCTAACTTCACATCACCGCCATGTCGAACTTTCAACCAGCGATTTCTCCTAGACTAGGGGGAATTCTTTCAAAATAGTGAGTAGCACATGCTGGCACACTCCATCTAGATCGATTCTGATCGTTTGTTTGACTGGCACATTCCAATTTTCAAGATGGCGGTGCCAACTTCACATCACCGCCAGCGCATTGAGCTTTCGGGGGCTAATTTCTCAGCAAGTACGGCGTCTTAGGAGAAGAAACTTAGTGGCACAATGTTTTTGATGGTCATCTCTCAGTTGTACTTGTCTCGCGTGTTTTAATTGCGTATTTTAAAAAAAGACTTTAGTGGCGGTGCTAACCTCACATCACCGCCATTTTGTGGTTTCGGGGACTAATAATTTCTCAGCAAGTACGGGGATTTAGGTGCTGAAACTTGCTGGCACAATGTTTTTGATGGTCTTCTATCTGTTGTGCGTGTTTCGTATGTTTTGATTGTGTATTTTGGAAAAAAAATTTTAGTGGCGGTGCTAACTTCACATCACCGCCATGTCGAACTTTCAACCAGCGATTTCTCCTAGACTAGGGGGAATTCATTCAAAATAGTGAGTAGCACATGCTGGCACACTCCATCTAGATCGATTCTGATCGTTGGTTTGACTGGCACATACCATTTTCAAGATGGCGGTGCTGAGTGGCGGTGCTAACTTCACACACGTAAAAATGCGCTACACACTGATTTCTCAGAAAATGTGTCCAACCCGCCCCAGTTTACCCTATCTAAGATGCCGCAGAATTGTCTGGGGAGTGGTATGTGGTAAATGACTAGGATTTCATCTCGTTAGTATAAATAGACAAATTTTGACTTTTTTCATAAGTGCTGAAATAATTTTTTGGATCACGGCATGGAATAAGTATATATTTAGGTACAGTGGTAACTCCGCATTTATTAAATCCCCAATGTGTATACACTTTATATTTTATTGAATGAACTCAAGGGATATACAGTCGGAATTGTTTCAAAAGGTGAAATATACACATTTATGCATAGTTTTGAAGAAATTACAACGGAATTGACTGATCATGATAGCATAGAATATAAGGAAATGATGCTATTTCACAGATTGCCTGTTTCATGACAGCCTCAGTAGAGGTAATGTTTGTTTAATTAGCAACTCGATCACCTGTTATTGCTTTCATGAATTAGAAATATGAAATTTCAGCCAAGAAAGAACAATAAAATGTCGACTTTTTCATGAAGACTTCCATTATGAAACGGAATCATGAAATTTCCTTGATAATCAGATTGATTTCCGCTTAGTTGTGATGCTTATTAGCAAATACTCATTCCTTTTAATATCCAACTTGTTGCATACTACTTATATATAGAGGAGTCATCTCGGTAGTATATAAATAGGCAAAATTTTGATAAATAGACAACTCGATGACCTGCGCTATTGGGTTCCTGCTGAACCTCAAGAGAATCTCCTGAAGCGTGATCAGGCAACAGCTGCCACTGACATGTAAAATTCACAGATTCAATGACAATGATTTCAGTTAACTTTGAAAGATGTAAATGGGTCCACATCTTTATTCAGATTCAAAAAATGAAACATGAATTTAGTACATCTTAAAATCATGTAAGTGAAAATTGAATTAAAAACTTGACCAGCCACTTTAGGCCTTATACTTTAGATTGGCCAAGATAGGCAGGCCCTGTACATTGACCGCTTTTACAGCCGAGGCAGCTACACACCAATAGAATGGGTCTAAAACTCTTGATTTCATCATTATCTCGAATAAAACGATCTTCAAAAATGGAAAATTTTGAATTTTTGTGATATAAATTTGTGTTTACTACCACAGCCGGCGCATGAACACATCAATGGATGTTCTAAAACTCTTGATTTCATCATATTATTTCGATTAAAACAATCGTAGCAATGCGAGTCACGTCCGCGGACTTTTGAACATTCCTTTGCCACCAGTGGCTTGTGCTAATTTGTAGCATTTTTAATTATCACACAGACACCGTTATATCAGATAACGTGAATCTTTTTCCTTTACTTAAGGGGTATGATTTCATGCAATGTGAAAGATCTGGAGTAGTAAGAAAACGGCGAACACTCGACCGGCGCGCCCCCCCTGGAACGACAGAGGTTGTGGTCGGCCGCTGTGGTGCTTCGAGTCTGACTCCCCCCCCTCTGGAACGACAGAGGTCTGTCGTGGTGTGCCGGCCAAGTTGGTCCGAAAGGTTCGCTGACGTCCCCCCCTCTGGAACGACAGAGTGTCGTGGTGGACTTGGGCGACCGCCAGGTTTTGACTTGAGGCTATAGTGTGTGATGTTTTTCGTGCAATCTGATGAATGTTGGGTTGAAAATGGGCTGTTTCGAGTGGAAGCAGTGTTCGGATGGGATTGTGTCCCATTGCATTCGGATGTGTCCAGATTCGGATTCAGCGTGAAATTCTGCATCGGTATGGTGAATTTGAAAGCAATCGGAGAGAAAAAGTTTCGCTGACGTCCCCCCCCCTCGGGAGAGCTAGCTTCGATCTTGGCTTCTAGTGGACGGATTTTGTCGTGTCATAGCTCGTTTGAAAGCTAAGAGTAAGACAAATTCACTGAAAGAAACGGCTTGTTAATATCTGTCTTCGTTTAGATGTGAGACGCCATTTAAGATTTTGGGAGATTGGCGAAAAACGACAGAGTTAGAATTTTGGACGTTTTGGGCTGTAGCTTCAAAACGAAGCATCGAATGGGAAAACGGATTTCAGATTTGGAATCAGCATGAAATTCTCTATCAACATGGTGAGTTTCAAGTCAATCGGAGAGAAAAAATTTTCAACATTTTTCGAAAAAACGAGTTAGAATTTTTGCGATGGCTGTGGGCTGTAGAGCCAAAACGAACCATCGGATGGGAAAACGGAGGCCAGATTCGGATTCAGCGTCAAATTCTACATGGAAATGGTATATTTCCAGCTCAATCGAAGCACTAGAACCAGAGATAGACGGATTTAAAGATTTGGATGATGGGTATTAAGTCATCAGCTGATCGCCACACACTATACGTATAAGCTGGGAACCGACAGAGACTTGTCATTAAGACGAGAGATTGCCAACGGTAAGTCGTCTCTCTGAGCTCCGATGATAGCTTCGGACATACCAAATTCCGGGCTTCTGGAAGAAACCGACTTAGAAAATTTCATTGCTGATATCAGCTAAGGCGTCAGACTTAGAGGTTAGCCAGGAGATGGCCTTCGTCTCCAGGCCATAAAAGACTCCAAAACTTTAAAGGCTTGTAACTTTGCTTCTACAAGTCCGTTTGACTTGATTCAAAAAAGGTTCGGTCGCTATTGACCTGCCCTAAGTGATAGACTACTTATAAAATTTCATAAGTAGTGCTAAAAAAATGAAAATTTTAAATTCACTAGTTTTGGAGGTTTTCTGGGGTTTTCGACCCTGCTGAAGTCAACTAGATGATTTTTAATGATGTCTGAGTCAGTCTTCTCATGGACTAAGCAGCTTTTCACTGAAAGCGAGCAAGACACGGAGAGTTTTGCTGTAATATTCCACTGACAGCGTGTTCCTTCGGGACGGCGGACGATGCCGTAGTGATAAGTGTGGCAAGGGAGTGTGTCATATTTTAGACCGAAACCGCTGGGGCAACTCATGCCTCATGTTGGGCATTTGACACAGTTCTCAACGTAGCACTTTGAACGCCAATCGGTTGAGTCTTAGCTATCTTGTCATGGGTGGCCTCTAAACATCTCCATTGCAAAACGCTGTTGAATCAAGCTCTCTACGGCTTGCTATCAAGCTGATCAAAGCAATAACTTGGGAAGTTTCCTTAAGGTTTTCAAGTATGCTGAGTTCAAATCTGCTATCAGATTTCAAATTTAACTAAGTCTAAGGCAGCTTTGAGGGGTTAGATCCCAGCTACTGATCACTACCTTTGACTCGGCGTTGCTGTTACCACTTCGGGGCAGTGACAATGATGTCTTAAGCTGTAAATAGCGGGTATCGGGGAAGATCTCTCACTTCCCTAGTGATCAGTACAAGGCCTTCGGGCTGTCGACGGGATCGAGTGCCACTCACTACAATCAAATCTATCATTCCTCACTAAGTGTAAAAATCATTGTTTTCTGTTTTTCGCTTCAGAAATGCCGAAATACAATAATGTCAAGACCCGTTTCAAACTGTGTCAATGCCGGAAGGTATTCCGAGCTGACGCCTTCAAGAAGCACGCTTGCACTAGCAAGAAACAGATAGGGGTCGGTCGCTACTATTGCGGAGCCCACAAAATCAGTCGCTTAAGTGAGCGGTTGGAGGATTGGCACTCACAACACAGCGAGTGTCAAACAGGCGAAGTAGGCGAAGAAGAACGGAATTCACTCTCCGCCACTGAGCTCCGTTCTTTGGAGCTACAATCCGCCAACGAGCAAGAACGGAGTTCTATCTTCACCACTGAGGCCACTGAGCTACAATCCGCCATTGAAGCGATTGCCGCTGTATCCTCGCTTAGTAGCGAGAGCTCGCTGTCCAGCAGCGATAGTGAGGAGGAGGAGGAGGAGGGAGAGCTACAGTCGCAACCTATCGAGGACGTCGACCTCGATCGCGAGACCCCTACAGCCGTGACTGCGAGCGGAATTGCAACACAATGTCGCAATTTTGTCAAGCGCCCGCCGGTGATCGCCGAACGGGATAAACTAAAGAAAGAGGTGGAGAAGTTGAAGGAGGAGGCCTTCTCATACAAGGCAAAGTATGAGGACCTAAAGAACGTGGCCGGAGAGATGAAGAAGGTGAAGGAGAGATTAAGCGAGCGGGATGGCGAGTTGGAGCAGGAGAGGCTCAAAACTCTCGAGGGGAAAGCCAGAGAAGAGGCTTTGCTAGCAGAGAGGGAAAGTACGGAGAAGGAGATACGAAGGTTGAAGGAGGAAGTGGAGAGACTCCGTGTGCAGATGGCTAAGGTGGTCGAGACGAACCACGAGCTGCACCGTTCGGCGCAGCTGGTGGATCGCGATCGAAGGGTGCGTTCCAGCCGTCTCCACATCCCTATTAGAAAGGGGAGAGTAGCACAAACTCCTCTCTTGTACGAGCGCGGAAGAGGGGAGAAATGCTACTCTCGGGTGAAGAAAGGGGTGGAGTGTCTACACTTCACCTTCGATCATCGTGATCCGATCTCGAATTTCCTTTATGAGGAAGCGTCCGAGAAGATCTGTAAGTAAAAATGACTAAATTAAAATGTAAGATGATAACTCACTACTTCTTTCTTTACAGACATCCAAGAGAAGCGACCACCCACCCCGTTGCCGGAGCCGCAGTCGAAACAGCAAGCCTGAGTCCCTATCACACACCCCGAGAACGCCACAAACGGTCCTTATGGGGCCACCATGGGGCAAGACATGATAGAACCTCCTCGCGGTTTGCCCTGGGCAGTCTTCAGACTGTCGAATACTATCATTAAGTTGAATCTGCTATCAGTCAACTTGAACGTTGCAAATGAAGTTCGGTGTAATACTTCCTTTCGACGGGCGTTCCTGTAAAGGGCGGCGGTGAAACCCGTAGCTATGTATACCGCAAGGGACATTCGGCAATGGTCAATCTTGTTAAACCTCTCTGCGTCATGTTTGCAAGTGATTGCCTCTGTCTCAACGTAGTATGCATTCGCGCCAGGGCGACATTTAGCCAGCTGTCGAAGGTTGGCTTATAAACTATCCATTGCATACGTTATGAGAACCATGAGTTCTACCTGTCTCTATCAATGAGATGAATTGATGAATGGAATGAAATGGGAGGACACTCACGCGCAACACGCAACATAGCACACTTCTCTCTTCCGTAGTCTAACAAGCTCTTTACACATGGATCGCAGTCGATTGCTATCCCAGAATCATGTAAGCTATCTGAATTTTATTTAACACTATTTCATCTACCATTATCATCCATATGAAATGTTATAAGAATTGCAAGTTAAACTAAGTGTGCTACTATTTCCAAATGAAAAAGTATACATGGTTAATTCATCCACTGAAGCCCCATTCAAGTAAGTCAGTATGAAAGCAAAGATAATACGAAATAAAAATTTATTATGGCATCTATTTCAAAAGGTCTTCATCGTCAATATCGTCCCAGAGTCTGGCTTCACATAGATCACAAAAACAGTTCACTTGCTTCAATCGTTCTTCTACCGCGAGCCTCACTTTGTCGATATACTCCCACTCCGCCATAGTTCGTGGCTGGGAGTTAGGGGTGTACCATTCCCATAATTGGTGGAGGAATTTGGTGCTGGTGATCTCCATCACATCATCAGTATCGTACTGCAGATACTTCCACCTCACGCCTGTTAAGTCGGGATACTCCTTCTCACATACACTCTCCTCTTCGTCATCCGATGCTAATGACAACTTTCTGATATTGTCGAGTCGGTACACCTTCTCTACCTTCCCCTTCGTTGGAGCGTTTGGTGCAACGAGCGCCCTTGCTGATGAGCATGGAGAAGAGAATTTTGTGTTCGGTGTTGTCGGAGGGCTTGTCATGTTGACTGTGAATAATAACTTTGAAATGTTTCCTAATTCTTAAGTATAAACAAGCAACCAATCAAAATCAACAGCCAATGAATGATGAATATGAAAGTATATATGCAAAGTGACATCCGTGTCATTTCACTCTGTCTTTGAGATTTGTAAGTAAAGTGTTCTCTAGCGAATTCTATATTTGAGGCGTACAAGTGAACTGCTCTCACGTGAATTCCAAATTTGAGTGAAGTCTCTATCTTGTTGAAGTATCAACCTTAAACTTGATTTCGTTGAAATGGTAAGTTAAAGAATTCATCAGTCATCTCACTCAAACGTGTGGCTAATAGCATCTTCCTCAATTTCAGGCATCAACTTCATCACCAACGCCCTCCCTTCTCGAGGAAAGTTTAGAGTTGTTGAGTCAAGGTAGGTTGTAACAATACACTGAGACTTGAACAGAGATGAAAGAATGATTTCTCTTTCAGGTGATACCAGTCCCATCTCGAGCGAGTCCATGTCAACATTGTCGCGGGAATGCAACGACCGGGAATGTGCTGACTGTGGGCACATCTTCACGAGGAAGCGTGATCTCGTCCGACACATCAAGCGAGGTGTTTGTAGACCTAAGTCAGCATCAATCTCCGAAGGTGGGGATGATTCTGTTAACGATGTCTCCTTTTCTTGCGATTTATGCATTCAGTCTTTTGAGTCACATTTTGAACTATCTTCACATAGACTTCGACATACACACAGTGACGATAGTTATACTTACAGCGCCTCCTCTATCCGACTCTCTGAAGTGTCGATAAATAATTTAGTGAGGAACTACCAGATGGAATCCTCAGAAACCATTTCTGACTTTGAAGAATTGTTTCATCAAAATTCATCTTTGATTGGTGCGCTCTTCAACAATTTAGTCAATTTTAGAATGAAGGCGCTCATCTATCTCAAAATAAAATATGTAAAAATCGAACACCATACTGGTCAAATAGTAGAGAGGTTGGAGTTTCACATACCCTCCTCTCCTGCAACCGAAGTTGTAGACTGCGAGTCTTGGATAAATTTTCATATCCAAGGGTTAAAATTAAACATAGATAAATTTAACGAGCGTGATAGTGGACTCGTTTTTGATGGCATTGAGACCGCCATGATTAAAATCACCTTATTAGAGAACTACTCTGGACAGGGCTCCTTTAAACTTCCGAAAAATTTAAGAAATAAAGCAGCAGTCATTTCTATAGATTGCGAATCGCAATGTTTTAAGTATGCCGTCCTCTCCATTCTCCACTATAATGATGTACAGAATAGCCGATACCGTAAGAGTAAGTATCAACAGTGGGAGAATGAATTAAAGTTTGATGACTGCAATAGTGAAGATATGAAAATTAAAGATATAGAAAAATTTGAAAAATTGAACAACATCAAAATAGTTCTCCATGTTTGGGAAAAGGGATTGAAGGGTGTCCGCTATGACCACGTTGTCAACCTTTTATTAGTAAGACAGGATGATAGTGAGGAATGGCACTACTGCGGTATTCCCAAAATTTCTCGCTTATAACACCACCTAAGAAATTCTAGCTCATCAGAGATTTATTACTGTGACAGATGCATTCGGAACTTTAGGAGTAAAAACAAATTTGAAACTCATTACGAATGGTGTAAGCGAGGTAAACTACAAATGGAGCGCATGCCCAAAGATAAGGAGTTTTCATATAGAGAGAATGGTGATGAACTAAGTCCTCTTTGTGTCATCCATGCTGACATCGAATGCTATATCGATGATAACACCCATCGAGCAGCAGCCATTTCCTGCTATGAAGTATGGCATGACCATTTCCAAAATAGAAAAAATAAAATGCACGTCTGGCAAGGTGAGGATTGTATTTACCAATTCCTACAATTCCTCGAACAGGCTGTAAAATTTCAACAAAAGTATGATGGTGAACTCTATCGCAGATCATTGCATATGACAGCAGATGATCAAGCAAAATTTGATAGTTGCAACGTTTGCCTCAAATGTAGGAAAACATTTGATGATGATAAAATTAAGAAAGTGCGCGACCATGATCACATCACTGGTAAATTTAGAAACGCACTATGTTCAAAATGCAATTTTTCACTTAGGATGAAACGGCGTACATTACCCGTCATTTTCCATAATTTCAAGGGATACGACAGCCATATGATAAGAAAAGGAGGTTTAGGTCAAATGAAGGAGTGGAAGCTTGATGTAATAGCACAAACGAGAGAGAAGTTTATGGCCATGACAGCAAAAGTGCCTGTCGATAAAACTAAAGAAAATAAGACGGTCTATTTTGATAAAAAATTTTTAGATTTCTACCAATTTATGACGGCATCACTGGCCTCTCTCGTACAAAATCTAAAGTCTCTTCCACTAACACAAAATCTTAAGAAACAATATCCAAATCTAACCGATGAAGTCATCACACGGAAAGGAGTCTTTCCATATGCATATTTTGATGCCATTAGTAAACTCGGCGAGACTTCTCTTCCGCCCATAGATAAATTTAAAAATGATTTGACCGGCGCAGAATGTAAGACCGAAGATTATAATTATGCACAAGATGCATGGATAAAATTTGACTGCCATACATTTGGCGAATATATGATTGCCTATCTTAAGTTAGATGTATTTTTGCTGGCTGATGTATTTCAGGAGTTTCGACGAGTGGCATTAGAAGAAGATAAGTTAGATCCCGTCCACTTTGTCAGTCTGCCAGCCATGTCATTTAAGTCTGCTTTTAAAATGACTGGTGAGACCATTCATCTCCTACAAGATCCAGAGATGTATAATTTATTTGAGCGAGGAATTCGCGGTGGTCTCACATTTGTAAATAAACATAGGTTAAAATCAAAATTAGTAGGCAATGATCAGACTCATCTTAAGTATTATGACCAAAATAATTTATATGGTAGTTCACTATCCAAACCACTCCCTCACTCTGAGTTTAGCTGGTTAGATGATAGTGAAATTCAGCATCTCTCCAACCCATCTAACGTACTAGCAATTCCAGATGAAGGTGATTGGGGATATTATTTTGAGATAGATCTAATCTATCCAAATAATATTAAACATAAAACCGTAGATTTTCCACACGCACCCGAATCAGGTGAAGTGACCAAAGATATGTTTTCCGACTTTATGAAACAATTTCATAAAGATTTAGAATCATGCGGTCAACCCGACTATAAGCCTTGCCACAAACTTTTACTCACCCAATATGATAAGGAAAACTATCTAGTCCACTTTAGCATCTTAAAATTTTATCTAAAAATGGGCATGATTTTAAAAAGAGTTCACCGCATTATTAAATTTAGACAGAAAGCCTTCCTCAAACCATATATTGATAGCAACAGCCAGAAACGTGCACTAGCCCAAAATAATTTTGAAAAAGATTTTTATAAGTATAAGAATAATAGTCTATTTGGTAAGACGATGGAGGATGTTAGAAAACGTTTTAAACTATAAACTAGTCAATGATGCTACAAAATTTAAGAAATTGGTCTCATCACCTCTATTCATCGATAGAGACATTATCGATGAGGACCTTGTAGGTGTTAAAATGATAAAATCTGAAGTTGAGTTGTGCAAGCCCATCTATATTGGCCAAGCTGTACTAGATTACTCTAAGCTTGAAATGTACCAACTCTTTTATAAAATACTAAAACCATGTCCTCTCGTAAAAGAGGTTCGTTTGTTGGGTGGTGATACAGATAGTTTCTTCTTAGGTATTACCACTCAAAAAGATTTAAATTTCAGTGAAGTAGGAAAATCTTTAGAAAAATATTTTGATACATCAAATTATCCTACTGATCACCCACTCTACTCCATGAAAAATGAGGCAAAACTTGGCTGCTTTAAGGATGAGACAGCAGGGAAGGAAATAGATGAAATGATTCTCCTCCGCCCAAAAATGTACAGTATGAAATTAAGGGATAGCGACGATAGTATTAAGCGCGCTAAAGGCATATCAAGATCATTGGTCTCTAACATGAAACATAAAAATTTCAGGGAAGCCTATAGAAATAAAAATATAACGTTTGTCAATATGACAATCTTAAAATCTAAGTCGCATGAGATCAAAACTCATACTTTTAGGAAACGGGCGCTTTCAGCATGGGAGGATAAGAGGTGTTGGATAGGACATAACACATCTCTTCCACATGGACATCCCGACACAAACATACCACCACCCAAAAGAACTAAACTCACACTACCACATTCAGGAGACGTCTTAGCATAATCATCCTTAACTTAGTATTTTCATGTTGATTTCTGTAGATAAACATTGCTGTTTTATGTATCGCATGAGATCGTTTCTTCCTTGTGAATATATGCCTACAGTCAGCCCATTCCCCCTATATCTGTGAAAAGACTTTTTCATACACATTTTTATTTCAATAAACATATCACAATGACTTCACTTTGTTTTCCGAAACACTAAAGTTACGAGGGATTTAGTATCTTTCAGATGGATGCACTCTTGTAAACCATTGGTAATTTTGATAGTAATAGAGGGTATAGTTTGTTTGACGACGGGATGATAGAAAATAGATTCAAACATCTTCTCGACTATTCCATATGAAGCGTCTTTATCATGAATGAAATCACGTAAAATGTATTCTTTTTTCTCACCAACAGAAATAGGTAGAATCAAATCACTTTGAATGTAAAGGTGCTGTTAATGTTTATCAAATGTCATTGGTGTTTCTATTCCAATCGTATGCGCAGCAGTAAACACAGTTTGTAGCATTGAAAAACCAAAGAGTTTTTTCAAATTTTTACTCAATTGACATTGAATGTCATCACCCAGTTTCAGAACAACGCGTTCATTTTCAATTGAAAACGTAATGTGGTGTGTCTTTACATCATATTTACTGTTCATCACATGCTTCAACTTCTGTTGTATATAAGGATTTACTACATGAATGAAGCTTTCAACTGTATGGTATAGACGCGGCATTATATTGATAGCAACTTTAGATTCTTCATAAGACTGGTAAATTTTCTTGATGCAATCACCATAGATGTCCACCCACCATTCATCATTAACTGAATCAGCTTTAGTGTGATATTCATGAGAAGCATACAGCACACCGCTTCCAATAATAGGTGTATAATGTCTTACAAAATGGCGCAAGGTTGGAGAGAAATAAACTGTAAGTTTGTCATTATATTTATGAATAACCAACTTATTTTTGTCCGCCATAATTTTCTCTCCATACTTCTCACCCACAGTCTCATTCCATCGTTTTACTAACTCAATAAGTGATAAAGGTTGAACACCACGCTTTTTCAAAATGATGCGTTCTTCGCATTCTACAACATCTTCATCAAATATTTTAAATCTATAATGAAATTTGTTGATTCGATTTGAATAAATTTTTTTAACATTTGCAGTAGCAATTGACGTTAGATGTAGTCCATGGCCAAAACCGAGATGTGGATAGAATTCATTATCCAACCTCAGTGTAAGACCTTTAGTAAAAGAATGAAAGCGAAGGAACTGTCTCCCACTCCAATGATAGATAGTAAACTCATAAACTTTCTGATTTTTATTCTTCATGATGGAAGTATTACCACTGTTGAATGCCTTAATAATTTTCTCATTCCCAAATGGACCATAATAATCTGATTTTATCTGAATCCATTCATAGTTCCACTTTCCATCTGACGTTAAATTGTATGGGAACTGGAATGCATTATTCATCGTTATTCCATCATGGGTGCGAGGAGTCAATATCATTTCTTCCAAATCATTCACATTCTGAATATTGCTATCATAGCAAATACTAGAAACGCCAACCTCCCATTCACCTTCTAAATGTAGTGGGCGATTTAATTCTACTCGATAGTCTGATGGTTTATTTTGGGAAATTTATTCATAGAAGCATTACTGGGCAAGTAGATTAGAAACGAGTCCTTATTTTCACTTTCCATATTATTCACATTGGAAAAATATATTAGCATACGTTTGCATTAACTCTTCATTCGGAAATGGAGTGTAATACTTGTCACAGCATCTTTATGAAAAGGAATCAACTCACCAGCATCGTCATGAATGGCAATATCAATTTGTGGGATGTAGTTTGATTTCAGCTTTGTATAATGCACTTTCTTGAAAGTATGCTCAGATAAAATACTGCAGCTTTTTGGCTGGTATGGTATCATTGCTAGCAATGGAGCTTCAACATCTCCCACACGTACATCTTCACCAATATTGGAATATATCTGAAAATAGTTAATACGACGCGATAGCGACATGTCTGCGCTAGCTTTGGTTACAGTACCACTTTTAAAGATATTTTGATCAAAACCCAAAATGTCCATTAGAGTTTTATCCATAATTAGTTCAATACCTTTTCCACTTTTAGTGAGAGACAAAGTACCTTCTTTTTCAGAAAATGAAATATGTTGCTCATTAATCACTTCATTTAAATAATCTACAACCAATTTAACCGAAGTAATAATGCGAGGCATCAACACTCTTGTTTCATGCAAGATACCACCTAAAGGCTCTACACACTTTCTGTATAAAGATACGGTCCATTCTGTATCAAATTGATTTGACCTTTCACATGGTAAATGTTGCATATCAAATTTTCCATGAACAGCTGCAGAACGATGTCGTAAGAACTGATGAAAATCTTTTGAACAAACTAATACTAGATAATCATCATTTAATTTACTTATTGCAATATGATTAGATGATTTGATATAAGTCAATGTTGCCACTTGTTTACCATCAACTCGAAGGAGATAATTAAATTTCTTCAATAATGTTTCAGGAGTCATGTTTGTCTTTCTTGGCTTAATCACAATCTTCTTCACCAACGTCTTCTCATTTTTTGGTATAAGATCTACATAATAAGCTTCCTCTCGATATATCAACAGTTTATGACCACTTGGGTGGTAATTAACGTTAAAATTATCATAGCTTGTTAAGGCGCTAGCGAGGTAACCTAAATCATTTCTTAAACTTGGACTTAAACCAACAATCCAATCTTTCTCAACTACATGATGTACATAATTATGATCATCATTGTGCGGAGTAAGTTGGACAATATGTTTACACGCTTTATTCAGGAAATCATATATAAACTTTTTACATGATAAGAGATCTTTCTTTGCCCACTGTTGAATGTATACTCGGCACCCCTTTTCACATTGGTAAGCAGCTGTACGTCTCATATTAATAGTCATCACCTCATGATCAAAAGTATAGACACAGTTGCTATGAACAAGTTGAGTGACACCCACTTCCCACTTTCCATTTAGCTGTTGTGTATGATCAATGGGAGTAGAAAAGAGTGCGGCTCGATTACTAGCAAATCTCTTTGTAGCCGCATTGCTAAGCAAAATATGATAAAACGACATTTTTATATTGCTGATCTGCGGCTTTGCATAACATCATGAAGACTTGGATTTTGGACTCTCTACAATATATCAGAGTTGATCGTGATGGAAACGTGCATTTCAAAAATTCTCATGGTCATACATCAAGAGGTATTACATTAACATGGCGACAATTTGTCAACCTCAATGATATCATGAGGGATTTGGAATATTTTGAAACATTAAGATTCATCTCCTTGGGTGATCAAGTTTGGCTTCAACATTACAGAAATGAAATTCAAATCTGCCATTCTCATTCCGCAAACTGTTTCTCAATTCGAAAATACAATTGGGAGAAGTATAGAAGATACATACATCGTTCCATCATGACATTTATTCGTCGTGACATCATCGCCCTACTATGCAAATCTTAATCAGACATGACTACCACGCACCATGAAATGGAAATTAGATTCCCTACAACGTATTGAAACGGATCATGATCGAAACGTCTATTTCAAAGATTTAACTGGAAATGTGAGAAGAGAGTTTGCTTTATCTTATCGTCATTTTCAATCTCTACATCATATCATGAAGGATTTGAAATACTTCTATATGAAAAGACATTCAGGTATTGGAAATCGCATCTGGTTGCGCGTCAACAATCGGCGAATTCAACTCTATCATTCCCAACTTCATACTAACTTCACATTTCATCAAGGTAGTTGGGAAAAGTATAAAAGGAAGGTACATCGCTCAATTTACTCATTCTTTCATCATGAAGCGACATCGCTACACCATCGTCAACATTCTCCGTCGCTTCAGACTCTACACCAAAATCGATCTCACAACATTACACCAACACCTTCCAAACAGCAAGTATTACCCGGGCCGACCTCAAATGTTAGTGGTGAAGATGAACAATTCACGGAATCTTCAACTCTTCCTAAATGGGACTGTACAGATTCTCGGCGCCCTTTCTCATTCATCAGCGCAGTCAATGCGCTTAGAGCTACAAAGACTACTACGTCGGATATGGAAGAGGGAGAGGTGTGTGATGTCGAATCTGACTGTGGACAATATGGTGATCTCTACTCAATTGAGTGAAACTGTATCATTTTTGAAGATTCGTACCAGCAGTTACAATTTGTGTTATGAACCCGAACTTTTTCCTGCAGCTCTCATTAGTTGTTGGTTACCTGTGCATGTGGCAATCTTTCATAATGGTAAAGTGATCATTACTGGACTAAAATCTCATGTACAAGCAAATGTGATCCTAGACTATCTCATCGAGTATGTACGTACCCAGCCGATTGTAAAATAAAAAACAATTTTTCCAACATGATGTTTTTATTTCAAATCATGATAGAACTTACAAATCATTTTTTCATTAGAGGATGGATTACATGAAAAGTTTTGAATAACAGATACAAATCGAGATACATGTAAACGTTTTAAGATGAAGTACAGTACAAAAGCACCACACGTTGATGAAAGTGGATGTTGTTGAAGTTCAGCTTTCATGAAACTCTTTTGATCTTTCGGAATTGTAAAGGTGAGAAGCTTTGTATGCTGAATCGGGTAGATGGCATTTTGGCGGTTAAGACCTTCAGCATGCCCTCTAATGACACTTGGATTCGGCACTACTCGACGAATGTAAAGTGCAATATCTTCCACATGAATTCTAAAATTGTCAACTTTAGCAAATGCATTCAGCGCAAATTCAGGCTTATTCAATGTCAGCTTGAGTCGCATGCTGGTATTACACAGTAAAAACTTTGACTGTCTAAAGAAGTCTAAATTCAGCGGACCATATAGCTGACATACTTTACTATCTTTAATCATAGCAGATCGCTTTACAAAGCCACTGTTTGTTTCAGCATCAAATTTTCCTGCTTCATCTTTGTACCATCCCATGGCTTCCATATGACTTTTTTGTGCTGCTGGATGAAACTGTGATACATGATTGAAATATGATTTATAGGGATAATCGCTTTGGCCACCTTCCACCTGCTGCTCTCCAATCGTTAGAGAAACATCGCGAAGTAATGTAGTCAATGGTAAATTGTTGAGTCCAACTTTATGTGCATCGTCAATAGCAGTTCCATCTGCTTGCTGAATTCTAAACCTCAAATCAAGCATCGCATAACTCAAATCTATGTAGTCATCACTACCACCAGGAATAACAAATTCAATGGGGCCAGCATTCTCAGCTGTTCGAGGATGATAATCTACAATACTTGAACTAAGAATATCTGTCTGTATGGCTTGTTGATCGAACAAACAAAAACCGGAAGTTTTACACTCCATGATTAGAAGTTATAGCAGCGTCGTCGTTTAGCGCCTGATGAATGATTAGAGCCTCTGCGACGTTTGCGTGAATGCCTTTTGACTGAAGATCGCACCTTACCAGCTCCG
Organism: Prostheceraeus crozeri; assembly: GCA_907163375.1. Lineage (NCBI taxonomy): Eukaryota > Metazoa > Platyhelminthes > Polycladida > Euryleptidae > Prostheceraeus > Prostheceraeus crozeri. Next base: position 304,176 of record CAJQUW010006759.1, read on the forward strand.
CGATGTTTCCTCCTTCCTTTTCTCATTCGTTTAGGTGATTTCTTTCCTTGAGTAACACCAGCAAAGGTCTGCTTCAATGTTTTTAAACCGCGTTCCTTCCCACGATTCAACAAACTGCTCTTAAAACTTCTACCTCTGGAAAGATCACTAGCAACATCACCAGCAAAGCCAACGGCATTACTTAAAACATTTCGTTTTAAAGATCTACCGACATTGGAAATGAGAGGTGCTACAACAGATTTCAGTGCACCAAGTATGCTACCTCCACGTTGGCGGCGAGCGCCGCTGTAAATTTGTCCTCCACTACTTACATAGGAGGGTCGTGAATAAAATGAGGCAGTTGGATTCATAGCTCAAATCCCAAACATTGTTAGTTACAACTTTGCATGAATCACTGTCGATCACTTAGATGAAGGATGTCGGCACGACGCATCCAAGAGTTCATACTTGAAGGATAACCAGTCCATTTAACAAGACACCATTCTTCACCTTGCCTTTTTTTACATCGAATGATTTTCTCTACCAAATATGTTTCACTTTCAGTGACTACCTCAATCTCATCGCGGTAAAAGCTACCCTCAATTTCTTCATTATCGTAATCTTTCAACTTGTAGATGGTCGGAGAGTCTTTTTGATCAAACCTTGATACTGTAAATACCTCCTCTGTCCAATTCGGAAGGTACCCTTTAGCAAAAACACTCTTTACTTTTGAGATACGAACTTTATCACCAATTTTCACATCACTTTTCACATGAGTGCGTTTACGTTGGAATGATTCGCGCACTTCATCTACATTGTCAGCATTTACATCTACTGGTATGAGTCCAATAGAACGATGGATAGAGTGATTGTAGGCATGGAGTGTATCTTGTAGAACCTTTGTCCAATTTTGTGTAAAGTTGGCAGTAAAATGTCGCCACAAGCGATTTTTTAATGTGCGATTAAAACGTTCAACGAGTGCAGCTTTATAGGCACTCTTTACACTAAACAACTCAATGTCATGCCTCTCAAATAATCTTGTCACATGCTGATTTTCAAACTCTTTTCCTTGATCACTCTGAATTCTTTTTGGAATGCGACCTTCTCGAAAAATTGTTTGGAATGCTTTTGCTACTCCTTTCCCTTCTTTAGTTTTTAAAGGTTGAGCCCACGCATAACGCGAGAAAATATCAATGACGGTTAAAATAAAATTATTGCCCGAGTTATGTTTTGAAATGGAGGCAACATCGCACAAATCTGCTTGCCACTGTTCATCGATGTCATGAACAATATAATGGCGGGTGCGGTACTTCTTTTTCGCTTGTTTGTGGAGTGTATAGGTAGCCTGACCCTTTAACCATCGTTTCACTTGTGATTGTGGAAGATCACTCGCTTTTAATAATTTCTTGATAGATGCAAATCCTGCCGGATGTTTTACATCATAATAGATTGACTTCAAACGTTCAGTCGATGACGACTGACTCTTTTTCCTCCTTCTCATCTTTTTGCTTTCTTGCCTTTCTACATTTACAACAACTGCAGCATTTAGCTTTAGCGGTTTTGCGATCGTGTTCACATTGCTTAGGGATTTCATTGTGAGAGCTGGCGCAGCAAGTGCAAGTGACAACGACATTCATCTCTGGCGGCTCATTGCATGGCAAGCAACACATCTGCTTCATATTAATAGTCTGAGAACATGTATTTCTTGGGAGGAGCTGTTTTACGTTTTCCTTTTACTAGTTTTAGTGGTGGCGTAGATCTACGTCGAGTTCTTCCTCTTGTTTGCTTAGTGAGTGTGGGAGGGGATGTAGCAGGTGACGTCTTAAACCAATTTGTTGGCATTTTTATCGTCTGAAGCATTGGAGCAGTAGCCACTGTTGAATCAAGTTCTTTCAATGTCTCATTATTCAAAGAAAATTTTGGCACATTATGCTTTTTCAATAGTTTAAAAAAGTATGACCAACCAGGTGGAACATAGCCCTGACAGCGCTTTCTACGTGTCGCATACTGAATCAAGTCTTCATAACGTGAGGCATCAATCACTTTATTTTCATCTGTAATGATTTCTCCTCTATCATTTACATTGAGATGGGGTTCAATACTGTTGAAAAGAGATATGGCATGTGCGCGAGATGCTAAAGGTGTAGCAGTCGATACAGAGTCACGCATCTTATTCTTCAAGTTTTTCAATTGCTCAGCAGTTTCCGATTGTAATAATACAGCACGATGTGGATCTTTGATGTGAACATTTTGCTGATAATCTATTTCTTTCCTATACATTTGATTTGCAAGAGGTTGCTTTACTTGCTGCATGGCAGTCAATTGTACATATTCATCCTGAGGAATAACAATCATGCGAGAATAAGAACTCATAGTTTGTAGATAATCATGGGAGTTTTCAAAATATCACTTCGAAATCTAAATTCTTCCGGACACTCTTGCGTAAAGTCAATGAATAAGTAACCGTATGGTTTTTCAGTAGCTGCTTGAAAAATTTCAATTAAGGCTTTTGATCCTCTGGGTGCAACTTGTCGCGCTAAAATTTCAAATTGACTTTTATCTCGCGGATTCTTGAAAATAGCATAATAGTGTGTATTCAGGTTTCGTGTACGAGCTTCTTTTCCATCAGGAAACAAATTTTGTGTGATATAGATGATAAAGCACCTTTTATGATGTGCTGCGCGAGTGAACATATCTGTAACATCTTTTGAATTCTTACTTTCTTTTAATAAATCATCCAATACAACAACAACATCATTAGACTAAAGTTTATCCACTGGAATACTTCCTTCATGTCGAATAAAGTTGCGACTTTGCAATTCCTGAAACAGCGACGGTTGATAAATACCATAACACCAAATCACTCGATTGATAGGTTCCTTAAACAACTCCCTTCTTTTATCCAATAAATTCAGCGTGAAAACAGTTTTACCTGCATGAGATGGACCTGATACAGTCAGAACTTTATCACATTGAAGTCTGAAATCCATTTTAATACTTTGAGATTCAACATTTGCATAATTAACGTCTAGAGCCAAAGATATTACCCAATACGTTGCCCACGATAGGAGCTAGCATCGGTAGTAACGCTGGAAGGAAACCGCCCTTTTGTGTTAGAGTTTCCCTCTTTCTTTGAAGGGTGACTTTAGGATTGGAGATGAAACGCAATTTCGTAGCATATCGTTTAAGTAACTTTCGTTGTTTTGGTGCTAATTTCTTCGTCCTCAACTTTCTCACATGAGAAATAATTTCACGAATGAATTTATCGTTAGCATGTCGTATAGCATTGTATCGCTGATTTGCTTTCATTCGTCGGAGAGCTTGAATGGCTGAAGAAAACTTTGAAGACTTTTGACTTTTACGCTTCGTCATTTTACGTTTCGCCATTTTCCGTGTTAGTCTTTGCTAAAACCTATCTTTGCCACATTTGCATAAATACTAATTATTGCAGCATAAGTGACACTCGAAATGAGAAATATCACAGTGGTTACATTTGCAAAGTTGAATGCAATTACGTATGAAACAGCGTTGACAAAAAGCATGCTTACATCTCTTGAAGATGCGCTTTTCATTTCCATCCTTTCGCTTACATACATCGCAACACATAGTTTCACCGTTACTGATGTCTATAGCAAGTCTTTTTGAAGATATGAATTTGCTAGCCTTTTCTAAATAATAGACGCATGTACAGAAGGAATGGACTTCGAGAGTGAGCAGACATAGCTCGAAAACCAGTTGTGCTACAATCAAGTACCACTGCATTTTCAATTTTTCTTTATGGAAAGTTGAATGTGAATATCTGAAATCGCTTCAATCACTAGACTGCTACCATGATGGTTAAATGCGTTAAGACGTTCAGCAATTTTTATCATATGTCTTTTAAAAAATTCTTCGGGGTGATCTACCACTTCCATTGAATAAGAAGCAAAATGGAAAGAGCGACTTTCCACCTCTTCCTTTACAAAATGACTAAACTTAATTTTCGCAACTAATCGCGCCATGACAATGCTATCAGAGAATGTATTCAATAACTCTAGAAATAGAGTACTAGCATCATCGACCACTGCTTCGATGTCGGTCTCATCTTTATGAAAATTTATCACATAATCTTGAACAGCTCCTTTTAAACTTTGCCTATGAAAATGTAATGTTCCGCAGTCGTTTGAGAAAGACATGATCGCCCTTTATCTAACCCATCCATTGCATGAAAACAACAACTCTTCTCATAGTAACATTTATTGAATAACGGTAACAAGCATGCATTATAAATCAATGGTTTGAAAGAGATAAAATAGATACAGCTGATAACTATCATACAGCGAGCAATGATAACCATACAGGACTTTGGCAGTGTTGAGGTAAGGAGGAAAGAAGCATTGGTTATGAACGTAGCTACTACAACGAACAGGCAAAATAGGAACACACAAATTCTTAAAACGTTTCGTGACTTCATGGTAGTGTTGATTCACTCTACTATCCCAAGGTGGGAGCAAAATTTCATCAATGATTAGATTGGGAAATACTTTCCTCTCCTTACCAGGATTATTACAAAAGATGCGTATAACATTGAAAGCAGCTAACCATCGTTTAAAGTCAATAAGAAGAGCACTCTCACAAGAAAAGCCATAGTCTTGCAAATATTTCAGATTAAGTCCATGAATGTGTTTTCTCGCCCATTGATCAACATTGGGATCGCAGTTGGCATGTTGATGATAGACACTAACAATCTGATATGTCCAATTGTTCATAGCAATAGCACTGAGCTCCTGTACAGGTTCACCCTCACAATCCATAAAAATGATGATAGAAGCCTAAAACGGAAATTTACACATCTAAGGAAACGTTCTATAACATATCACAAAATGAAGAATTACATCGATGCTTTTCACGACAAAATACACAAATGATATGATGGCAACGAAGAAGTAAAATGTATCTAATAAGACCACGTCTACGACACTCAAAGCACATAAGCGAATTGTCATAGGGTAGAGTTAGGAAAGGACTAGTAATTCTCCTTCTTTGACTTGCGTTTTGAGGCAGCATTCTTCTCCGACTTGCGTTTTGTACCACTGCTGTTAAGGATTTGATCAATTATGTCGTCCACGTTGGGTGGTTTTGGAATATATAGGATGGATTCCATATGCATTGAGAGCGAGGCTATTTTATTATCCTTTTGCCGACCATAACATAGCCCATTCACTTTGAAAAGGATATCCCAAGTACCTTCTCCGAGCTCATCACATCTGATGGGTGTTGATTGATCTCCCTCCTTCTTATAGTAAGTACACCAATGTGATACCGGTAGGCAAATTTGATTACCATCCCAAATCTTTCTATAGGGAGTATCCTTGTCATCTCTCGCCTTCCACTCTTGAGCAAGAGGAGTAGGAATGTCCATATTTAATGTCACGTACTCCTCAATAATATCAAGTTGGTGGCGAATGTACGGACTCACGGGGATCAGTATGTAGTCCCCATATTGATTGCGCATTATCTTGACATCCGTGGAAGGGAGCATTCCCGTTTGGAGTACTACGCTATGATCGTCATAACGCAAGACTTGTTTAAATTTACGCTGTAGCGGTGTAGGATTATGTACCTTGGTTGTTTCTTCCACTGGCCTCAGTTGTAGATGATCTGATCGTAGCGGACCTTGTAACGTTTGACCGCCATTTTGTCCTACTAGTGCAGCAGATGGATTAGATGACTGAAAATGAAAAAGATTGTATTAAGTTTACGTTCAAGGGAGGAGAGGGAGGGAAGTAGCGACTTACCATTTTAGTTGGATAATAGAATAGAGAGAGAGAGAGAGAAAATGTGCGTCCGTCACTCGTGCCATTCAACGATGGAATGATTCTCACTGTGGAAGGCTCGCTATTTATATAGAAATGCTTGATTCTCATTGGATGATGATCCTCATTGGACAATAACATCAAGCTGATTCCAAATCTGGCCTCCGTTTACCAATCCGAGCCTTCAATCGCCCGCTGGAGCTGTTTCTTGGGAAATTCTAACTCTGTCGTTTTTCGCCAATCTCCCAAAATCTTAAATGGCGTCTCACATCTAAACGAAGACAGATATGAACAAGCCGTTTCTTTCAGTGAATTTTTCTTACTCTTAGCTTTCAAACGAGCTATGACACGACAAAATCCGTCTACTAGAAGCCAAGATCGAAGCTAGCTCTCCCGAGGGGGGGGGACGTCAGCGAAACTTTTTCTCTCCGATTGCTTTCAAATTCACCATACCGATGCAGAATTTCACGCTGAATCCGAATCTGGCCTCCGTTCTCCCATCCCATGCTTCCTTTTGACGCTAGAGCCCAAAACGTCCAAAATTCTAACTCTGTCGTTTTTCGCCAATCTCCCAAATCTTAAATGGTGCCTCACATCTAAACGAAGACAGATATGAACAAGCCGATTCTTTCAGTGAATTTGTCTCACTCTTAGCTTTCAAACGAGCTTTTGCACGACAAAATCCGTCCACTAGAAGCCAAGATCGAAGCTAGCTCTCCCGAGGGGGGGGGGACGTCAGCGAAACTTTTTCTCTCCGATTGCTTTCAAATTCACCATACCGATGCAGAATTTCACGCTGAATCCGAATCTGGCCTCTGTTCTCCCATCCCATGCTTCCTTTTGACGCTAGAGCCCAAAACGTCCAAAATTCTAACTCTGTCGTTTTTCGCCAATCTCCCAAATCTTAAATGGTGTCTCACATCTAAACGAAGACGGATATGAACAAGCCGTTTCTTTCAGTGAATTTGTCTCACTCTTAGCTTTCAAACGAGCTTTTGCACGACAAAATCCGTCCACTAGAAGCCAAGATCGAAGCTAGCCCTCCCGAAGGGGGGGGCGTCAGCGAAACTTTTTCTCTCCGATTGACTTGAAACTCACCATACCGATGCAGAATTTCACGCTGAATCCGAATCTGGCCTCTGTTTTCACATCCGAACACTGCTTCCACTCGAAACATCCCATTTTCAACCCAACATTCATCAGATTGCACGAAAAACATCACACACTATAGCCTCAAGTCAAAACCTGGCGGTCGCCCAAGTCCACCACGACACTCTGTCGTTCCAGAGGGGGGGACGTCAGCGAACCTTTCGGACCAACTTGGCCGGCACACCACGACAGACCTCTGTCGTTCCAGAGGGGGGAGTCAGACTCGAAGCACCACGGCGGCCGACCACAACCTCTGTCGTTCCAGAGGGGGCGCGCCGGTCGAGTGTTCGCCGTTTTCTTACTACTATCTGGAGCAAAAATAATGCACTTTATTTGGGAGATTGTTTGTAGCTTGAAAGTTAAGCTTTATTATGCAGCCTTGATTATAATGATACAAATTCTCCATGTGTTGATGAACATGTGAAGCACAAGCACACAGTTCACCACAGCATTGTACATGAGCGAACATATTGGAAGATATATAAAGACTGAAACTCGTGAGATATTTGGAATCTAAAAATATCTGTGATGATCATAGAAGAATATTTATGACAGTTTCTAACTTCTGGCATATTGTCCGATCTTCGTTGAGGACAAACTACACATCTTCCATATCTAGCTCAGATGGTTCAGATAGCTCCAAGTAGATTTCAGATCTACCCAAATCAAGTTCAGACATTTCCAGATGAACTGGAGATTCCCCTGTTGAATTTAAGATCCTTTCAAAGTTGGGTTTCTGACAGATATCTGAAATTCAATTAGAGAAATCTGAAATCCATCTAATGTCTGAAATTCATTTGGGATAATCTGAAATAGACATAGAAAGGGTGCAGTTGGTTCCAAAAGGTAGCATGCAGGGATGATAGAGAAGTTTTCAGTCTTTGAATATTACATAACATTGGGGATTTAATAAATGCGGAGTTACCACTCTACCTAATATATTTACTGTGAGTTTCATTGTGAGCTTGCGAACCCAAGCTTATATTTTTCGTCATTTCGTCCCTGTCTGGCGAGCATACTCTACGCTACCAGCAAACTACCATCCATAGACATCGAACCGTAAGCAGTTATTGTTGCCAGTTGTTGATGTTGGATGTCTATGCTACCATCCATTTTGACCATCCAGAATCATGGCGAATAGCAGTCTCATTTCGCGACGGGGCTCGGTGCGCCTTGAAAGCGTTTAAGTATGAAATATATTTCGCCAGACATCAAGGGTTTTTGGTCGCCTCTGCATAATTGTTTGAAACAATCTAGAACAGCAGTTTTCATGCAGACTAAGAACGGTTGACATAATATGACAACCTGCAGACGAGAGTAGTCATTGTGAGTATGCATTATCCGTAAATGCAATTGAGTGCAAACTCTATTGAGACCTGTCGCAACGAGTTGCTGCTTTGTTTTGTGGCATAACATAAATATTGATAAAATTTTTATAGAAGTAATAGTAAATTCAAATTTGCGTAAATGAATTATTTATTTTGATGATTCTCTATGTGGAATACGTACATGTATATAAACAATTTAAGATTGTGTTCGGAGATGCTAGGAATATGATTTCAAATTTGGACGAACACCTTTTGCAGTATGGCTAGTGTTCCATGTTGTCACTACAGTGCATGTTCAATAACCTCTTCGACATAAGGAGCCAATAAAATTGACTGACATAGGCTAGGTCGGAAGCTTGGCATTGGTGAGATTCTCCATGATTGTTTGTGTTGGATGACGAATTCGGAGGAGACAACATTGACCTTCATATATACCATGGTTTTGCGTATAAAGAAGCCATAATGGGTTTCAATGCGATCGAGGAAGGAAGAAGCTTATCCAAGTGGACTTCACCATCAAATTGAATATCATTGCTAATCCATTCCCTGACTCATGCATCAAACTTTGTTGTGATCTATGGCTCTCTGAAAAGCATCACATAGCTATTGAAAAAATGATAACGTATTGAATCGAGTGCAGGCGCATAATATCCCAACAAGCAGAGCAAAATTCAAAGTTATCATCAGGCATGCTGATCTTCCAGGCATTGACAGAATACCGCACGGCGCCATGAGAACCCTTACTATAAATGAGTCATTTTGACGTACAATAGTCTATTATCTTTTCAGATTTCGCCCTTCAATTAAGTTACACACATGCATCACTTTCCTCTTTTTTGAGGTCACGGAAGATTCAAAATTGCTGATATTTTACAGAGCAAATTGCACAAACTGACAATAAATTCTTCAGCTCATCCCCTTCTGTTGAGTTTCTGCATCGTCATCAGGTGATGCCAAAGTGGCAGACAGAAATGCGTGAAGCACAGTGCGCCAATAATCTAAAATGATGCAGTTTTGAGCGGGTCTAGATGAAAGAGATGTAATTTATGATTTTAGAACACTTCTGTTTGCATGCAAGAATTTATATATGCTAATTCAAAAATTTTTAAATGGTATGTCTTCCATTGTCTCATTCCCGTTATGATACAACAATGCACACAGGTGGATAAAATGACACAGTATCCAACTGTAGGCCGCTCACCTTGATGCATGGTATATAGGCCTACCTCGTTCGTTCCGGAAATCATGATTTCTCTTTTCTTAGATCATATACAGGCCTACCTTCTCACTCACCCTGCTGTCAGGCTTGAGGAGATCCCTATATTCATCTTCAGTGGTAACACTTAGTGTGATATCGGCTGGGCCCTACGTGCCTGAGGTTGTTCCCAATTCTCCCATTGATGTCTGTGACATAATCAGGACATTAAATATGCTACTAAGAAACTAGGACACAAGTAAAAAATTTCTCGGTAAAGCCATTTGGAAAAACATCATGATGTGTAAGTGTGCAATGCTAAGTAATGCACCAACAATCTATGGAAACTGCGGCCGATAGAAGGCACAGGAAGCCGAAAGCACGTCTGTTTTGGTTTGGATCGCTTTTGGTTATAAAACACACCATCAGCGTGGCCTAGTGAAGAAGGTCCAAGCTCTTCACCACCGCGGACTTCGGATCGATTCCTGGGTCAGACAAGTGCGGTCGGGGAACCAAAAATGTTGGTGTCTTTTATTGACTTAATCGTTGTCAGTATCTTTAGATACCGTATTCAAACTACTGCGGCAGTCCTTTGTAGCTAGGTGTTGTATAGGTTGCATAAATAATATTTTCTTTGCTTTTGTAGATGTTTCGTAATCAAGGTGGCCAAATGGACCCTATCATATGGACTGGTCCCTATTGGTCCTTATTTCGGGCCCTGAAATATGGACTTGTCAAAAATGTCATAAAACTCCATTAAATTGTTTAAATACCTACTCATTGTTGAAACACGAATAATTTTTCATGAATTTCTTGATGAAAGAAGGATTTATTATTGCACTTCAGTCGGTTCAGAAGTCAATATGAATTCCAATTTGTGTAGAATAAATCTAATGTATGCCTATTTCAGAGGCCCTATGAAGATTTGCGATGATGAATTGCGAATTCTCTATTTTACGAAAATTCGTTTGACCGACCTGTTCGTAATTGCTAGTAACATTGGACTCGGGATCTTTCTTTATAATCGGCTTATGAGACATCATCTGTAGAAGCTAATTGATTAGATCCGTATTTATTTAAAGTCTCATTCCATGTGATTCATTTGGGGTGAGCGCTTAGTCCGCGATAAGCAAGGGTTGAGAAACAGTGCACTAAAGAATAGATTTCGATCAAACTTAGGAGTTTTACTTAATCTGATTTAAAAGAAACATGAAATGATCTCCCGACCACTGGTCAATTATGTTCGTGTGACTAATTGCTCTACATCAGCTAGCATTAGTTTGTCCGCGGTTACGGCTTTATGTTCATTCTTTAGTCGACGTTAGGGGAGACATTTGTCATCATTTACGCATTGTCTCGTCCAAGCTCACATGTTAATGAATCATTCGAGTGGAAATTCTTATTGATCATCTTACGTTGACAGACATAAGGTTGACAACCGTAATTATCTGACAAAGCTTCAATTTCGAATCAAAATATCATTATAGACGTTGAGACTGCATGTGTGTTTTTACAACCATTGCAATCTTCTTTGAAGCAGTCGCAATTCATGAGATATTGATAGTTCAAAAAAGAGGAAAGAAGTGGAACACCCAACCCCATGCAAGTTCCCACAGATTCCCTCACTTATGTATTTCCAGTGCAGCAAGATTCAACCAATCTTGTCCAGCACTGCTGCCACGAACATGCGATCGATAATTAGATACTTGTTTCTGATTGGCTGTCGAGTTGACTACATTCTTCCAATGCGGCAGAACTTCGGGTGTTATTTCCATTAAATGTACTTGGCTCGTTAGTTTTCTCTGGGTGGAGAATCTGCTCTCTGCAGGGTTGAATCTAAAGGTGTGTATGTCATTGGATGGTATTTTTCGATACTTTCTTCAATTTGAAGTCAAATAGTTAGATGAAAGATCGTCCACGACGAAAATACACTTCCATAGTGAACTGTCGAACGAACGAAGCTGCTTCATCTACGTGGAAGGTCGATGAAAACTTGTATCAGAAATAATATGATGATATTTCTTTATTCATGAAAAAAGACACAAGAACATTAACAAGATAAACGTAGGTCATGGCTTCAAAGGCGCTTATAGACGAGCGTTACTTAAATAGGTGCTGAGTAAACTAAACGACGTAAACATCCTTCATGCCACCTTCCTACAAGCAGATATCAGTCAAAAGACAACTCAAGGAGTCATGGTGTATATTCAAATTTCAAATTCAGACTGTGTTTAATGAATGTTACGGATTATGCTATTCTAAAGAAGAAAATGAACACATCGGAATGAACATTCTGTCCAAAATGTCTGTCCTACGTGGAAGGTCGATGAAAACTTGTATCAGAAATAATATGATGATATTTCTTTATTCATGAAAAAAGACACAAGAACATTAACAAGATAAACGTAGGTCATGGCTTCAAAGGCGCTTATAGACGAGCGTTACTTAAATAGGTGCTGGTTAAACTAAACGACGTAAACATCCTTCATGCCACCTTCCTACAAGCAGATATCAGTCAAAAGACAACTCAAGGAGTCATGGTGTATATTCAAATTTCAAATTCAGACTGTGTTTAATGAATGTTACGGATTATGCTATTCTAAAGAAGAAAATGAACACATCGGAATGAACATTCTGTCCAAAATTGTTTCATTGAAAAAATGTTTTGCGCTCTACATGTATAATGAATTTCACACTGAGCTTAGAAACATGCAATTTTGTGTATTTTTGCCTCGTATCAAACTACGAGTAATATCAGCTTTGATCGAGTACCAATCAATATTCTGGATCTGCTTTCCACAAATAATGAGATAGAATAAGTGAGAGACTTCCACAAATAACAACTATTTAAAGAACAATCATAAAAAACGATTTCAGATGACCTCGGAGAATTCATAATCAATCCAATGCCGCTGGCTTTTACGAGGACATCAAAAAACATTTTTCGCTATTATATCAATTATTTAAGCGTTTTTCCATCACAGGCATTATAAATTTATATGCGTGTTCAGCACTTCGCACATCGAATGATTACTTGCATTCGTAATTTATTCGTGATTGCATTGTAAATTAGTATAATCCAAACGTGAAAGTTGTAGTCACATTGAAATTCCATCTATGCGGTGCTTCCATTCATCACATCTGCAAATAGTCTAGCTGCGTAAATTTGCTCGGCCTGCGTAAAAAAAGGAAATTTGCCGCGTACGACCACTGCTCCTGAGCTCTGTTGAAAGTGATTTTTCCACATTGAACTCCAATTTCGATCGGTGAAAATTGTCCGCCAATTGCGGTCTCAGCTATGACCCCTCTCAGGTTCAGCCTCAACAATATAAGAAGATTGAGCGAAGATCTTAAATTACGACATAATCAACATTCTACTCCAAGGTAAGTCACAAGATCTTCTATCTCTGTCGGAAACCAGGTCAGATCCCAGCGTCTCGTCTAGCGATGTTATTCCTGATGGAGTCTATGTCATGACAAGTTCAAGAGATCCAAGGGATGAGCATCATGCCTTTGTTGCGCCGCTGCAGAAAACCACACTTATTTTATTTTTCCTGTACCGCTCTTAAATAACCATTTCGTACATATGCAATGTTCTATCCGATAAAATAGATTTTCTTCTGCGAGAGTGTCTAATAGCTCGAATTATCGTTTTTTGGTGATTTCTACCTTCACAATGTTGACTGGCTTGTCGACTCACGCACCACATAGCTCTGCGGTCAGGCAGTCGAGGACTGTGCGGATAGTCATGATCTTATTGTAATGGTCATCTGTCCTACCAGAGTGCATGAGTGAACAAGGGATACTAGATGTCTCCTTGACCTGTTTCGCACTTCAGACCCAACTTGTTTTTCATGCAAGATTTTTTCTCAACTTGGTACCTGTTATTACGCACGGTCTCTTGCATGCAAACTTGCTGCTTGCCGTCTGACCCATTGCATAGCCTAGTGCATAAAACAGTTCCAATTCCCAAAATCACAATTCTCGATGGTAAGATGGGTTGACACTTATGAATCGGCGACTATTTTCTATGGATTTCTTTATCCGGGACAACTAAATCTTCGAATAGAAGTGTGAAAGACACATAAATTCCTCATGTACTTTATAGTCCGGCAACCAGAACCAGTTTCTGCAGGGTACAAGGCCGAAAGTGAGACTTTCACAGAATGATGTACACCCTATGCCTGATACGAATAGGCACGTCTGCCGAGTTCTAGTGAGTTCCTCTTCTTGTCAGACAAGTTCAAAGAAAAACACATGTAAATCCAATGGGACGCAGATTGCAGTTTTTGGCTAAAATGAAATTTTGTATGTTTTCTCTAATTAAACGAAAAGTACTAAGCCCAGAATCATAAATTTTGGCATGAAATGTCTTCAGGTCATTTCCTTTCATGCTCATGCACCTCTACCTATAAGGCTAGGCACATTTAGATTTGGCGAGCCTCTTAATGTCGGCAAACACAAACATTTTGAGCAACTTTATCCACATTCAATCACATTCTCACATACATTGCCAATTAGATGCATGACAAAAGCACATGTACATCATAGGAAATGACCTGAAGACATTTCATGCCAAAATTTATGACTGTGGGCTTAGTACTTTCCTTTTAATTAGAGAAAACATACAAAATTTCATTTTAGCCAAAACATGCAATCTGCGTCCCATTGGATTTACATGTGTTTTTCTTTGATCTTGTCTGACAAGAAGAGGAACTCACTAGAACTCGGCAGACGTGCCGATTCGTAGTAGGCATAGGGTGTGCATCATTCTGTGAAAGTCTCACTTTCGGCCTTGTACCCTGCAGAAACTCGTTCTGGCTGCCGGACTATTAGCATAGTCACAGACTTCGGAATTTTCTCAATGTAGGCTTATTGGTAGTCTAACAAGTCCCCATGCCAGAGCGCGCTCATTTGAGGCCAGTTGGGCGGCTGGACAGAGCAGGTGCATGTAGGTAGGCTCATTTTTCCTCGGTAGCCATTTTTTTCTGCGGTTGCTCAGAGATTTAGTGCTTAAATTGTCTGAAGGCATCTTTGGCACTGCATTATATTTTTTGTGATTGTCAGCCTCACACAGTGCATCTTTGTGTGTAATCCTACAGCTTGTCCATAAGATAGCAAGGACTATCTCCAGTCGCACTTATGAAGAATTTAGCTTAATTTGATACATTCCTTGTACAAGACACGTGTTTTCAGCTGATACGTAAAACGCCTGTCAATTCAATTACTTTTTCAGTCATCTTATGCTTCACTGAATGCCCTGCTTTCCATAGTTTTCATACATTTTTATCACATTTGCAGTTATTTTGATATCTTGTTTTCCTGTATGTATATTACCTATCATGCCTCAGACCTCTAACTTGCTCACTACCTGCTGTAGCAGTTCCCTGAAATATATGTCTTTTGCTGCTGCAGTTTTACGTTGAATCTGAATGGACGAATCCAGTAGAAAACGAAAGAGGAATATTCGGCAACGGCAAGAGTCATCATCAGAAGAAGATGAAGCATACACCCGGTGAGTAATTTTGCCAACACAACAATAGGGCTGTGGATCGGAAACTCCACATTTCAGAGTCCAGGGTTTTATTATTTCGCCAAGTCCATCATTTTGGCGGAAAGTTTAGAAGTATTCCTGCCTATTGGCGGTCAACGATCAAAAACTCCAGTTAGGACCCAGTCAGAGAAGACATCCCTTTTCATGCACAAGAACTGAAAAGCTGTACTTCCTGATGTCTACAAAATCATAAAGCTATATATAGTTCTTGATAGTTCCTCTAATAGAAAGGAAAAATAGTCATAAGATTCCATAGAAGTTCCCATTAGATTCCATTAAGATTCCATTAGATTCCTCTAATTGCCTAAAATATCTTATACTAGAATCAATGCATAATCAATCTAAAAACTTGTAGGTGCAGTTCTATCTAAAGTAAAGGTGTGTGAATCCGATCCGAAGTCGTATCGGAACGGATTCGGATCAATCATCTTGAACTCCGATTGGATTCGGATTGCGAAAATAAACTTTTGATAGGATCAGTTTGGACAGGGTCGGTCAAGGGAAATCCAAATTTAATCCGATAGTATAGAAATCTACTCATGCATTGTATCTTCAATGTAACTCAGCAAATTACTTTTAATTACGTTGAAAACATAGCATGCTGCACGTCTTCCACATTTCAAAGCCGGAGACATTTATGGTGCTGGTATCTGACATTATTCAATTTCTTATACATCTGCATTATGCAAGTAGCCTACATTCAGGTAGGCTATTACATTGCGGCGCAAGATATCCTTCAAATAAATACATTTCACAAATTGTAAAAGCATTTAAAAAGCATTTTTAGTCAGGCCATTTAAAAATTTTGAACCTCTGTCCTATCATTCGAGTGTATGTATGTATGTATTGTACATAAAAGATTATTAAGGTAATTCATCGAGAAAATATTAGCGCTATGCGTAGCCTTACATTGAAGACCAGACCAATATTTTGACCGGTAGCAATAATATGTTGTGAACACACATAATGTATATGCCTATATTCAAAATACATAAACGGTTATTAGGATTCGCAGCCCGGGCTAGCCAGTTTCAAATATTTGGACCCCGATTTTTGAAGTTCTACTCGTATAAAGAATTGCATTCACCTTACATTTCTCGATCCTTGATGACTTTCTGTAGCTTTAGATCTGGCTTTAGTTGGTGGATATCTCTACTTTTGGTCATGATTGTCAGCAGTAGCAATACGTGCAAGCAAATAGTCTAGAATTTCCCTTTACTAGAAATTCTATTAACATTCGCTGTTTTCAGGCTTCGCTAGCTGTTGATGTTTGAGCAGGCTCACGTCATGTGTTTTCCGGTGATTGTGCAGTCCCTCAATGGAGCTATGCGCTTGCTGCTAAAATCTGGTTCCTTACTTTAGGCTATATTATTGCCTAAATCCGGGCTATTTTTTACAGCCCGGGCCAGGCCCTAAAGCCTGATAATCGAGATTGTAAAATCCGGGCTTGATTCCGGGTTAAAAAGTCGGGCGGGATGCGAACCCTAGCGCCTACGCAAACCGCTGCAATACGTTGAGGTTCAATACTTTCAATTCAATGATATTCAAAGAAATGAAAAATTTCGGATCGGATTAACTATCAAGTCATTCGGATATTTCCTGTATGCCATCGGATCGGATCGACAGCCATTCTCTGATCCGATACACATCTTTAATCTTAGGAAGCCGAAATGAATTCCAAATTGCGATGCAATATCTTGAAAATAAATTTTATATAGTGCTACAAATCAAAATTTTCGACTGAAGGGTAGGCGTTTGGCCAAGCTTTGAACAACAGTATTCAAAATTCGATCGAACCGAACGTTAGGTACACCCCTAATGAGGATGAATAAACAAAGTGATAAGTGCAGTGTATTACAATAACTGTTCTGCAATGCGAAAGTTAAGTGACAATTTTTGGTGTCGAGTCAAATTGTTCCTCGCACAAAAGGGTATCAAAATTGTTATATTAAAACTCTCCCAGGGAAAGCCACAAAAAGGAATTTAAAAAACAGAAACGTTTTCAGGAAAATCTGAAACCTGTGTTTCTATTAATTAACTGGAAGCTCATTAGCCTCCGATAGTTAGGCCAATCTCCACAAGCTGTCAAGGGCTATTCAGTTTCCGGTTATAGATGTTGCTGATTTACGTGTTGCTGAAAAGGTTGTATTTTGTGAATTTCTCTGGATCAGAAGATCGACAGTCGAATTAAGAAGAAGATTCTCGAATGTTATGTGCACCGCATTTCAATGTGCTGTTTCGAGTGCTGGACCATTTCTCCGGAATATGAGAAAATATTGGAGGCCGCCGGTTCTATCAGTGCACGTTGCTCATACCATGGACACAGCATGTGTTAATTCGTGATGTGCTACGATGGTTCAGAGCCAAACGAAATGCTCTTCATACTACCAGGGAGCGACAAGCGAAGTTCGTTGGGCACGTGATGCAAACATGAAAAGTGTCGTGGTAACAGGAAAAGTAAACGGAAGAAGACTGAGATGAGGACCAAGACTGACCTACTTCCAGAGTCTTTCCAATTGGTTGCAAGTCAGAGAGGCCGACAACTTCAGGACCTCGACGAATAGAGAAAAATGAAGAACTGTGATAATCAAAGTACTCATCGGATAGGGCACGGGAGTGAGTGAGTGAACTTCTCTAGGAACATTTTATCAAAACTGAGTTACATGACAATTTTGTAAAAATATCACTTTGACCGGAAGTTATACTTTTAAGATACCAGCAGCATGTTATTGAGAAGATCCCGACAGATCCTTTGAGAATCATTTTCAGTTATGGAAATCTTGAACCACGTATCACCATTCTTTAAGCCCCATTAACAACAACCAAGCGTTCTATTACCTCCTGCATCCGGTATGGCCATCCAGTGTAAAGTATTTTACTTTTAAATTGATGTAGGTGTACATTTCTTTGTCCTGATTTTGTCTATAAATTTTGTATTGATTTGTAGGCGTCACACCGAATTTGTAAAGTGAAACAAATGAAATGACATTATTGTTATGAGAATACCTCAGCTCCACGAGTTGCTGCAATGCATCTCGTTTGAATTATTGCTGTAATTAATCTGATGATTTTTATTCATTACCATTTTGCTTTCACTCTGACTTTGAACTGTCTTCCTTATGTGATTTGAGTGCTTTATTTTTATTTTCATTCATGTTCGATCATTTATCCTAAGAAATACAAAATATGATGAACAAAATTTAGGAAGATTCTGAAAAATTCATTTTAACAAGGACCAATAAGTGAATTGCATAAGAACAACAAAACCGAGGACCTTAAAACGGATAAAAACAAGCAATTGAACACAATCTTTTTTCAACGTGAAAGAGAGGCAATTTTTTTAAAATGCTTTTATTCAAGATCGACTCCTGTCGAGTGATTTGGATTGCTCTCCTGGATTAGAAATGAGGCATCTTACTCACTCCATTTCAGGGACGGACATCCTTTTCACAGCGCGGCCCATAGCATAACTCCATTGGCATTTTTCGGGTCATGACAAAAATACGAATATCTTCCATTA
This sequence comes from Prostheceraeus crozeri, assembly GCA_907163375.1. Lineage (NCBI taxonomy): Eukaryota > Metazoa > Platyhelminthes > Polycladida > Euryleptidae > Prostheceraeus > Prostheceraeus crozeri. The sequence continues at coordinate 322,696 of CAJQUW010006759.1, forward strand.
TTGCTAGGGCAATCCATTTGCTAGGCATCTTCCATTTACTAGGGCAATTTTTATGACATGTCATATTTTTAGGGTAAGATAATATTGTCATATTTTCTGTGTCTCATAATATTTAGTCATATTTTGGTCATTTTGGTGTAGTTTTAGACTGCTAGAGGTTCCGAGAAGTAGGTATAGAAATGATCGATGCTTGCAGAATGACGCAAAATTGGTCTTCTCAACAGCGCGATACAGTCTGTGGACAGTTCCAGTGAATGCATTGCCTACAGATATGAATGTTCCCGACGGCGCCAGGATTGGCTCGTCTGTCGTCTGCCTTTCCTTGCCAGCCAACCGCTGCTTCAGTAGAGCGTTCTTTTCCATGTTGAAGAAGATGCTGTGCAAAGACAGACTTTTTTAACATCAAATGAAGTAAATTACATTACTGTTTTGTACAAGAAGCTGTAAATGGGTATACTGTGGCAAAAGTTTGGTATAAATCGTTTTATTGTCGTAAATTGAACTTTTTAACTTTTTGTCTAAAAATCAAAACATCATTTTTGCTATATTTTAAAATTTTTAAAAAAAAATTGTAAATCTTGACAAACTACAATTTACGAATTTTATGTCATATTTTGGTCACATTTAGAGTTTCTAGGTCATATTTGGTCATACTCGTATTTTAAGCTTTTTAGGTCATATTTGGTTATATTTAAATCTTTGTAAGGTCATATTTTTTCGAGTTTGGGTTTAAAGTCGTCTACTCTAAAATCCCTCTTAGGTAGTGTTATTTAGCAATTTGAATGTGAGGTCGACCCACACATCGCTTACTTAACACGCCGTTTTGGAATAAATAATAGGAAACACCAGGCAAGACAGTCAGCAATTTGCGACCGCAGATTAGAATGTCGCCATTGCAATATTAGCAAGTTTTCAGTTTTAGACATGGTCCCTGACGACTGCACTTCTAATTGAAATCAATCCACATCACCCGTTAGAAGCCATCCTTGAATTCAATTGTTAATTTTTGAAGTTTTTTGTCTTTTTCTTGTGTATACGTGTAGGTTCAACGCTCAGTTAGTTACAGGTAAGTAAGTTGAAAACGAGCTGAGGAGTAAGTGTATGTCTATATAATTGCGATTCTCATTGTTGTGAAATAAAGCGATATTGTTGACATTAATTTCAACCTAATATAGGTTTTACTTGAGACTTTTGCGAACAAATGAGTTACTGGAATTAGACTTTCATTGTGAATGTGATTGACAGGCCCTCTCATTATTGAAGTCACTTCTAGACTCATGTGATGCCTTTATTAGGCTGATCTTCAAACCTCAATTGCGCACATTTGTTTCAAATAAATAAAGATTGAGATAAAAGACAATATATAGGAATAATTATCAAATAAACGAGATAGAACAATGTTGATGAAAGTATTGCAAAACCTAGAAGCAACAGGAATAACACGAAGATAATAGCACGTAAATTAACGACATCTGTTATTGCTGTTAAGGGGGTGATGTTCCATGAAACATGAAAATTTGACCTTTTTGATGTTTGAGGCATACTTGGGTATGAAAGCGTAGAAATTTGAAGCATCTGACAACTCCTCTTGAATTCTGCATCTAACTAAGGTAGTTGATAAAATGTAGAAAAATGCTAAACTAGAATGTTGTCAAAGTTTGATAAAAGTATTTATGAAACCCTTTCTTCTAATGTTCCGCTTACAAATTGCGTCCCCCTACTGCTGATAGCGTTTGATGGTTCACTTCCCGTGATCTGACAACGTTACTGGGGTGATATCGTCTCTCCAAAACATCATACAAATGGTACTCAGTTTATCGTATCAACAAGTCACAAACCATAAAGCATTTGGGCATAAGGCTGATGTTAAATATAACGTAAAAAGGGATTCATATGTTGTGACTAAAAAGACTTCATAAACCAAGGATTATTGTTGATTTTACATCTACAAGTATAATAGACTTCCCAGTTGCTCGCGCTTTAAGTTCCCAATTGTTATTTGTTTTGACGAAAAAATGTGTGTCATAACTTTCCTTTCCATTATTTCTTTGTTATTCCTTCTTATTAGTTTAATAAATGAATGTGGCAACATTTTCCAAATTGCGTAATTAAATTGAAATTGAATTAAGTTAGGAAGTGGGCTTTCTTGAATTAGCTACAACTTTTTAAATTTTGTTTAATTCTTACATTTTGTCAGTCTGAAATGGTCATCAGATTATGATTTATGAAAAAACAAAGTATTTACCTTTTGGGTAAACGGATAGAGAAGATGGGAAGGCGATGTTCTTTTTCTTGATAAAGGAATATACTTTATCCAATTTTTTTTACTGAATTTTCACCCCTAGCACAGCTATGAGCCATGAACGAAGCTAGGGGTTACTCAATGAAAAGTAAAAATTGTATTATTTCAAATAAATTAAAAAAAACAGATCTTCTAATCTGATTAAGCTGTCCCCATCAGAAACCTGTTCGCACGCCTCTTGAAAGTATCAAGATTGTATTGGTCAGGGAAAGTGGTCTGGGGAAGCTGATTCCAAAGCTGTGCCGTGCGAACAAAAAAGCTTTTCGAGCGACTCACAGTACGTGCGCGTTCTAAGCTCACATTATAGCATGTGAGTGCATTAGCTCTGCGTGTGCATCTGGAGAAGATCTTAGGTTTGGGTACGCACTCATTTACTGCAGAGCTGCTTCTACCGAAATAGTACCTGTAGAGGAGACTGAGTGAAGCAACATCCCGTCTGACGGAGAGCGGCTGCAACTTGCTAGCAAGTTTTTCACCCATGAGATTCTTGACACGTTTCTCAACCCGTTCAAGGAGGTTAAGATGCGTTTGTGGGGCGCCTGCCCATAGATGACAACAATACTCCATCAGAGGACGAATAGTGGACTTGTAAAGATAGCAGACAGTCTGTGGTGGAAGATAGCTGCTGGCACGATAGAGACTACCAATGCGTTGAGCTGCCTGCTTGCTAATGGATTGGATGTACGGTTTCCATGACAAGTCTTTCGTAACCGCCAATCCAAGGAAGGAGATGGAATCTTGTTCTCTGATCCTATTATCTGACATCTTAATGCTATGATCATCATCTCCTTTAAGTCGTAAGTGCAGAATACTCTGAGTTTTTGAAGGATTGAAGGAAACAAGCCAATTGGCGCCCTATTCTGAGACCCTGCGTAAGTCTTCATTAAGAACGTCGCATAACTGCTGACGTTGCTGAGTGTTTTTAGCGAGTCGCTCATTAAATTCATGATAACTCATTGTAAATTGTATTGCGTTCTGATTTCTTTCGTAGACTGTTGCAGAATAATCATTCCACTTGCAAAGGCAATTACAATGTTCAATGAATATAGAATTTCCCTTGCCTGATTTGAATAGTAATGTTCTGAGTGATCTTACTGTGAACTTTATTAATTGTAAATAACTCCGAGGTCTCTCCTCGTAGTGCAACGCTGGAATGGCATGACAATCGGTGGTTGATGACTCAATACAGATCACGCTGTCCGTTAGACATATATTACATAGAAATATAAATGTAAAAACATCACATAGATCCTGAAATTAAAATCTGAAGCGTGGTGATCTTGTTCATGTACATTAACAAAAGAAAAGACCAAGAAAGAATATGGGGTAAGGGAAAATAATAACAAAAATATAATTTTAGAAAAATAGTTATTCATTTATTTATCAAAAGGTTACACTGGAAAACTGGGGGATACATTGAAGTATTACTCTGAACATGCAGCGGCTCAGCCTCTTTGATTCCAAGACAAGAGAAATCGTTCGGGCCGAGTGTCGGTTTCTGCCTTGGCATTGACTGTGACTCTCATTCACAACTAACGAACACTAGAAGGTTCACATATCTTTTAGCAAGATCAACTCGGTTTACCATTTTGCTATGTCTCACTTGGCTGCTTCAATCGATTTTCATAGTTGACTCATTTTATCCTTCAGGGCTGAACCAGTTGCAGACCAATCATCATCTGAAGGTGAATTTGAACGTGAAGAAAGAGAAAGACAAGAAGATATCAGCGCCAGAGATGCCTTCAGTAAACGATTGTTGGAGAGAGATAAGGAGAAGACGAAGAATTTCGCTGAGGAAACAACGACCAGTGATTTAGCGAAGAGAAAGGAAGCGGCACAGAGGTTGCAATCGACAGAAGCGGCAGATAAAGAAGCGTTATTGAAAGATTTACGAATACAATCTCGTCGTGAATACCTTCGCAAACGGAGGGATGACAAACTCGCTGATTTGGAAGGTGCTCTTCGAGACGAAGAGGAATTGTTTAAACGTGATAAGTGAGTTCAATTAATCTATACTTTTGTAATCAGACCTTCTGATGTTTAGTTTTGTCATGAGAGTTTTCCATGTCATTATTGAACGCTCCCTCAGCGTCAGTAAACCGTGAATATACCGACAATAATTGGCTATATATGCGTGTATAAGTTCACATACATGACTACATTGCTGTCGAAAAATTTGGTTGGTTCGTTTTCACGATTGATATACAATGCATGCTGTATTTCACAGCATAAGACTATCATGCAGAAATATGGTTCTATTTCAAAACTAACCATTTTTAAGTTTGCCATTCCTGAGAAATAATTGGAATTCAAATTCTGCGGACTCACAGGAATTGCTGTTGTTTTTCGAAGCACGGCGAACCACCTGAAACGCCTCAGCGTAACACAGTTTGAGAAACACTGGCCTAAATAAACATTTTGTTAGTGCATATAACTAAAAGCTGAAGCGCGTTGTGAAGAAAAGAGAAGCTGTACGTACACATGAAAATGCCTTTGTTTGCTTAAAACTTGAAGATAAGTGCAATTGTGATATCTCCTGTACAGTTTACTAATTTACCAGTAAGGCTTGCAACTTATATACATATGGAAAACAGCACGTTCATTCTATCACAGATGTATGCAACGATTATCATCATGAAAACAATGCAATATCAGAGCACAACAAAATTAGCGGTATGAAAAATTCTATTGATAGTTTTGTTACTGATTTGCTGAGATGTTTGCGTGATCCGGTAAATGTAAGCTTAGTTGAACCTCGTCTCATTGATTTTCACAAACCATTATTGAAGAGATGTCACGAAACAACCGGAGCTACAATGATTCGCATATCACATTTTACTGTCTATTGCATGAGAAAGGTCTGTTGGCGGGCATATTTTCGGCATAGAATTTTGCATTTTCATTTTCCATTTTTTGAATATGATCCTCTCGCCCATTACCGTAACTTACTGCATCATAAACTATATGCACACATTGCATTTCAATACATATTGATATAAAAAATAATAATTTTGTGCTATAGTAATAATCTTCAAGTTATGTTCAGCAAGGCGACTCTCTAGGTCTACTGCCATTTTCATTGACTTTCTTTTATAAATGATGATGCTTTACAATATTTGGTATCTAGACAATGGCATCATATGTGGATCTGAAAGAGCAATTTCAGACAATATTAAAGTAATGGCAAAAGCCCATGTTTTGTGTGGATTACGTTTGAAACATGGAGTTAGTATATTGTACGTAGAGTGTCAACTCAAAAAATATCAGCATGCAGCGAAAATCTTTTGTATCAAAAGATCACGTTCCTGCGGTCTAAGAAATATTCGATCATTTGATTTTTGGAACCATGCTATTGCAAATTCGATCATATTGCCCATATTTGTCCGCCCAAACTGGTGACAAAATATCTCAGTGATTTTGACAATGATGTCATGGTTTCATTTACTTAAGCTCGTCGACAAGCAAATCTTATTCTTATGAGAGTTGACTTTGGAATGCTCTTATTGGCACAGCATGCATCAGACCTTGCTTCGATATCGAGTACAAATTCTTCACCTTCTGATTTGGAATCGGTTATTCAGGATTACAATTCCCGAATAGACGCTTAGTTGACGATTACAGTGGAGACTTTCGCTTGTTGACAGCTAAACCAAAATATAAGTCAAAGACTGGAGCCGAATGAGCTTCTAGTCCTGACGAAGTTAGGATTAGGTCTTCAATTCAATTTAATGAATATAGCCGGCTTACTATGCCTAGATAGCTTACTGGATTATATGGGATATCAATATCATTGATGCAGGCAAAGAAGGCCCACGTGTAGTACGGAAACACTACCTGAGAACATATTTGCCTATTATCGTTCAGCAAGACTCTCAAAAGGAAAAATTAACGGTTGTCCGACAGATGTCCCAATTTCCTAAAACCAGCTATTTTCCGCATTGAGACAGTTGCTCGAACTCCCGGGAAAAAGGAAATTTCGGTCGCGAAGTTAAGTTTATTGCTAAAGGAAACCTTGACGGGCCTTCGGCGTCCTGCGCCTTCTGAGGTCGATATTATGTGCTTGTTGTACTACTCTTTTTACTGACTGTGTTATATTCTCGTCAATCCTTGTCTTTCTTTCATGTAATTTGTTCGTCTTTATTTCTTCAATCTTTTTATTACTTTCCTCCTGGTCACAGTTTGAGATGATGTGGTCTTGCATCACACTATGCCGCGAAGCAGAGTCCTTGCTTTTATTCTCGAGCATTCGCACTGTAGCGGTGAGTCATAGCCGAAAGATGGCATACTAAGTCCTCCCAGGCGGGCAGGAAGAGTAAACAACCGTAGAACCTCTGTAGGGAAAGGTCCTGGTCAGCCAAACAAATTTGGTAGAAAAATATCATTCAGGACATGTTCAAGACAACCAGTGTAATCTTCAAATTGAGAAATTGTCCGCATGAAGAATTGGAACTTAGATTTAAAACCTTCGATGAATGCTATATAGGTAGTGTGAGGCTGTGATTTGGAGAATATGCACTCAATGCGACTAATTCTTTTGTCCATTTGGAAACGATCTTCGTACAATATTGATGTTTGGAAGCTTTACTTCCAATGACGGCACCAAGGTGTCGTAGTCCTTCCTCTGTGATATTGACTTCATTTCCAATTATAGTTTTTGATCGCGTTATGATCCTTTGGTCTTAACTATCAGCCAACTCTTGTTCCGATTCACATGATATCCAAATTTTTTCCCTTCTTCTTCGAGACATGCGCACCATTTATTCAATTCATTTATGCTGTCTCCAGCTGCAGAATCATCAGCTTGCCAAACTCGCCTTGCTGAGGGTACCTACTCTTGCAGAAAATCAATAACCATGGCCATATTAATGCATTGCTAACGGATCCCCTTAAGTTGTGCCTTCCTCAGACAAATTCTCTTCTCCACCGCTTACAGGTAAACAGGTAAACAGAAATAACAGGACAAAGTACGCGAATGTTATGCAGTGCAGCCTGTCTGTTCATCGTATCGAAAGCATTGTTTTTTATTGTGGCTGGACTGTTGTTAGTAGTCATGAATTGTTTCATTTTTATGTTTGGAAAAATATTTTCCTTACACGAAATTTTCTCAACGAACTGTGTTAGTTTCCGGTTTCGGGCATTTCCACGTAATATTGTCATTCATATGCATCAGTAGCGGATTCAGAGGGGGATGTTGGGATGCATTCCCCCACCGGATGGCGCAACAGCATTTCAGTTTTCTTCATTCAATTAAACTTGCAATTATGAGATAATATGGGATGGGGAATGTCTACAAGGTCTGTAAGTATTAATTTAGGTTGTGACCCGCAATTGATCTTTTCTTGCAAGTGAGGAAGGGACAAGTATGTAAATGATGCACGACCCTTGAAATTGTCAGTGAGCGAGTGGATTTCTTAATTATTGCGACGATTACTTAAGCAAGGAATTACTCCTGTCACGGTTTTTGCTGATTAATAGCTATGTCTCTCGTAAACTGAACCTGGATCTGGTTTGAAGTGACTGCAGCAATTAAGTGACCATTAACGTAGACTTTCGTTGAGAGTTGGGAGATAATCGTTTACAAATTTCAACAGATTGATCTTTCTTTTACTTAATCAATTGTAAAGAAATCAATAGTGATCCTCTGCACATTGCTAGTGACCACTTGCTCAGTGGATCGGTAGCATTGATGCATGTTTACTCTAAATTTCACACTGATGTAGAAACAGTGACCAACACCTTTTCATTGAAGAAATTTCGAGGATCAACTTTCAAGCAATAACTTATAAATGATCATTTTTTACACATGTTTGTTGAAAACTACAGTAAAATCATATTACGGCAATTGCATTTACTTACTGCACATTGAAATGAATGATTTTGGACAAAATCACTTCTGCTTCCAACCTAGTAATTGAACCATGTAAGGTTTTTGCAGACGTTCCTTGATATACAAACTTAGGGTCTGTACATACAGCCTTCAAATAAGATAATGCAATTAGCTATTTCATAATTTGACAAAACATACAAATATGAACTTCAAAGTTTCTATACATTGATTACCGATGCATTTGAATACTGAATTTCACTTTTTGCGAACGAACCAGGCCTATATCACATTTCACATTTATAAATCAAAGGAGAGCGCGTTCCGATTTCGAAGATCTTACAGCTGCATTCTCTGCTCCGGGAAATTGGCGATGCGCAAAGTCGGAGCACATATGTCTACCTCTGGCATTCACAGACCCTCCACCGGAAATTCCTAGGTCCGCCAATGATATACATAATACCCGACATGACTTGGAATAAGCTTCAACTACATGTATCAGCGGTGCCATCAGTCTGTTCTGTCGTTTGTTTCTATTTGTATAAAATTTTTTCCACTTCATGTTAATTTTTATATAAATTTCGCTGATATCATGAAGAAAGCATGTCGCAGATAGAGTAGCACCCAAAATAATGTCAACTGGCAATGAAGATTTTCATATGAAAAGATTCAGTTTTTACGAAGATTAGTCTTATTGTCTTGTCTGGGTTTATCAGTCATGGAATTCGTCCACAAGTTCATCAATTTCTGCCACAGTATTACAAATGTCTTTGTTGCTTCTTCATTCCGGATTGGCCCTTGCTTCTTCGTACATACGAACCACACCACTCAGAAGCTCTGTCGCAGATGCAGCTGATTGAGAATTCACTTCATTTAGTACATTGAAAATGAGTGGTCAAAAGATCTCTAAACAATTTACGGAGGTTTTGTTCCTGAGGTGTAAGAAATATGTGATCCATTCTTCTAAAGTTTTTCTTGCAAATCATTCCTGCTATCACATTGACCATGTAATTAATGCTGAGTTGTTAATATTCTTACTGTATGGTTAACATGGAGTCTATCCCTGATAAATCTGAATTAAGTGAGTGCATCTTTTTAGTCCAATGTTTGGCCAGTTGTTAGGTAGATATAGTAAACAAAAGTATTCATTTTATGCAGAATGATGTAAAAACTGACAGGTCATTTCCTTGTCACGCCCGTGATTTAAAAACATTCGTTTTTTGTTGTGATCAAATTTTGTTCAATTAAATTCAACAAAGCAAATATTATCCATATGATGTAAAAGACGAACTTGCTCATCTTACCGTGTATCATGATCATGTAGAAAGTGTGCGGATTATGCAAGGATACATAAACGTTTGAAGTTCTGATACAATCGTGATAAACACGGTCGTAACAACATTTTTGGTTATTGAAATATTGATTTTCTCAACTGGTTATGAGTAATTATAGCCTGCGGAGCTAGTACAACTGACCTTTGATGAATAGCCGTCAATATAGAGGTATTTTACCTCTAAGAAACCAGGGAATTATAGATAGTGTATCGGGAAGAACAACGCACGATGTTGCGAAATCTGCCTTGACAGGGAGAGGGTTAACATCTCGCGCTGCAGTGACTGCTTACATGACAAAGATACAGCGAGAAGCTGTCCCTTCCAAGTTCCAATGCATGTGATAACGTGACTCACACGTTTCATTACCTATGTGTAAATGTGTTAGCTGGGACATTGCTTCGTCTTGCTGACTATCAGACTGTCCGATTCTCAACTTCGCTCGCCATATCGTGCATTACCGTGTAACATATATTTTAAAGACAACGTTCAACCGATGGTGTTTTCGTGCTGCGTTCCTAATTGTCGCAGTGGCTATAAGCCCAGGAAAAATGAGGTCATTGAGAAATGCTCAATGTTTCAGTTTCCAACAGACCCTGCTCTACATTCAAGATGGATGTCTGCTATCCCACGAAAGGATTTTACTCCTAATGAGAATCACAGAGTGTGTGAGAAACACTTCAACGACCACGACTTCGAAACAACGTCGACCAACTCACGTGAAAGTAGACGGGAGAGTAGATCATCGCAAATTCTTCAAAAGAAACGATTGAAATCAACGGCAATTCCTTCAGTGTTCCCAGAGTGTCCTAAATATTTCACCAAATCTCCAACTGTTCCCCGATCTTCAAATGCGACTGCTGATTCCCGACGGTCCTTTGAGAACAATAGAATTGAGAATTTGATCAGAGAATCTATTGAGGAAGATTCGTTTGATTCACTCGATGCTCTGCGTTCGAAACTAAGTGATTCTTCAAGTCACCCTCTCCCCACCAATATTGTGAAGGTAGATTATCAGTCGTGCTTGATTTTTATGTACGTCAGTGTTTCTAACATCGAACTTATGGCTCCTGTTCACAAAGCTACGGTGATCGTCGACGAAAGCATGAGCGTGCGAGTATTCGTGCTGTCATCAAAGTTAGCGAATTCCAACTTTCGCCATATCTTCAGTGGAGATAAAGTAAAAACTATTTCTCAACTTTGTAACGTTATTGCCTATACGAAGAATTTGTCAGAAAAACATTTAGATAACAACAGTAGCTCTCAGTATCTAGAACTCGCTGCTTCTTTTCTTGAAACATTTTTAGATTGTGAAAGTCAATCAGATGACCCCGAATTTGAAATGTACCACCTAGTAAATTTTGTTATTGAGCAGCTACGACTTTGTCAAGTACCAAAGAATGCCAGAAAATATTCATGTAAGACGTTGGCACTTTCTTTTTTGTGGCAGATTACAAGTGCATCTTTGTATAATAAATTAAGAGATATTTTCATTCTGCCCTCTATGACTACGCTGCGTACATTGTCTAGAGGATCTGCAGTTGAAACCTGTTCGATTGATCTCGAGTATCTGCAAAGGAGATCAAGTTTTTTGGATGACAAAGAAAAAATTGTTACATTGATGATCGACGAACTCTATACTGCTCAGCGTGTAGAACTCAGTAATGGACAATTTGTAGGTTATACATCGGATGGCATACCCGCCAAGACCGTTTTAACTTTTATGATTCAGTCGTCTTGTTCAAAATATAAGGATATCGTGTGTTTAATTCCTGTGTTTCGACTTAATTCCGATATTTTGTACAATGAGTTTATGAGTGTCATTCGTCAAATTGATTCACTTTTTCATGTTGTTGCTGTTTCAACTGACAATCATGTGATCAACCGCTCTTTTTTCAAGCGACTTTGTGGTGGTAATCAAATATTTCCTTTTATTAACCATCCTATTCGAGCAGAGGCAAAACTGTTTATTTTATTTGATTTCACTCACAACTTGAAGAACATATTCAATAATTTTGTGAATAAAACAAAAATGACACTTCCTGACGGACATAGAATTTTGAATGTTGAACATTTTGAATGTTGACGGTGTTTGTAATGCCTCATTTTTACATGTAAAGAAACTGTATTCGAAGGAGGAGAACTTGCCTTTGAAGATAGCACATGCATTGAAGAAAGGCTCGCTAAATCCGGTTAATATTTCTCGAACCTCCCCTCAACATGCGCTGTCAATTTTCCATGAATCAACTGTGAATGCTCTTAGATTTTATGATGAAACTGGTTGGAGGCAGACAGCTGCATATGTACAGATAATTGTTAACGTTTGGAAAATTGTTTCACTAAAAAATCCTTCCAAAGGATTTCACAAACGTGATCCTATGTGTGAACCTTTTCGAAATCTGTCAGATTCTCATGTTTTGTATTTGAGACGTGTCACAAATCTTTTTGAAGACTGGAAGAAGTCTAGACGGCCAGGTCTCACAAATGAAACATTTTTAGCTTGTATTCAAACTATGAAAGCTCTACCTATGCTAGCAGATCATTTAATAAAAATGCATGGTTTTTCATATGTACTTCTTGGAAAATTCTGTTCTGATCCTATTGAAGCCCGATTCGGTTGTTACCGTCAAATGAACGGGGGCAACTTTTTTATGTCAATAAAACAATTGCTTGAATCAGAAAAGAAAATTCGTGTACTTGGTCAAATTCAGCAGAAACTTATTTCCACTGTTATGCATGATGATTCCTTTCTGATTGTTAAACCAGACGTTTTATGTGAGTCCAAGTGGTTGGTGGATTTTTTGTCACCAGAATTGTTGGATTTGGACAATTTATTAGAAAATGATGTAAATATTATTTACTATGTTGCTGGTTACATCGGTAGAAGTGTTGCACGCCAATTCAAATGTTCGGAATGTAAAATTCTGCTTATTGCAAATTATTCTGTTGACGAGTGTCCACCGTTTACGATTCCGTTGGGTAGTAGCCAGCTTTTTGAAATGGCCAATCGAGGTGGTTTGGCTGAGCCCTCAGATTTGTGTTTTCTTATAAGCGCGATCGGCTACCTCTCTTACGCTGTCATTTTTGACAATGATGTTTCGAAATCACGTTTTCTTTCAGAGCAAAATCATCGCTCTCTGTTTGTGAAAGCAACATCTGATGTTATGATGCGTAAATTCTGTAATATATCGACCAGATGTAAATCAAATCATATTGCTGTTGACCATATTCTCACACGAATGTACAATTGTTTGTCAAAGAATGAACTAAAACGAGTGAACACAAAAGATGAGTCGGCAAGTATTACAAAAAAATGCAGGAAACTTCAGAGTGATTTTTGATGTACACAATGGTTGTCAAACCATGTAAATATTCCTTCATTTTCTGAAAATAGTTCTTGCAATATTTTCTTATTTGTTGGATGAATGTTTTAACACGAATTTTTGTAAATATTGTAAAATTATGTAAAAAAGACAGGAAACTGTAGAGAAATGCTGCAAACTGTAATAAATTTTCTTGTCATATTCTTCATTGCTTTCATTATTTATATAGTGTATAAAGATGGGGACTTATGTAACATGAGTGGTAGTGTTCTAAACTACTAATGAAAGTAACCCTCATTATGTCAGTAGTGCGACGTTGTTGTTCTTCCCGTAACAAAAGATATAATCTATAATTCCCTGTAAGAAACTTACACATTATGAACACAATGTGAATCTCATTCAATATTATCAAGTATGCTTACACAATGTCGTGTCGAGATTCGCCACAGCTCACAGGAGAGCAATCAAAAAACTCAAACCAAGGTTCAAGGCTGATGAAAGTATACTTGTTTAGATGAAGAGATAATGCAAAGTTTTCTGCACAAATGGAAAGTGGCAGCAGATTGGTGATGAACGACAACGAGATCAATGAATTCATGGCGTTTCATTGAGCTTTTTTGTCTGAATTCAAGACGTTCTCTGAATTCTCTGTTCACAGACGTGTAGCAGATGAGCTAGATTATGTTGAAGTGGAAATATTACGACCGAAATTATTTAGAACTGCCTTCTCTTCAGGTATGACAGGTTTATTGCCGTGCTGTGACTACAAGTTGATGAGATCGATATTTAGTATTTTATTGTATGTTAGGACAACCAGGTGGCTGCAGTGAGGCTGCTAGACTGAGAATTCAGCTGGCATGGAAGAACTTTCGTGAGCTCATTTCCATACTTACGAACAGAGACATCCCCTTCAGCAGCCGAGGTCATGTCTACTCCATGTGTGTGAGAAGTGTTCTGTTGTATGCAACCGAGACATGGCCAATCAACATCGAGGAGCAAAACCGATTGTGCCGTAATGACAACGCAATGGTGCGGTAGATCTGCTCCAAGCGCCTATCTGATCGAGTTCCTATGGATGAGCTAAGGTCTAGGCTTGATATTCATCGACTTGAAGATAGTGTGCGCTGGAGAAGGCTACGTTGGTATGGACATGTACAACGCATGGATGAAGCCGACTGGCCTAAGAAAGTTCAGACCATCGAACTCTCAGGAAAGAATCCACGAGGCCGACCAAAGAAACGTTGGCTTGACAACATCAAAGAAGATCTTCGAAAATGGAATCTATCCTCCGTCGACCCTTCGGATCGGACGGTGTTGAGAAATGCCATCAAGCCAAATCGACATTTGCGGACGTCCAACCCTTGCAACACGAGGAAAAGAAGACGGAAAACCGTGGAGTGAGTGAGTGATTGTGATAATTAAGATTATTTTCTAGTTACCTGTAAATTCTGATTATGAATCTCTGATGTCGATTAGAAACCTAAATGAAATAATTAAATTTCTAGCAGAATGACTGCTTCTGTAACTCCTAGTACTAATATATTATATCGTGTAGCTCCCATTCATTTCATTTCAATTTCAGTCTGACAGAGAAAGAAAGAGCAAAAATCAATTATCAAAGGAAAGTATTTGAAATAGCCACAAAGCATAACGAAGCTCGTGATTTAGAACGAATCAATCGTTATTTCATTCCCAGCGAATCCAAAGTAAGACATCATCAGTCCTGATTTTCTTCATAGGAAAACATAATTTACCAAAGTTCATCTTACAGGGAGCAGACCAGACCTATTACGAAGACGAGCGTGAAAAGGGGCCTCATGGCGAGCAAACACGGTGGGAAACAGAACACATGAGCTCAGCACTCTTCCGTGTCGGCGCCCGTGACGCAAAGGAGGCTAGGAAAAGGCGGAAACACAAACGGCGACGACGAAAGTCTTCAGATGAAGAGCTTGAATCAAAGGGAAGTAATGAATCGGATGAGGAACTGCACGAATTTGTATTGGAGGATGAAATTGATTTCGTGAAAGCCATCACTCATCAAGGCAACATTGATGGAGATGAAGATTTAAAATCAGGCCTCCCATCCAAATTGAAGAAAGATCCTGGGCTGAGTGAGACCGAGAAGAGAAGAGAAGATATCAAGGAGACCAGGAAGTCTCTTCCCATTTATAAGTTCAGAGATGAACTCATCGATGCTATCAGGGAGAATCAAGTATTAATTGTAGAAGGAGAAACTGGATCAGGAAAAACGACGCAGATTCCTCAGTATTTACACGAAGCCGTAAGTTTAGTTGATGAACTGATGCGATATTCGGTGCCACCAAAATTTCTATATTTCCATTGTCATCGTCTTGGATCAGATAGACTGTCAAGAGAATTATTTTATAATTTAGCTGATATTAAATATTTACAAGGGCAACAGAGGATGCAACGGTGTATCTATACAAGTAATACAAAATCCAAAAATTAGATATTTGATGAACTGAAATGCACATTGGTGTTAGGCTTCATAATGTAAATAAAATCTCTGTCCGATATCGTCCTCTCGGTTGTATTAGCAAATCCTCGCTGCAAAATCATAGAAGTACACCAAGAAGCATCTGGAGGCACACTATATTAGTGCTGTTTTCGACATTCGATTTCGATTACGAAAACGTTTTTGAAATGCACCAATTTCATTTTTATAATTTCGATTTCGAAAAAGTTTTTATAATTTTAGAAATTTCGAAAACGTTTTTATAATTTCGATTTCGAAAACTTTATTATAATTTTGATTTCGAAAACGTTTTTATTATTTTAGAAATTTCGATTTCGAAAACGTTTTTATAATTTCGATTTCGAAAACTTTATTATAATTTCGATTTCGAAGACGTTTTTGTAACTTCGATTTCGAAAACGTTTTTATATTTTCGATTTTGAAAATGAAATCTAGTTGCAAAAACAGCACTACACTATATCATGATGGAAAGTAAAATCAAGACAAGTATCCTGGCAATTTTTTAAATTTTTCAAATCTCAGGAGATGTAGCCACCACGAGACATGATTCGGCCCATGGGGCCTCATCAGCTAGATGACGTGCAAGCATACCCTCCAACCACAAGGCCACCGAACCATCTGTTGACAACGTTAGTTAGCCAGGAAGAAATTATTCCAACATTTGTTCGTAGATGCTGATCTTTCTTCTTTTTTGTTAATTTAAATCATAATATACGCAAGGAAATTGTATGACATTTAATTCTTGTTTGTGCCGACAGAGAGAAATTGATATGTTAAGCTGCCAGTACACGAGACAGAAATTCGACGACAGTGTCGTCATGAAATCTCCAAAAGTCGATTACACGAGATGCAATTTTCTTCTCTAGACAGACTGCGCTAGAAGTCTGTTGCCCCGGTTACATGACGTCATAATTTCGCCGACAGTGTCTCGACAGAGCTGTCGAGACCCTATCACACAAACGACAGTATTTCACCAAAACTTTCGTTCTTATCACTTAATTTCATTTTGAGCTACGTGATGGACAAGAGAAAGGCTGCTGCTATAATCCTTCTACACGAACAGAAGATAAAGAAACGCAGATCATGTTGGACCAGAAAATGGATCTTACGACGAGGTCAACTCGGTGCCTGTTCGACACTGATGCAGGAGCTTAGGATGGAGGACCCCATCCAATTGAAACTATTCCTTAGAATGTCCGCAACAGAATTTAAGGATATTTTATCGAAAGTTGGACCATCCATTACAAAGCAAGAAACAATCATGAGAAGTCCAATACCCCCGAAGGACAAATTAGCTGTAACTTAGAGATTTCTGGCATCAGGTAAGACGATACTGTATATACATATCTTGAATCTTGAAATATATATTATTTTTACGCTTAGGCAACAATTTAATAACCACGTAGATTACTTTTTGATATTACTACACTGTAAATCACTCGTCATGCATGAATTAGCCAACGCCAACAAAATAACTAAAATATTTTGATGGTAATTCATGGCTATTATGTTGAAGATATATAAAAAAATAAATAAAAATAAATTACCCGTAAGACGCAAGATTATAAGATTTTCTTTGATAAGAAAAAATATGCCTTAATTGTTATTTGAGTTGAAAAGTGATCCCTAGGTTTTGCACATGGACTATAGGATCTTTTGTGAGTTTTTGCGTTTTGTGTTCTGCTTCTCATTACAATGTAATAAATAACTAAATATACGACTTTATAATTATCATACCTTAATTTACAATTTCTACCTATTTCATAACGAATTGTGGACCGATATAAAAACGGTGAAGCTAGTTGATTAGGAATTGGATAGGTTCACATATTTGACAGTGTAATTTTTCTAAATTCGTTGAATTATCAAACATTTTGTTTTTTCAGGGGATTCGTTTACGTCATTAGGTTATCTCTTCCGTTTTCCTCAATGTACCATCTCAAGGTTCATTCCAGAAGTCTGCGAAGCTCTTTTCAACTGTTTGAAAGATGATTACCTAAAGGTGAACAATTTAATCCCTTGCTCAAATATATGTAGATACTGTAAATTGATAGAGTGGACGAGTTCAGCAAAGTATAATAATTAGAGTAGATACTCTAAGAATACTCTCTAGAATACTCTAGTGGAATGTGAGGCTCTAGAAAATACCAGGTATTGGAGAAAATTAACTGATTTCTTGATTGATTATGAACAGAAAAATGATTACTATGTCATGCTTCTTTCAATTAAAACGTGATTCAAACATTAAAAAAAATTATTAGTCGCATTTAGTTGCGTGAAATCTGTCTATGTTCATATACAAGTACAATGTACATCCATCGGCACTTGGCCTTACATCTTCATAAAAATCCTACTACTTGAAGAATAAAAAAGAACAAAAAGTCAGTTATGCATCAATGGAATTTAAAAGTCCCAAGAAAGACTCATTAGCTGCGGGGTCATTATCACATGAGGTTATCTGCTGCAGTTGTTCTTCCTGTATTTCAAGTACCGCTTTCTGGATTTTGTTCTTCAGCCGTAATTGCAACACTTTCGGCAGACAGCGTAGTTCACTGGCAATGTAAGTACCGTAGATATCGAACTCGTCCGACGTCTCGAGTATACTTGCTGCCTTCTGAATGATGCTATCATCGAATTTCGCCTTCTTTGTGGGAGGCTCCTTCCTGTTCTCCTTCTCGGAACCTTCACTCTGAAAAGAAATTATGGATTTTAACTCTGAATAGAATAATTCAATGCCATACGTGTTGTATACACTTCCCCAATAATCGTAATCTCAAATATACATGTACAGCATCAGGTACATTAATATGTATTACGAGCGTATATATTATCTACATTGCAAGTATATGATACTAAAAATATTGATTTACCCTCTTTCAGGTCCCTGATTCTCAAAGGGATTGGTTGCAGCTAGCAGAACGTTATCAGTCGAAGTGGAATTTTCCTAATTGTATAGGTTCACTTGATGGAAAGCATATTGTCATGCAATCACCGGCACATGCTGGAAGCTATTTTTTCAACTATAAAAAGACACATAGTATTGTGTTGTTAGCATTGGTCGATGCTGATTATCAATTTATTTATGTGGATGCTGGATGCAATGGGCGAATATCTGATGGTGGAGTGTTTTCAAGAAGCGCATTATACACCGCTTTGAGTAATGGTAGCCTTTCAATACCTCCCTCCCGAAATCTACCAGACCGTGACATTCCGATTCCGTATGTCATAGTTGCGGATGATGCCTTCCCTCTACGAGTGGATATCATGAAGCCGTATCCACATAAAAACCAACCTGTGCAGAATCGAGTGTTCAACTATCGGTTATCACGTGCCCGTCGCTGTGTTGAGAATGCCTTCGGCATTTTGAGCAGTGTGTTTCGCGTTTTCCGACGTCCAATTCTTTTGAACGCCGAAAAATGTCAATCACTTGTGTTGGTGTCATGCTGTCTGCATAATTATTTATTGAGAAATTCGAGAAACTCTTATGCCCCCATTGACTTTGTCGATCACGAGAACGAAAATGGGGAACTTACTACTGGTACATGGAGAGCTGAACCTGTACCGGTTTCAAGCTTTCTCTCGCTTCCATATCAAGGAAGTAACAATTTTTCGATGGCCGCTAGAGAAGTTCGCGAGGAATTCAATGACTATTTTGTGTCTCCTGATGGTGAACTTATTTTTCAATACAGCCGTATTTAGATCATGATAATACATACATGTATTGATATTGTTAATTCAATTTATTATTTTTTTGCTAGCGTTTTACTAACAATTTTAATGAGTTAAAATAAGGCTAAAGATTATTGATTATACATTAAATCGTAACATAGTTTCTGTAGTAGAGAGCCTATCACGCATTGTTCTTCCTCAACATCAAGAATCGAAATATAAGATATTATATGGTCATTTATCGGGGAGTAAATACGATAAATACGTTCAATGAAAATGAAAGTTTATATCATACACGTACATCTAAATTATTTCAATGGAAGGAATCTTACTATGTTCCTTTTAAGCGGTCAAATTTTAATTATATTTCACGACTTAGATAAGTCATGTCTCATTATTTATCTATGACCAACATACAGTAGAGGTCATGGGAGTTAGGTATAATCGAGTAAAAGTTCAATCCATTCGAAATTGTTTTCTTAATACATTGTTTTGCAAGATGACAATTTAAGAAAAGCATTAATAGATTCGTTAACTCTGCATTAATCATTCAAGGTTACAATCAGTCTCAATAACTTATCAGCGATGTGTTTCTTCACAGCTTGGTCAACTGACAGCATCTCGAGCTTTAACAATTAAATTTCATATATTTTGTGTCACACCGATCATGGTCCTGAGCCATGCATGATAAGTCTTATAAATGAATAAGAGCCTTAGTTGAACTTAGTTGAGCCTTAGAATATCATTTAACAATGTTTTTGTTTTTACAAATTTTTTTCAAGGAAATACATCTATAAATGTAGGCCAAAATCAAATTTGTAACTGTTCAAAATCATCGCAAAGTGAATAGAATAAAAAGTTGGATCGAACTTTTAATCAAATAAACATAATTCCCAAGACCTCTACTGTATGTTAGTCATAAATATATAGTGAGATCTGACGTACATAAGTCGCGAATTAAGATTAAAGATCGACCGCTGTTTTGGGACACCCTGTACATGCACAATGCCTGAAAAAGATAGCCATTGATCGGTACTGGTAGATACTGATAGAAAACAATAACTTAATTTTAGTTCATGATAAACTATGAACTAGATGTTATTGCCGCATAAGGTGTTTCCAATTATTTATGTAATAAAAGAATTATGGTATTTGATCAAAATCTTTGGAGACCTATAGACCGGTTTCGAGCTCATTAGCTCTCATCAGTGTAGGATACTCTTTTACTAAACATCATAAACAGCATGAATGTAATTAGACAATTGTCGACGACATTCAAGCAATATCATTATGTGCAGATTTTGATCAGAATCCGATATCGCCTTTTAAAGTTTTCAGTGAGTCATATACCTGGCAATGTCGTGGTGCTCTGTCGTCAACCCTCGCAACTCGCTGTCGAAACCCTATTACACTAGGAGAGAATATTTACTATGTCAAGGTCAGGTTTCTCAACCGTCGTCACCTCATTACACGGATGCCAACATTCACTGTCGGCGAGTCATGAAAGTAAATGCTTATCCATGTAACCTTGGCTTTGATTGGCCAGGGCTAAAACTGTCGTCGAATTTCTGTCCCGTGTACTGGCAGCTTTATGGAACCTAGGTAATTGCTTTTTTATGTTTACAAGTCGGAAGCATCGGAGTAATGATGAACCTTTTTACTGAAATGATACTGTTATCTGATAATCGTATGATGCTCATGTTATGCGTATTCTATAGCCTAGTAAGTGATCATAGCCTAGTAAGTGAGAATCAGTGCTGAAGGTGTGAACACAAAATAAATCTACATACTTTAACTCCACTTGGCTGTGCTAATTCTTATCAGTGTTGTTCCCTTTCACTTAGATTAGCATTTTAAGCAGTTACCAGTGTGAGCTCCCTGATTCTACTTTTAGAAGAATTTCGGGACATTGAAGTCCATTTAATCATCGCAATATGACATCCAAGTCCCTTTAATCATTGTAATATGACATCGAAATAGACCACTTCCATTTTCAGGGATTCTGTGAGGATGGAAAGATGGTGGGCTGCACGCAGCCTCGTCGGGTCGCTGCCATGTCGGTGGCAGCTCGTGTTGCTGATGAAATGAACGTGAAACTTGGTCGAGAAGTTGGATTCTCTATCAGATTTGAAGACTGCTCCTCGGATAAGACACTGTTGAAATACATGACGGATGGAATGCTGCTCCGGGAATTTCTCACGGAACCGAGTCTAGAATCCTACAGCGTGATGATGATCGATGAAGCTCACGAGAGAACTCTGCATACCGACATTCTCTTTGGTTTGGTAAGTTTCGATTTTGAAGGGGAAAGTTGTATTTGTAGTCATACTAGGTCACCTGCGATTATCCAATGAAAATTATGATCTCTGCGATGCATAACTTCATTCAATGAACCTCTCAGCTCTGCACTGCATAACTTCATTCCACGGATGCATGAGCCTTTCAGCAGTGCGGTGCATAACTTCATTCCACGGATGCATGAGCCTTTCAGCAGTGCGGTGCATAACTTCATTCCACGGATGCATGAGCCTTTCAGCTCTGCACTGCATAACTTCATTCAACAAACCTCTCAGCTCTGCGCTGCATAACTTCATTCCACGGATGCATGAGCCTTTCAGCAGTGCGGTGCATAACTTCATTCCACGGATGCATGAGCCTTTCAGCAGTGCGGTGCATAACTTCATTCAACAAACCTCTCAGCTCTGCGCTGCATAACTTCATTCCACGGATGTATGAGCCTTTCAGCAGTGCGGTGCATAACTTCATTCAACAAACCTCTCAGCTCTGCGCTGCATAACTTCATTCCACGGATGTATGAGCCTTTCAGCAGTGCGGTGCATAACTTCATTCAACAAACCTCTCAGCTCTGCGCTGCATAACTTCATTCCACGGATGTATGAGCCTTTCAGCAGTGCGGTGCATAACTTCATTCAACAAACTTCTCAACTCTGCGCTGCATAACTTCATTCCACGGATGCATGAGCCTTTCAGCAGTGCGGTGCATAACTTCATTCAACAAACCTCCCAGCTCTGTACTGCATAACTTCATTCCACGGATGCATGAGCCTTTCAGTACTGCGGTGCATAACTTCATTCAATGAACCTCTCAACTCTGCGCTGCATAACTTCATTCAATGAACCTCTCAGCTCTGCACTGCATAACTTCATTCAACAAACCTCTCAGCTCTGCGCTGCATAACTTCATTCCACGGATGTATGAGCCTTTCAGCAGTGCGGTGCATAACTTCATTCAATGAACCTCTCAACTCTGCGGTGCATAACTTCATTCAATGAACCTCTCAGCTCTGCACTGCATAACTTCATTCAACAAACCTCTCAGCTCTGCGCTGCATAACTTCATTCAATGAACCTCTCAGCAGTGCGGTGCATAACTTCATTCCACGGATGCATGAGCCTTTCAGCAGTGCGGTGCATAACTTCATTCAATGAACCTCTCAGCTCTGCGCTGCATAACTTCATTCCACGGATGTGTGAGCCTTTCAGCAGTGCGGTGCATAACTTCATTCAATGAACCTCTCAGCTCTGCACTGCATAACTTCATTCAACAAACCTCTCAGCTCTGCACTGCATAACTTCATTCAATGAACCTCTCAGCTCTGCACTGCATAACTTCATTCCACGGATGTATGAGCCTTTCAGCAGTGCGGTGCATAACTTCATTCAATGAACCTCTCAGCTCTGCACTGCATAACTTCATTCAACAAACCTCTCAGCTCTGCGCTGCATAACTTCATTCAACAAACCTCTCAGCTCTGCGGTGCATAACTTCATTCAATGAACCTCTCAGCTCTGCACTGCATAACTTCATTCAACAAACCTCTCAGCTCTGCACTGCATAACTTCATTCAATGAACCTCTCAGCTCTGCACTGCATAACTTCATTCAACAAACCTCTCAGCTCTGCACTGCATAACTTCATTCAACAAACCTCTCAGCTCTGCACTGCATAACTTCATTCAACAAACCTCTCAGCTCTGCACTGCATAACTTCATTCAATGAACCTCTCAGCTCTGCACTGCATAACTTCATTCAACAAACCTCTCAGCTCTGCACTGCATA
This sequence comes from Prostheceraeus crozeri, assembly GCA_907163375.1. Classification (NCBI taxonomy): domain Eukaryota; kingdom Metazoa; phylum Platyhelminthes; order Polycladida; family Euryleptidae; genus Prostheceraeus; species Prostheceraeus crozeri. The sequence continues at coordinate 345,723 of CAJQUW010006759.1, forward strand.
ACTTCATTCAATGAACCTCTCAGCTCTGCACTGCATAACTTCATTCAATGAACCTCTCAGCTCTGCGCTGCATAACTTCATTCAACAAACCTCTCAGCTCTGCACTGCATAACTTCATTCAATGAACCTCTCAGCTCTGCGCTGCATAACTTCATTCAATGAACCTCTCAGCTCTGCGCTGCATAACTTCATTCAACAAACCTCTCAGCTCTGCGGTGCATAACTTCATTCAACAAACCTCTCAGCTCTGCACTGCATAACTTCATTCAACAAACCTCTCAGCAGTGCGCTGCATAACTTCATTCAATGAACCTCTCAGCTCTGCGCTGCATAACTTCATTCAACAAACCTCTCAGCAGTGCGGTGCATAACTTCATTCCACGGATGCATGAGCCTTTCAGCAGTGCGGTGCATAACTTCATTCAATGAACCTCTCAGCTCTGCACTGCATAACTTCATTCAACAAACCTCTCAGCTCTGCGCTGCATAACTTCATTCCACGGATGCATGAGCCTTTCAGCAGTGCGGTGCATAACTTCATTCAACAAACCTCTCAGCTCTGCGCTGCATAACTTCATTCAACAAACCTCTCAGCAGTGCGGTGCATAACTTCATTCCACGGATGCATGAGCCTTTCAGCAGTGCGGTGCATAACTTCATTCAACAAACCTCTCAACTCTGCGCTGCATAACTTCATTCAATGAACCTCTCAGCTCTGCGCTGCATAACTTCATTCCACGGATGTATGAACCTCTCAGCTCTGCGCTGCATAACTTCATTCCACGGATGTATGAGCCTTTCAGCAGTGCGGTGCATAACTTCATTCAACAAACCTCTCAACTCTGCGCTGCATAACTTCATTCCACGGATGCATGAGCCTTTCAGCAGTGCGGTGCATAACTTCATTCCACGGATGCATGAGCCTTTCAGCAGTGCGGTGCATAACTTCATTCAATGAACCTCTCAACTCTGCGCTGCATAACTTCATTCAATGAACCTCTCAACTCTGCGCTGCATAACTTCATTCAATGAACCTCTCAGCTCTGCGCTGCATAACTTCATTCAATGAACCTCTCAACTCTGCGCTGCATAACTTCATTCAATGAACCTCTCAGCTCTGCGCTGCATAACTTCATTCCACGGATGCATGAGCCTTTCAGCTCTGCGCTGCATAACTTCATTCCACGGATGCATGAGCCTTTCAGCAGTGCGGTGCATAACTTCATTCAATGAACCTCTCAGCTCTGCGCTGCATAACTTCATTCCACGGATGTATGAGCCTTTCAGCAGTGCGGTGCATAACTTCATTCAACAAACCTCTCAGCTCTGCGCTGCATAACTTCATTCCACGGATGCATGAGCCTTTCAGCAGTGCGGTGCATAACTTCATTCAACAAAACTCCCAGCTCTGTACTGCATAACTTCATTCAATGAACCTCTCAGCTCTGCGCTGCATAACTTCATTCCACGGATGCATGAGCCTTTCAGCAGTGCAGTGCATAACTTCATTCAACAAACCTCTCAGCACTGCAGTGCATAATGCTATCAAATATACGACCGAGCGCTGCATTGTTTCAAAAGTCAAAATGCTGTTTCCACCTTGGAAAACGTAAACTTTAATGATGAAATGAGTGATAAATTGACAAATAGGCTTTGTACAATGAAGTAGGTGGTTATGTCTAATACAACGTCATTAGATACAACTTCCAACCCTGCGCTGTGAAAGGAAAATTGTGCACATGAAGAATAAATTTAGCTCCTCATATCCTCTTGACGATGATTTAATTTCTGTATGCATCCGTTTGGAGATCAATAGGAAGCAATCGTTAAAAGTAGTAAACGTTCAGTAAGTATACTTAGAAAACCTCGAAGCAGATTGAGAAATATCGCAAAACTACATTTCACTTACAGGTGAAGGATGTGGCCCGCTTCAGGCCTGATCTCAAGCTCATCATTAGTTCCGCAACTTTAGACGCAGAGAAATTTTCTAACTTCTTCGATGACGCTCCCATTTTCCGCATTCCTGGACGCCGCTATCCTGTCGACATTTATTACACAAAAGCACCGGAGGCAGACTACATTGAAGCTGCAGTCGTCTCTGTTCTGCAAATTCATGTCAGTCAGCCGCTTCCTGGAGATATTCTCGTCTTTCTGACAGGTGAGAATTCTGAGTTGGGGATGTAACGGGGTTCGAATATGTTCCTCCTAGATGCCGAAGATGTAAACTGATTGAGGTTGAGGATGCACCTCAATTTCAGTTTTATTTCATTCCCATGTGTTAATAAGCCGCCTTTGAATACACTGATACACAAAATAAGCTGTAAATCATCAGTCATGATCCACGCTATGACGCAGTGCAGAAGAATTTAAAACGAAGCGTGGAAGATAGCTTGTTAATACTCTTTTAGTTTCCGGCCTAATATCTTATTGTCTCGTAATTAGGGACCTGCGAATCGAATCATAAGAGCTTATGTAGTCTCATCATCCAGCTTATTTTTCATTTGATCAGCCAATGCGATTTATTTATCTAACTATACCGTTAGCCAGTAGGAAAGTAGGCCTATCAAATGACTTCTAAAAGATAGAGCTCTTGGAATTCATGAAGACCTAAGCAGTCAAATTAAATCGCTTATATTTTCCTGAGAGAAGCACATAAGCTAATCTCCATATCTCAACCTATTTCGAATGACATCTTGACGCTCGGCGGGTAGATCATGAGTTTGATAGTGGATGTTGATCTGACATGCGACTTCCCATTGACCTCGTTTGAACAAAATGGGCACCTTTGTGATGAGGACTAGGACTGTAACCTCAGGCTTGTAGAAAAAATTTTACATCAATCGTTCCGGTACTTCTGTTCTCCCCCCTCCCCACATTTTTCAAGTTTTCCAAAATCATCAAATTTCGCCAAAGTTAGTCACATTGGGTATAGAATAGACTTGATCTGTCACTGAGTGACACTACAGTACGATTGAGAAGTCTTATTTGAACCCTGGGATGAAGGATTGGTGCCTTGGATACTCAGTTAGAATACAAGGTACAGCTGTAATCATGAACTTCATGTGATTGTTGTCTACAGACAAATGACGAGCAGTTGTCTAATTCTGGGGCTGTAAATGCTCTACAAGTCAGATAAGATGAGTTTTACACACTCAACGCTGTGCCGCGTCAGTGAGAACAGGTAGGAGCAAGAGAAGATCGTTGACGATGCAACACTTCTGGATGTCAACAACAGAAATGTGGAGAGAAAAGAATAGAAGTACCATCGTTCCTATACTTGAATCCTGAGAACGAAAGAGGCCAAATTTTCATGATCTAAAAATCAACAGTTTCCATCATTTTTATCTTAATTTTCAGTAAACAATGAATCCTCATGACAATAATATTTGTGCAAAATGTAAATAATGCCTCTCATGTTATGGCTGTCCGCAATTATTATCCTTTTAATTCATTCAGACCGAATTCACAGGAGTATTATAGTAGGCAAAAATAGATAGACTTCTAATTCCGCTACTCTAGGTCATTCATGCACACACAAGTGTATGTTTACAGGGAATTTACACACCAAAATGGGATTCTTGAGCAAGCTTGGAATAACCTGAACTTATAAATGGAAAGCATGAAAACTAAAGTTCATCATTCAGGACTACTTGTTTTTAATTGTTTTAAATTGCTTTTAGAAGCCTGCGCTAGTTAGCTGAACACCATGTATGTAGCACCTACTTCAGCTGCTTCAACTAACTTTATGGCAGCTGACATCTTCAACCGCTTTCTGTGAGAATCCAAAAATAGAAGTCTGTTACAACTTAACGCTCAAGCTGTGCTAGACCAGATGCGGCTGTAAATCAATAGAAAACAATAAATAGAAAGCTTTCCAGGTCTCTGCGATTTTTTCGAAGTTCTATGACGGATTTGTTAATGAGAAGGAAGTCACTATATCTGCATCTCAGCATGTTTTTAACTCAGTTATTTGTCTTCTTATGATGATGAAAATGATTGGATAGCACTTTCTATTCGCAGGTCAGGAAGAGATAGAGACCGCTCAAGAAACGTTGATGGAGCGAACTCGGCGTCTCGGCTCCAAGATCAAGGAATTGATGGTCTTGCCCATTTATTCCACCCTTCCATCGGAAATGCAGGTGAAAATCTTCGAACCAACTCCACCTTCAGCAAGGAAAGTTGTGTTGGCGACGAACATCGCTGAGACAAGTTTGACGATCGACGGCATTGTCTACGTTATCGACACCGGCTTTGGCAAAGAGAAATCCTTCAATCCGAAAACTGGCATGGAATCTTTGCAGGTGAGATTTCAGATGAACTAGAATATTTGAACCTTTTCGCCTGAAGATGATCACTGAGTAGTGGTTGAAATTGATAGCTTTATAATATAAATAAAATACAAAAAGAACACCATTGTGGCCTTGAAAAATAGATCGGAAAGGCTTACTACTTATAGTTGCGATAAAATCGAAAATGATAAAATCATAAAAGAAATCTTCCAAAGGAACGGCTACCACCCAAAATATATTCAAAAATGCATGAGCGAAAAAAGGTCCCAAAATACACAGCAGAATTCTGATGAGTCTAGTGAAGACAAAACCAAAATCTTTTATGGCCTTCCTTTCATCAAGGAATGTGAAAAAATCATGGCTAAAGAAATTCATAAAATTAACAGAATTTTAGATAAAACCAAAATTGTACCGTATTACAGAACCTACAAAACCCAACAAATTTTCAAAAACAAAGATACTATCCCCTCTAACGTGTGCTCCTCCTTAGTATATGAATTCAAATGTGAACACTGTGACAAGTGTTACATCGGAGAGACGCGCCGTCACCTGCAAACCCGCATTAACGAACATATCAAAGGTCGCCCACTGTCAGAAATCTCGACACACATTCACCCACCAACACACAACAGCTTCAGAATACTCATGCGCACAAACGACACAAAAATAACAGAAACCCTTTTCATCAAACAATACATCACACAGAATAAAAGCCTACTGAACAACCACAGCACATCAGAAGAATTGTTCTTATTTTAATTGGATTGATTTGATTTTAACTCGCGCCACCTGAAATTGTATTTAGGCTTGCTTTTACCGTTGAATGATGCCTGTAGATGAGTGGAAATACTCGAAAGCGCTCGCCCAATAAAGTGCTATCTCTGCGACTTTTGTGTTCTAAATAAAATAACATCAAATTATTCTTGACTCTTCCCTATCAACAAAATATGATGAACTAGAAATTTAGGAAGACAATTTTTCTTTGAATTTCGGTGAAATTATACGAATATCGTCGCCTGCTCATCTTGATCATTTCCATTAGTGAGCTCCCATTTGTGTGAGGAAGTAGCCGGGAATTTCCATAGGCCATGGAAAAACGGGGAAGCCCCTTGAAAGTGGTCATGACCTCGGGAAATTTAAGTATTTCTTGAGTAATTACACAAATGGGCCTAGTTTGATGAAATAGAATAACAACATTTTTATATTTTTTATCATTGGCTTTAATAATTAAAGTGTGTTACTTACGTCATTGATAAAGACTGAGTGTGTGCATTACATTTATCGTCGGCAATTTCCATGTGGTATTGCGTAGCATTAGCGCCGCATTTTGATCATTCTTCAGTTGGTTTAAATGTGTGCCCATTTGAAAACTTACTTTCGATAGCATTTCTATCGGATCAATCACTTCCTGTATCCTTTATCTAAATTAATCAGTGATGGAAATGGGGTGTTGGTATTCACATACACGTATGTATAGACCTTATTCGAGTATCGGAAAACTGTTACAAGTACTGAAGTGAAAGCATAGTAGTGTTCTTAGTGTGTTACTAACAACACTCACTCTAGGTTAACTATGTGGCAGCTGTTCTCCATTTCGATGAAAGAGTTTTTCATCTAGACAGCGACAATATAGGTGAATCACCTAAAATAAATCTTCTACCTAAATTTCGGATATTTTGTAAAAACACCTAAATCACATACAGTATTATTGTCATTAGGAGTAAAATTTGCTATTTGATTAACTCACATCTACTCACATTGGAAAACATTGAGAAAATCATGGTAACGAATTAGTTCTATGATCAGAATACTGAAGACATTGATGAGTGATTCTCGGCAGTGCCACATGTTTCTGGTCATAGTTTCTAATTCATTTATATACATTCATAGAGTTTATGTTTAATTTGAAATACGAGTAATTTTGATCTGTTTGACACATGCACAATTGTGCAATTGAATTGTCAATACACAATTTGAAACATATGTACTTAGTTGTCAATGTTTGATCTGTGCAGTTGTTATAGCTTGAAATAAAATCGTTCCGAATCGCGATTAAATCTAGGACTTACTTGTCATTTTCTCTTCTCAAATTCTTTTTTAAACCTATGCGCAGATTATTGTCTCGGTATTTGTTTTCAAATTAGTTACCGAAAAAAGCACAATTCATGGAAATAAGCACAGAAGTTTTACTGGATTTTTGATTCACCTAAATAAACAACATACATTTGTAAAAATTATTCACCTAAAAACCTAAAAAGACAAAAATATTCACCTAAGATATCGGTGTCTATTCATTACATTGGTAAACAGAGAAGGGTAGGCAGTCCGTAAGATGTTTGACTTTTGATGCTTATCAATCAGTTGCAAAGCAAATTTGATAACACTGAAAAATATTGCTGCTACCCGGGAAACCCTTGAAAACCCGGGAAAGTGAAAACCCTAAATCTGTCGCACCCTGTTCTTATCTCACAATAAACTCAATTCTCCCTCCTAGGTGGTGCCTATTTCGCGTGCTGCAGCAGATCAGCGGGCAGGACGAGCAGGAAGAGTATCTGCGGGAAAATGTTTTCGTCTATACACACCATGGGCCTATCATCATGAACTTGAGGCCCAACCAGTTCCGGAGATCCAGCGGACCAACCTCGGAAACGTCGTTCTTCTGCTCAAATCACTCGGCATTGATGATCTCTTGCACTTCGATTTCATGGACAGTCCTCCGCAGGACACGCTCATTATCGCCCTCGAACAGCTCTACGCTCTTGGAGCTCTCAACCATCGTGGGGAGCTGACCAAACTCGGCCGGAGGATGGCAGAAATCCCGTGTGATCCACAAATGTCGAAGATGATCATCGCTTCCGAGAAATGGAAATGTTCCGCCGAAATTATCACCGTTGCTGCCATGTTAACTGTCAATAATGCCGTGTTCTATCGACCAAAGGACAAAGCGAAACACGCGGACACAGCTAGACAAGTGAGTTTGTATGAAAAAATCACTCTGATGGGACTCGAACCCTCACCCACACCCCAAGGATGCAGCGATAAAACTGACAAGTGAGTTTGCATGATAAATCATCTTTCTTGGCTCTATCATCAGATTGTTGTCTGAAGAGCTCGAACCTGCCAGACAATGAGCTTGTAGGTGAAATTGGCAGAATGATTTCTGAGCAAGCTTCATTTCTCCAAAGAAGAAATAAATTAAACTTGTATTCTAAACTGATACTACAGAGCTGTACATAAAAAGCGGAACACCTGCACTATCGAAATTCAATCGATTCTCACGCCTTCCAATCGTGTCGCACAACGTGCCATACACCTTTCGAGAGCTTGCATTCTCAGCTTTCAAATGAGCTATGACAGACTTGCATCCGTTATTGCATTCGCTGAGCAGTGCTCAAAATATGAAAATTGTTCAATGTACATTTCGTAGCCTTTCAATAAGAAAACATGTGTGTATGTGATTGTAACGGACTTAAGACATTGCCTTCAGCTGGACGCTGAATTTCTTAATGCTTGTTTTTCTAAATCAAAATTTTTATCCCTGTTCAAATGTTTGTATGTCTCTTAGTTACCAGACAACGAAAAGGTTTTGATTTGTTGGGTCTATCAGGATCCTAGAATTTCATGTAAATAGACATTGTACATATTGTGCTATTTAAAGCTGGAAACGGTGAGTTTTAGGCATATTTGTAACTCCCTATGATGAGAAATTTTATTGATGATAAAATGTAGCTGATTTACTTATGAGCGTGAAATGATGAGTCTTGTATTTTTTATTGCAGTTTTCACGTTGCATCTAAGAAATACAATTCTAGTGCATCAGTTGAGGTGTTTTCAACTTAATAGCGCAAATTGGACGTATGCCGTCATAGTGAAAGCGTAACGGACTTAAGACATTGCCTTCAGCTGGACGCTGAATTTCTTAATGCTTGTTTTTCTAAATCAAAACCTTTTCGTTGTCTGGTAACTAAGAGACATACAAATATTTGAACAGGGATAAAAATTTTGATTTGGAAAAACAAGCATTAAGAAATTCAGCATCCAGCTGAAGGCAATGTCTTAAGTCCGTTACACTCCCCCCCCCCCAACAATTCAAACGTCAGTTGGAAGAGAATTGTTCAGAGTAATACAAGGTTAAAAAAAAATGTCAAGAGATGAAAAGTTTCACAGTGATTACACTACCTTCATGGAAGATGTGATTGCTAAGAATGATGCGGAACTTTCCACTGAAAATAAGGATGGAGAGTCGTGGTTTATCCCTCATCATGGTGCTTATCACCCAAAGAAACCAAATAAAATTCGTGTCGTTTTTGACTGCTCTAGCAAATTTGCAGGAACCTCGCTGAATGATCATCTTCTTTCAGGACCTGATCTCACGAATAGCATGCTTGGTGTTCTATGTAGATTCCGCAAGAATAGAATTGCTCTAACTTGTGACATTGAAAGGATGTTCCATCAGTTTCTTGTAAAACCTGAAGATAGGGGATATTTGAAGTTCTTATGGTGGCCGGGAGGAAATGTTGATCTAAGCCCCATTGAATATAGAATGCGAGTTCATCTTTTCGGAGCAAGTTCGTCCCCGTGATGTGCAAATTTTGGTTTAAAGCACTTGGCGTCTCTTCACAAGGATGACATGAAACTCGGAGCTGATTTCATTCTCCACAACTTTTATGTTGATGATGGAATATGCAGTACTCATTCAATTGAAGAAGCAATAAGAGTTGCAGGCGAAGCTCCTACTATTTGTCAAGAAGGTGGTTTGCGTCTGCATAAATTTTGTTCAAATAGCAAGGATGTCTTGTCTGCTCTTCCACGCGATGAGCTGTCAAGTGATTTAAAGGAAGTCGATTTGCATGTTGACTTATTACCACTTTCATCAACCCTAGGGATACAATGGGATACGAATGACGATTGCTTTCTGTTCAAAATGACAAAGAGAGATGTTGGTATAACGAACCGAAGGCATGTTTTATCGATTGTTGCCTCCATTTATGACCCTTTAGGCTTCTTGGCACCTTTCATACTTTGTGGAAAAAGTATTTTGCAGATAATGTGTAAAAATGGAATTTCTTGGGACGATGAATAATAATAATAATAATATCACTTTATTTCAGTACAACGAGCGGTACATGATTTCATGAATACACCGTGCTTGACAAGAAAAGGAAAATTATGACAGCGTAGAAAATTTTACAAATGATTTGTTATAGTACGCTTGCTTGCGCTTCAATGGGAATAGTCTGCGTTTGTGTCGTACTCGACCGCAGTTCGAATCCCTCACGACGAAATATTCGGCAATAGGATGCGTTTCAGGATTGTCAGCAATTTTTGTTATTAGACGTGTACAAGTCTTTTGCAGCGAATGATGGAGAGACGGTTTCGAGGGAGTATTGCACCAACGTTTAGCCACTTTATGTAGGTGCTCGAACTTTTTGAGTTGACACACTTTTAAATCACAAATAACAGGCCACGAATAGCACAATTGGGAAAGAACCAGGCCAGTGTATGCACGCCATAGTACCGAAGAAGCATTTCCATTGTACTTTAAACGTTTAACAAAAGATAACGACCGACAACATTTACCTAACAAATATTTGCACTGAGAGTTCCAGGACAGATCATGGCTAAAAATGACACCAAGGATTTTGAGATCATTGACTTGTTCAATTACAGTTCCATTTATAAAAATCGGTTTATTGTGAAACGGAACAGGCAAGCGACTGACGTCAAGGCTTTTAGTCTTGTCAACATTTATCTTGAGTTTTTTTCTGTCAGCCCAAGCAACAAAAAGATCAACATCACTCTGAAAGGAACAGTCATCGCCATCATCAGTCATGTGAATCAATGTGATGTCGTCAGCGTCAGCTATCAGCTTGGTGCAAATAAAGGATGGCATGTCATTGACAAAGACAGCGAAAAGAAGGGGACCCAAAATTGAGCCCTGTGGAAACCCCACTGTGAACTTCTTTCCAACTGGTCTGGTAGCCGTTGATATTGACCCGTTGATAGCAATTTTCGAGGAAGCTGTAGATAAACCTGACAATGTCAGGGCCCAGTTTGAGGTCTTCAGATAAGGTCTTCAAAAGGGACAGATGGCTGATGGAGTTCGAATGCCTTTTGGAAATCTACAGCTAAGATACGGCACGAGTTAGAGGTGGCCAGACTAATATGTTGTAGGGTACTCAGTCGAATTGCTAGCAAAGCGTTGGTGCAACCGCGGTGATCTGTGGGGACAAAGCCATATTGCCTAGAATCAAAAAAGTTGCGGAGATGAGGCAAGAGGACAAAATCTTTTATCAGCTTTTCCAGAATCTTACTGGGGAAAGGGAGAATGGATATTGGACGAAATTCTGAGTTTGAGTTCTTTTTAGGAAGGGGGAGCACATTAGCTAATTTCCAAGATCAGGGAAAGTAGATGAATTCAGACAAAGATTGTAGATAATCGTTAGGGGATACGAAAGAATGTCTATGAAACGTCTATAAAACGTCCCGGCACTCCATCAGGACCAACTGAATTGGATTTGCAGCTTTTAATCAGATTTGCTACTTGAGTTTCGTCAACTTGAAAATGTGAAGGAATCGGAGATGAGGGAACAATGAAGCGTTGAATGTCAGAATCGGTGAAGAGGGAATGAAATTTGTTGTTGATGTCATTGGCTTGTTGCAAGTCAACGTTGACATTCTGGGATACAAGCCTTTGCGAGTTTATGATTTTCCAAGTCTGGGTCGGAGAAAGAGACTGCATTTTGAAATAGCAGCAACCCTTGGACTTAAGGACCGCTTGATTAAATTTCTCTCTAAGGCGGAGATATTTCGAAAAATGACCACGAGAAAGGGCTCTGTCACGAGCGTCTGAAAGCACTTTCAACGAAGGGGTTAACCAAATAGGATCATTAGATCTCATACGTACAGTTTTTTCAGGAAAGAAGGTTTCGTGAGTATAAGTAGTGAAAACTGTGCCCTACTTGCCAGGGATAGGTACATGGATAGGTACATGTAAAGTTTAGTGTTATCAATAGGTACATGGATAGGTACATGTAAAGTTTAGTGTTGTCAATAGGAACATGGATAGGTACATGGATAGGTACATGTATACTTTAGTTATCGATAGGCACATGGATAGGTACATGTATAATTCAGTGTTATCAATAGGAACTTGTATGAGATCTGTTTTACTGGATAGGTACATGTGTTTGGTACACTGTGTTTCGGAACGTCTATGATAGAACTTGTGTGGTTTGGTTCTGAGCACTTGGGTACGTACCGATAGACGTCCGTTGTTTGATTTTGAATGGGTTTGCTCAATTGCGACTATTGTGACAATTATTTTTAATGTAGCACTATTTAGATGTGAAACTTTTACTGTGCAGTTATGATTTAGTTGATCCCCAATAAGAAAACCAATTCCAGAACTATGTTTAAAATGAAAAAGACAAGAGATTTACAATGTAAGTTTAATTTAAGCGTGAAAAATAAATGAGGGGTGCAAATCACGTCCCTCAGGCGACTCCATGATCTTCAAGAAGTCATCACACCACTCATGGAATGTCGGAATTTTTACTAAAGTCATGGTCACATTCGTGTACCGGACACTTCACGGTAGTCCTCCATTCCGCCTTTGAAGTGCAGAGACAGTCAAGGTCTTCCATAGGGCCACTTTGCAGCCGCAAGACAGATGCTATGGTCATGTCCAACTGACCTCCCATAATGACTTGGCTGTCATTTTGAAAATAAAATAGTGGTTTTGAGGACATGCTTCTTGTTATGGAACGTTGAGGATAAGTACTTAACAGTTTGGAACAATGTCATCCTTTATATAGTTATATATATTCTTTAGGGAAGTTCGGTACCTCTCTGATTGGCTGTTAGGATTTCCTTTGTTTAAAAAGTATATAAGTCCGAGGTTTGTACCAATTCTTATCAAAGGTTCTAATCCTCACGTTTACAAGTTACAATTATTTTAAATCTACAAGTCATAATGGATCGCAAACAGAAAGCCGCAGTTGAGAACGGTACTGCTGATCGTACCACTTCGCCAGTGGAACGTACCAGTACACCTCCCCAATCTCCGATGGAGCGATCGACAACACCAAACGAGGGAGCCGGTGGTGTTCACCCAAGCCCCTGCATCGCCCGACTACTCGAGTGATGAGGATAGTGACGTATCAATTGAGACGATGCGTCACATGAATAAGAAGTCCATGCGAACGCCACTTTATGGACGGGTCACGGTCAAAGTCAAGAACGCCCCGAAAAAGTATCACACCAAACGGGTGTTCATGAGGATGGAGCCGAACGAGCGGAACCTCACAACCGCTCTCGAATTTTTCGGTCATCGACCTTGACACACCACGTCGCTGTCCCTGTGCGCCCAAGAAGACCAGGATCCATGTGCAAGTGGACTTGAAAGAACTTGTACCCTTTCCTTACCTTGATGACATTTAGTGTGTTTTTTCTTAATCTCTTTATTTTATATTTATTTGTATATATGAACAGACTTGTTTTATCATTTCACAAATCGGTCTTCAATTAAGGTCTGAATGGGAAAGGGGAATAACTATCTACAATTAATGATGTTCAATAACTGAATTGAAACAAAAAAAATCCAAGTAT